>JABMCL010001980.1:82500-95000 GCA_018857735.1 Alviniconcha marisindica
AGAAGGAGAAAAAGAAGAAGAAGAACGAGGAGAAAACCGGGGAAAAACAAGAAGAAGAAGGACAAAGAAGAACAAGAACAAGAAGGGGAGGACGAGGAAGAAACGAACTGATCGATTCTTGATATTTGACGTCCAGTCAACCGTACAAGTCCAATCAGGGTGTAACACAAGTAAAACAAAACAAAAACAAACAACATTCACACATGCGAAACTTTAAGTCGCCAGTCAGTCGTGTCATGTGTCACTTCGCGTTTCAAGACGATGGGGAAATGGTGAATCTAGGTGAACGATTGCACAAATATATATATAATAAATATAAATATATAGGCACAAAAGTTTAACAAGCATTCTGACCTATTCCAGGCTTTAAAGGGAGAACTTACGATGGCCAGTGAGCCGGTTTGGCCTATCGGTAAGGCGTTAGGCAGAAGGACCTCGGTTCAAATCCGCTTCGGTTCTCCTTTCTCTTCAAAAGCTGTGGTCTGTGGACACTGTCTTGTGACTTTGTCCCTCGCAGTTATTGAAACATTAAATGGCTCTCATCGTTGCCCGTCTTCATGCAGGAGACATTCAGGGATGACAGTGTAACGATAAGTATATAATCTCCCTCTTCCCCCACCGCCATACCCCCCCCCCCCCCCTTTTCTCCCCGTCCCTAATAAACCTCGTGGTTTCTGTGGATGTTAAGCACCATGTTTACTTACTTACCTCCATACCCCCTTCCCCCCTTTCTCCCCGTCCCTAATAAGCCTTGTGGTTTCTGTGGACGTTAAGCACCATGTTTACTTACTTACACCACCATACCCATTCCCCCCCCCCCTCCTCCCCGTCCCCAATAAGCCTTGTGGTTTCTGTGGACGTTGAGCACCATGTTTACTTACTTACTGTGGCCACGGGTCCTTAACAGAGAGGAGGGCAGGGGCACGGGGTGGTGGTGGTAGTGGTGGTGGCGGTGGCGGTGGAGGTGGTGGTGGTGGTGGTGGCGGTGGAGGTGGTGGTGGCTTAATTTCAGCTCCCGAAGTACCAGACTGCGGTGAGAAGAAGCAGGTAAGCAAATAACTTTTTTTGTTTTGTTTACGCCCTGTCAACCAGGAAGGTTATATCGGGGCGAAAGAAGGAGAAGCAGAAGAAGATTATCATGATTATGACGATCATGGCCTCGACGACGACAACGAAGATGATGATGATGACGACGATGATGATGGAGTTGTTGCCATTTCCGGTCGGTGTCATCTGTTGCACCCCACTGGCTAAGATCTTGTCAAACGCGGATGATCATGCATTAACTCATTTTCTTCGCTTAATCTGTAGCCTGATCAAGTCCATGAAAAGTGTCAAATTGATGGAATCTAATTGAGCGTATTGTTTTACAGATTGCATCAATTTGGCATCTCTCTCTCTCTCTCTCTCTCTCTCTCTCTCTCTCTCTCTCTCTCTCTCTCTCTCTCTCTCTCTCTCTCTCTCCATGTGCTGCTCCAACCTGTGTTGTGCTGCTTCAGGCAGCCCATACATTTTGTGTGTCTGTGCTCTATATGCATGTAGTTTTCGATGACAAACATGTTCTTAATCTTATGTGCGTGCGCGCGTGTATGTGTTTACCCCAGATCAAGCTAATTTTATATGTATATATCATTTTTTATGCTCATTATCGACTTGTTTCTCGGTTTACTGGTGTCCATTTCAACATGGTTTGCATGAATGTACATGTACTCAACACACTGTAGCTCATTGTATCCTTAGTTACTAGTAGTTTCCCTCATGGGCGAGGGCTGGACGTAAAAAGACCTCGAGTCTTCTCCACTGCCTCGTAAAATAAAGTTTATTCATTCATTTTCTCTCTCTCTCTCTCTCTCTCTCTCTCTCTCTCTCTCTCTCTCTCTCTCTCTCTCTCTCTCTCTCTCTCTCTCTCTCTCTCCCCCCTGGATGCTTTTATATTGTGTTCAATTACCGAAGTGTGTATCTTAGGGGCACATTTATAAGAGAGAGAAAGAGAACTCAGAACTCAGAACTTTATTACTCAAGGATTAAGATTTTAGGCAGTTGCCTGTTCTTACAATCTGTCCCTGCTAATCTACATGCGAGTAGGCTACACATAAAACAATAGTAACAACATTGACTACCGGAGTAATGATGAAAAAGATGATAGTGTCGTGTTGGGATGAAGAAAAAAGAAAAAAGAAGAAGAGAGAGATGATAATTTTAAAATCAGAGTCAAAACCCGACGAAAGGGGGAGAAAAAAAATATGGTTCAGATACACGAAGAACAACGAAGTATTCAAATGACAATATGCATTTATATATATATATATATATATATATATATATATATATATATATATATATATATATATATATATATATATATATACAAAAACACTGCTCAGACAAGCACTGTGATTACAAATAATGGAAGCAGAACAGTAAGTGTAGGCCTGAATCAGACACACAATAAGTGAGAAGAGGCAGCAACAATGCGAACCGTTCAAATAACAATAGTGTGTACAAAAGGAGAGAGAGAGAGAGAGAGAGAGAGAGAGAGAGAGAGAGAGAGAGAGAGAGAGAGAGAGAGAGAGAGAGAGAGAGAGAGAGAGAGAGACGTTGGGCACACAAGTATTAATACTGCCGATAATGGAAAGGAAATCTTTCAATGTTAATCGGAACAAAGTGAACCATTAAAATAGCAACAACGAGAAAAATGCAACAAAAAACAACAACAACTTAAAAAAAGGCATTTACAAGCATTTACATTTTTTCACTTTTTACCAATAATGAAAACAAAAACAGTAAATATATAGGCACAAAAGTTTAACAAACATAGTTATACCAAAGATTCCCCTGAGAGAGAGAGAGAGACAGAGAGAGAGAGAGAGAGAGAGAGAGAGAGAGAGAGAGAGAGAGAGAGAGAGAGAGAGAGAGAGAGAGGAGAGAGAGAGAGAGAGAGAGAGAGAGAGAGAGAGAGACAGACAGACAGACAGACAGACAGACAGACAGACAGACAGACAGACAGAGCGAGAGAGAGGCAGACAGACAGACAGACAGAGAGAGACAGAGAGAGACAGAGACAGAGACAGACTTTGAGCTTTATCTTTCTCCTTGCGTAAACAAGTTTCATGATCATCATCGTCATCATCATCATCATCGCTGCGTTGACATTACTCAGTGGTTGGCCAGTGAGGCGTGTCTGTACCACGACTGATGAGGTGCTGTATGTTTGGTGATGAGGTGCTATCTGTGCTGTCACGCCAGCTGGATGAGGCGATGTCTGTATCATGACTGATGAGGTGCTGTATGTTTGGTGATGAGGTGCTATCTGTGCTGTCACGCCAGCTGGATGAGGCGATGTCTGTATCATGACTGATGAGGTGCTGTATGTGATGTCTGTACCACCATGACTTATAAGACGTTTATTGTCTGTCTCGAGTCATGACGGGATATGTTCTCTGTGCTGTGACCTTATTTTGTATCACAACGGGACGATCTGTACCATAATGGGACGATATATGTACCACTCATGGGACGATATCTGTACCACAACGGGACGATCTGTACCATAATGGGACGATATATGTACACTCATGGGACGATATCTGTACCACTCATGGGGCGATATCTGTTCCACCCATGGAACGATATCTGTAAACCACAATGGGACGATATCTGTACTACGATGGGACAATATCTATACCACGATGGGATGATATCTGTATCACGATGGCGGGACAATATCTGTACCACTAATGGGACGATATAATAGTACCACAACGCTGGGACGATATCTGTTGGCCACAATGGGACGATATCTGTACTACGATGGGACGATATCTGTACCACGATGGGACGATATCTGTATCACGATGGCGGGACAATATTTGTACCACTAATGGGACGATATAATAGTACCACAACGCTGGGACGATATCTGTACCACAATGGGACGATATCTGTACTACGATGGGACGATATCTGTACCACGATGGGACGATATCTGTATCACGATGGCGGGACAATATCTGTACCACTAATGGGACGATATAATAGTACCACAACGCTGGGACGATATCTGTACAACGATGGGAAGATTATATCTGTACCACGATTGGTCAGCATTATTTTGTACCACATTGGGACGATATCTGTACCCTGACGATGGGACGACATAACAGTCTGTACCACGATGGGTCAGCATTATTTTGTACCACATTGGGACGATATCTGTACCCTGACGATGGGACGACATAACAGTCTGTACCACAATGGGTCAGCATTATTTTGTACCACATTGGGACGATATCTGTACCCTGACGATGGGACGACATAACAGTCTGTACCACAATGGGTCAGCATTAATTTGTACCACATTGGGACGATATCTGTACCCTGACGATGGGACGACATAACAGTCTGAACCACGATGGGGCTATAATTATCTGTGTACCGCCATCACGTCACGACTGGGTGACAGCTATAACCTAGCTACCACTATGGGGTGATATCTGTACCGCCGTTACGACTGGGTGACAGCTATAACCAAGCTATCACCATGGGGTGATATCTGTACGGTCGTCAAGAATGGGTGACAGCTATAACCTAGCTACCACCATGGGGTGATATCTGTACCACCGTCACGACTGCGTGACAGCTATAACTTAGCTACCACTATGGGGTGATATCTGTACGGTCGTCAAGAATGGGTGACAGCTATAACCTAGCTAACACCATGGGGTGATATCTGTACCGCCGTCACGACTGCGTGACAGCTATTACCTAGCTACGGGTGATAGCTGTACCCCCGTCACGACTGCGTGACAGATATAACCTAGCTACGGGTGATATCTGTACCCCCGTCACGACTGCGTGACAGCTATAACCTAGCTACCGCTACGGGGTGATATCTGTACGGCGGCAAGACCCTCAGGCAGTAAGGAGAAGCGCCTAGCTGTCAATGCAGCCGCCGTCTGCACGTGACGTTCATGAGGCCGGTCCGTTCAGTCCTGCCCAGTCATCCCTATCAGTGTTGGGGCTGCCCCCACTCAATAAACTCAGTCACCTTTCCTCCTTGCTGGTCCCGTTTCCTCTAAACACCCACCGTCCGAGCTCAAGGGCGAACAAAATCGATCACCCCGAGATCCGATCCACTGATTCACGGAACGCTGACCCCACTGATTCACTGAACGCTGGCCCCCCCCCCCCTCCGTTCCCCTTCCTGACCCCTCCCCCCCCCCCTCCACTCCGGCCTACGCATCCTAGGACTAGGTCAAGAGATGCCAAATTCCCCCACCTACCCACACGCGTCGGCTGTGTTACATTGCACTGCACCGTGAGTAAGCTGTTTACTACAAGCGCACGTGCTGCGCGGCTCTCGCTAGCAGCAGGACCCTGCGGGCATCTTCATCAACGAGCCGCAGCAGATCGATCGTTTATGAGTAACGGCAGTTCCGACCACGCCGACACGGAATCCCCACCAGCGGATCACCACGGCTACCGCGGACAACATCAGCAGCACGGCCGTCTTGAATTCATCAACTGATTCAGCGGCGTAGACTGACGAAAATCGGTCACTCGCTGAGTTGACAGTATTTGTCACGGAGGTGGAAAACCCGCCTGTTCAGTCAGTCGCTGAACTTTCGTGATCGTGTCGATGATTTATTTATTTCACTATCTGGGTGTGAAGTCATTAATGGACTGAACTCAGTAGCGGCATGCTTTGTGTGTGTGTATGTATGTGTGTGTGTGCGTGTGTGTGTGCGTGTGTGTGTGTGTGTGTGGTGTGTGTGTGCGTGCGTGCGTGCGTGCGTGCGTGCGCGCGTGCGCGTGTGTGTGTGTTTGTTTACAGAACACTCAATCCCAAATCACTCGAAAAACTGACCCCCCCCCACCCTCACACACACACAGCATATACCTTACACACACACACACACACACACACACACACAACACACACACACACACACACACATACACACACACATTTATTACGTCTCATCGAAATGTTGCTGCTGCTGTTGTTCTCATTGTCAGTAATGATCATGTTGGATCATTTCTTGATTTTCTTCACCTTCTTCCGTCTCAGTTCCTTTCTTCTTCTTCTTCTTCTTCTTCTTCTCTCTCTCTCTCTCTCTCTCTCTCTCTCTCTCTCTCTCTCTCTCTCTCTCTCTCTCTCTCTCTCGTCCTGAGATCTGTTCATATTGGATCACTTCTTGATTGTCTTCACCTTCTTCAGTCTCAGTTCCTTTCTTCTTCTTCTGTAACGGTTGACTGGGCGTAAACACCAACTTACTTACTCTTCTTTTTCTTCTTCTTCTCTCTCTCTTCTTCTTCTGCTTCTTCTTCTTCTTCTTCTTCTCTTTCTCTCTCTTTTCTCTCTCTCTCTCTCTCTCTCTCTCTCTCTCTCTCTCTCTCTCTCTCTGTGCCGTCTCTGTCTGTCCGTGTGTGTGTGTGTGTGTGTGTGTGTGTCTGTCTGTCTCTGTCTCTCTCTCTTTGTCTCTCTGTCTGTCTGTCTGTCTGTCTGTCTGTCTGTCTGTCTCTCTCTCTTCTCGTCTTGAGATCTGTTTTTGCAGTGTTCGTTCCCCATCTGAACCCTGGGAAGGTCATCCGGTATAAGCTAATTCAGCACATCGGCAAACGCATTCCGTAGGGTTAGACGGCTAGAGTATTGTGTGTCGCCGTTTAAAAAACTAAAAAACACAACAAAAACTGGTTTATTACCCCACCAGATGGGCAGCTACACTGACACCATCTTCAGAGGATTTAATCTCCATTTTTGCAGGGTGGATGCTGTTACGCAAAGAGCTTATCATGGCTGAGGATGGTGCCCCACTCGGATAACTACGCAGCACATAACAACATTTTTATGTAGTCCTGGTGTTCTTGCCGGTGTCGGCTGTGTTGTGACACTGTAGCCCAAGGGTTAGTACCGTTTTAGTACATTCGCAGCAAGCTCATTCGCCGAGCTGCCAGCACCAACAGCAGCAGCTGCCGGTGCTAGTAATAATAGGCTGCTAGTATATTTGTACATTTTCACTGAAGCGTTAAAGCTCATTATATCGTCTGTGGCTGACGCCGCTTTGAAGACATCCGGCCGGCGACGGCCAACACAGAGTCTGTCATGCACAAAACATGTAACATCAAAATAATTTATCGCCCGAAGCTACATGGAGTAGACGTCACGGAGTTCGTTTTCTCTCTCTCTCTCTCTCTCTCTCTCTCTCTCTCTCTCTCTCTCCCCCCTTCTCACCCTTTCTCTCTCTTCTTCTCCTGTTCTTTTTCGGGGGTTTTTTTTTCGGCTTTTTTTCCCCCCCCCCCCCCCCCTTCCCCTGTTTCCGTGTGTGTGTGTGTGTGTGTGTGTGTGTGTGTGTGTGTGTGTGTGTGTGTGTGTGTGTGTTTTGTGTTTTCTTCTTCTTTTTTTCTTTTTTTCTTTTCTCTTTCTTTCTTTCCTCCCCCTTTTTTTTTTTTCCTTTTTTTCCTTTCAGTTTTTTTTTTTTTTTTTTTTTTTTTTTTTTTCTCCTCTTCTCTCGCCCGTCTCTTCCCCTGTGTGTGTTTTTTTCTTTGTTTTTGTTTTTTTTGTCTGTTTTTGTCTGTCTGTCTTCTGTCTGTCTTCTCTCTCTCTCTCTCTCTCTCTCTCTCTCTCTCTCTCTCTCTTTTCTCTCTCTCTCTTTTGTGGGTGGCGAACGACTCACCCCCGCTGCCTATGCAGACGCAGAGCGCGGAGTATTCAAATTAGACGAAGTTTTTTCCAACACGTACAACACGTAACGTATTCACCCGTCCCGTGTTGCGCCGCCGTACCGGCGCTCATTTTTCACCCGTGGGCGGCAGCGGGGGGTTGGGGGGGTCATGGCGGAGTTGTGTGAGTGGCGGCGGGGCCCCAACCCCCCCTCCCCCCACGCCCCCCCCCCTCCTCCCCTCTCCACCTTCCCTCCTGCTCCAACTTTTGGGTTTTCCCCCTTGGTGTTTTGACGAGGCACCTGGGGACTTTTCAGGCCCGAACGTGGCGGGAAACGGATGCATTAATATTTCTGCACGATTCTGTGTTTTCGTTTTCTCTGTGGGTCTCTGTCCTCTTTCTCTGTCTGTCTCTCTGTCTTTTCTTTTCTCTGTCTTTTTTCTTTTCTGTTTCTCTGTCTCTGTCTCCTTTTCTCTTTCCTCTTCTCTCTCTCTCTCTCTCTCTCTCTCTCTTTTCTCTCTCTCTTTCTCTTTTCTCTCTCTCTCTTTTCGTCCCCGGAGAAAAAAGTTCAGCGTCAACAAAAACCAAAAATCTCTCTCTCTCTCTCTCTCCTCTCTCTCTCTCTCTTCTTCTCTCTCTCTTCCCCACACACACACAAAACACACAGAGTTATGCAACAAATAAAATGTTCCAAAAAAAAAAACAAAAAACAACAACAAAACAAAAAACAAAACAAAAACAAATTTTTTTCTCTCTCTGTTGCCTGTTGTTCATCTTTTGTCTGTCTGTCTGTCTGTCTGTCTGTTCGTTCTTCCTTCTCTCTCTTCTGTTCTTTGATCCCTTCACACAAAAAACAACTTAAAAAAAAACTGACAAAAAAGACCCCAAAAATTTATTTCCCAGCTCCCCCCAGTCGAGATTCACCGGCCGTAAAAGCCGGTTTTCCCTGTAATCCCCGATCGGCCCCCCCCCCCCCCCTTCCCTGCCTTTGTAGGCAGCAGTTTTTTGTTTGGCCATGGCGTACAAAAATTCCACCGCTCACCACCGATCCCCCCGCCCCCAAGGATGCCCCGGGTGCGAAACTATCGACATTTTCCACGGCCGAGTTGGAGTTACAGTTATTTTCGTATTTTCGTGAGTGTTTGTGATGTAATGGTGTTTTTTATGCATCCCACTCGCCATCTGTCCCGCTAATAACTTGGAGGTAATGCCTCGTGTGACTGCGTTCAAACCCAACACGCATAATCAGCTGCATTCCCGGCAGTGCTTCAATCTTACGGCTGGCCGGTTCGGTGAGTGCGGTAATGTTGTACATTCACGTTGATGCACAACTGAATAGCTGTATGCGGCAAGGGTATTTCGTACTGACAATGGCATAAATATGCACGGGTCTGATCCGCTTTTCAAGTGATGGCTATCATCTCCTCTTTTTCTTCTTCTTTTTTTTTTGCAGTGCCGCTGGTGTATGTAGTTCGACGTTCGGGAGCCGTAGGTTTGTTATCTATGTCATTTGTTTGGCACTCTGTTTTGGCCGGAGTTCTTTGCCTCTGCAGTGCGTTTGAGTGCGAGGATTGACTAGGCTTCAGTGGTGATTGCCGGCGTGAGGCCATGTCAGTCATCGGAACCAGGGTCATGGCCGGGCATGCATGCTGCAGCTCCGTCCCCCCTCTGCTCTGGGGTTTCCACTTCGGTCTGATGCTCTAGTGTTGTTTTTGTTTGGGATGTTAGGGTCATTTCTTCCGCTCTGTGTCTGTCTCTGCCGTCTCTGCCTCTGTCTTTCTTCTCTCGGGGATCTCTTCTGTCTGGTTTTTGTCTGTCTGTCTGTTTTCTTTTCTTTTTTTTGTCTGTCTGTCTGTCTGTCTGTCTGTTCTGCTTTCCCTGCCCCCGTCTGTCTGTCTGTCTGTCTGTCTGTCTTCTTTTGCCCCCCCCCCCCCCCCCCCCTCTCTCTCTCTCTCTCTCTCTCTCTCAGCCCCCTTTTTTTCCCCCCCTCTCTCTCTCCCCTCTCTCTCTCTCTCTCTTCTCTCTCCTTTTCCCCCTCTCTCTCCTCCTCCCTTTTCCCCCCCCCCGGGTTTGCCTTTTTTTTTTCCTTTTTTTTTTTCCTTTTTTAAATTAAGGGAATTTTAGTTTTATTTTTTTCACTACGGATGTCTTGGGTTTTATAATACTGTGTAGCAACGGAGATATGTTATGTGAGTTGGCCTTTGTGCTAAATCTTCACCGTTGAGAAATAAAGTTTTATCAATTTGTGTGTGTGTGGTGTGTTGTGTGTGTGTGTGGTGTGTGTGTGTGGGTTTTTTTTTCTTTTTCTCTCTCTCTCTCTCTTCTCTCTCTCCTCTCTCTCTCTCTCTCTCTCTCTCTCTTCCCCAAAGTTTTTTGAAGTTTTATTTTAGTGTGAACCCCGATTTACGTGTTTATTACTAGTTTGTCTGGCCAAGGGTTTACAACCCCTTCAGTTACGAACGGCACAGCATATCAAAAGCCCAGAAAAAGAAAAAGAAGAATTTTCGTGACTTTCTCGCTGAGTCGATCTGTCGATTTCGACTGATGGGTACTCTTTCCCTTTCTCCCCCAACGATCGTCCTTCACGTTGCTGTCGTCGCTGCCTGTTTACTCGGCCTGTCTGTTCCCGTCTGAACCCACCTCCGCTATTTTCTGTCTCTGTCTGTCTGATGTCTGCCCTCCCTCTCTTACTTTCCCCTCTCTCTTCCTCGGGCTTGTATCGTCTGCCCTCTGCCATCTGTCTTTCCCTTTTTCTCCCTTTCTTCTCCCCAACCCCCCACCTTTTCCCTTTTTTTTGGTTTGCCCCCCCCGCCTCCCTCTCCCAGCCCCCCGGTCTCCTAGGTTCCTACGTCCCCCCCCCCCCCCCCCCCCCCCCCCCCCCCGGCCTTCACTCCCCCCCCCCCCCCAAACCGCCCCCACCCCCCCCCACCCCCCCAAGACCCAAAACCCCGTTTTACGACACTGCGGGGACCACGTGTCACGCAGCGGGGCTTTATCTTTCGCTACACAGAAATGCTCATGAAAAAAAACCCCATCTGAGGGGCTTCATTTTGAAATCTTTTTTTTTTTCAATGACGGCAGGTAGCCTCCCCCATGACATTCGGCGAAACGGAGAGCAAAGGAACATCTCCAGTTGAGGGACCGCCCAACAGCTTGCTGTGTGCTTTCGCACGACCATTATCAGCTCTATTAACCCTGTGTTGCACTTCTTCGCTGGCAAATTAAAGGGAGAGAGGCAATCCATCAGTTTTTTCCACGCTTAACCTACGCATGACGGGTTTTTTTTTCACGTTTAGAACACGTCATGCAGGGACCATTTCTCCGGCCTTGCCCCCTCTGCCCCAAACCCGATTGTGTGTTGTGTGTGTGTGGGGGGTGTGGTGCGGGGTGGTGGTGGGGTTTGGTGGTGGTGGTGTGGGTGTGGTTTTTGGTGGGGTTTTGTGGGGGGGTTTTTGGGTGGCCCCCCCCTTTTTAGTGTGCATGTGTGTGTGTGTTGTGTGTGTCTCTCTCTCTCTCTCTCTCTCTCCCCCAAATTCAAAGGCTGGAGGAAATTTTTGCTTGTAGTTGACTGCACGCAGCGACCCCGGCCTGAGGTCACCGCAGTGCGTGGCTTTATCGCACGTGCAGACGTGCTACCCGTGACGTCATTGGTACGGAAACTACCGGCGCAGACCACCGAAGCAGTAAACATGTACAGTATTACCAAACACTGGCTGTACTTGGAACCCTATAACATACGCCACGTAGGTGCACGTAACTGCCGAGAACACAAGCATGCGTGATCAAGGGCCGTTTAGTTCCTGACGGCAGGTACACTGACGACTTTCCATATATTCGGGTTCAGGCTTGGTTTTTTATTGTCGTCGCAGTAACGTGTTTCTTTTTATTTTTTTTTTAGTGCTGGCATTTATTGCAAAACGCCGAAAGCACCTCAGTTTCCTCTGGTCCTTTTCTACTGACTCAACTTTTTCTGTCACCGTGGGTGTAAAGATGAACCATTCTTAACTACGGTGAGACAGGTCATGGAGTGTGTAAAAACGAACCATTCTTAACGATGAGACAGGTCGTGGCGGGTGTAAAAATGAACCATTCTTAACTACGGTGAGACAGGTCATGGAGTGTGTAAAAACGAACCATTCTTAACGATGAGATAGGTCATGGAGTGTGTAAAAACGAACCATTCTTAACGATGAGATAGGTCATGGTGGGTGTAAAAATGAACCATTCTTAACGATGAGACATGTCATGGCGGGTGCAAAATGAACCATTCTTAACGATGAGACATGTCATGGTGGGTGTAAAAATGAACCATTCTTAACGATGAGACAGGTCACGGCGGGTGTAAAATGAACCATTCTTAACAATGAGACATGACATGGTGGGTGTAAAAATGAACCATTCTTAACGATGAGACAGGTCACGGCGGATGTAAAAATGAACCATTCTTAACGATGAGACAGGTCACGGCGGATGTAAAAATGAACCATAACGAAGAGACAGGTCAGGCAGGTGTAAAAATGAACCATTCTTAACGATGAGACATATCATGGTGGGTGTAAAAATGAACCATTCTTAACGATGAGACAGGTCATGGCAGGGAAAAGGGGGTAGGGGGAAAATGAACCATCTTAACGATGAGACAGTCAGGGGGTGTAAAAATGAACCATTCTTAACGATGAGACATCATGGTGGGTGTAAAAATGAACCATTCTTAACGATGAGACAGGTCAGAGCGGATGTAAAAATGAACCATAACGATGAGACAAGTCAGGCGGGTGCAAAAATGAACCATAACGATGAGACAGGTCATGGCGGGTGTAAATGAACCATTCAAGAT
>JABMCL010001980.1:100000-127500 GCA_018857735.1 Alviniconcha marisindica
CCGTGTGTCTATGCCTCTGTGTTGCTTCATTAATTTTAGTCAGTTTCTCTTCACCCCTCGATTCGTTGCATCTCTCAAGTTTCCTTTCTGTCTGATGTCTGTGTGTTTCAGTGTTTGTTTGGCCTTGTGTGTGTGATCTGAATGTCATGCTGTAGTTTGTTTGCCACACAGAGCGTAACGGAAGTTTCCTAATTCCGTCTCGGCGAATGGCGGAGAATTACGCAGTAGAGTGTAATATTCCGCCGTCAGCTTCCGGTCTGGCCGTGTCAAAGGTCGCATTGTCGACATTTGAGTCATAGAAGCCCATCTACACAAACAAGGCAAGTGAAGACTTAATTACTGGAGACACGCTCTGCAGGCATGCTGAGAATGTGGCGATTGAGCACGTAGTCTCGGCGATTGTTTCATCTGGCTTTTTGATGCTGAGAAAACTCTTGTCACTTATACGCTGTTCTCTCTGGGCGGCAGAGTCTGCTCCCCTTGTTGCGCGGGGTCAAAGGTGAAACCGATCGAGTGTACAAAAATACCCTGCGCCGACCTAACTTGTGTGCACGCACGAACATTGCCTGTTATCAAACATTATCCCGCCGAGGCAAATGTTTGCTACAAAGTTCACAAACAGTCGCCGTGCAGTGTTTGTTAGACAATATATTATATATATATATATATATATATATATATATATATATATATATATATATATATATATATATATATATCTAGAGAGAGAGAGAGAGAGAGAGAGATGTGTGTGTGTGTGTGTGTGTGTGTGTGTGTGTGTGTGTGTGTGTGTGTGTGTTGTGTGTGTGTGTGTGTGTGTGGTGGTGTGTATTGAGAGAGAGAGGGAGAGAGAGGAGAGACAGGAGACAGAGACAGACAGACAGACAGACAGAAAGCTAAATAAAAAATATTTAAAAAACGAAAAGAGAAAGGTCTTTTCAACACAGGGAAAACTTGCTTGCTTTGTCCAACCGACCGTCAAACTCATTACGAACGGGGTTTGATGTACTTGCAAAGTGTGTTTTGTCGGCTTTCCGCTTTGCTGGTGTTGGTTTGAACTCGTCTCGCCGACCGCCCCCGTCACCCACCCCCACCCCCACACCCCCACCCCACACAGACACAGACACACACACACACACACACACACACACACACACACACACACACACACACACACATACACACAAACCGCATTGCCTCAGTCAGCGGATCTCTTTGATGATCCACTGCTCAGCAACATATTACTTCTCAGAGATGTGGCCTTGTTACCACATGCAGTTAAAGGGGTTCGGAACTGAGGAAGCATTACTGGCCCAAGAGAAGGGAATGAAACAAAAAATAATTTAAAAAAAACAAACAAAAAAACCCCAAAGAAAACCTCGATGTTCAAGTCATTTTTGTTAAAAATCGACAAGAGAAAATCATGACAACACGACCGTGCGACCGTCAGTGCTGCCATAAAAACTTCCTTTACATAAATAATAACAGAATAACCGAAGGAATCATGTAGATGTAATTATTTTCACTTTTTCCAGGTTTTTAGGTCAACTGCCGTCTTCCCCTCGGGTTCCCCTTTAAGTGAATTATCAGCGTTTTGATCCGGTATAAAGTTCGACCGAACACATCCTGGCTGATTCAGTCAAAGCATTAAGGTGAAACTACAACGTGGTCACAACAAATTGCGCATCGCGGCTGACACTTGGCAAAAACATTTTTGTTGTTGTCTGTTTGCATTAGCGGGACTGTAATAACCCCTTCCCGCACCAGCCCGTAAGAATTCCGGGCTGAAAGTGCACACATACAGCCCTGCAAACAGCATATTTTGACGGTCCTATAACAAATCCACCTTCAATATTTCTGTGCATTTTGATAGAAGTTTTTTTTTTTTTGACGTGCTCATGCAAAAGGGAACCGTAACGATTTAAAATTTGGCACTTTTGTTGATCGTTTTCCGAGTGACGGCGGGGCAAGCATGGCAGCGAAAGGGTTAATACCCCATTAACAATAATTCCGTCTTGCTTTTTGTTCACTGAAATCGCACCCTG
Source organism: Alviniconcha marisindica (assembly GCA_018857735.1). Taxonomy (NCBI): domain Eukaryota; kingdom Metazoa; phylum Mollusca; class Gastropoda; family Provannidae; genus Alviniconcha; species Alviniconcha marisindica. The sequence continues at coordinate 102,046 of JABMCL010001980.1, forward strand.
GAGGCGTAAGTCGACAGAGACTCATCGTCATATCCTATGAGCTAACGGGAGACCAGGCTGGGTGGAATCTAGTGGAATGTGCACGCGGATGCCCGTCGGTTAACTGTCGTCCTACCGGAGTCAGTCTAAAATCTCCCGGAAAGCGGAACTGACGTAAGCAAGTCGGCGTCACATTTCTCGCCACAGTTCTCGGCGTCACCTATTGACTTTCGCCTCGGTCAGCAACCCCCATGACTGCATGCAGATTGGATACTGCAAACCATAACACTCGACTTGTGTCTTAAACCACCACCACCACCCTCCATCCCTCCCTCGCTGGTAGTGCCTGGAGGTTTCGTGAGCATCCATCAGCTGCGTTGTGACGTCACCTGTCGTCTGCATAATCCCCTCTCCTTACGAGGAACGTGTGTCAGCGTCCGTCGGTTCTCCTTTTGGAGCTGTCGTCTGCTTTCGGGGCTTCCCACCGTGCAGGCACAGCGGACGCAGAAGTTAAGGTCCCCCTCTGTTGAGGACTCAGCTAGTTTAAACAAAATCTGTTCATTCATCGTAATCATGAGTTCAACTAATAGGCACAGGAAACGCAAAAGCAGTACGCTTATTTGAGTGTTACCTATAGACAAAATGATAATTACACAGACATTTACGATGGCAAGATGGCAAGTTTGTCAAAAAGTCAGGACAACAAAACAAACCAAAGACCAAAACACACAAGACAAACAAACAACCACAAACACGAAACCACCCCAACACACACAAACAAACCACACACACAAATGCACAACACAATCCAACCTCAGAACAAACAAAAACAGCAACAACAACAGCAACAAAACGGGAGGAGGGTGCGGAGGGGGGGTGGGGGGGGGGTAAAAAAGCAAATAGCTAACCGAATGGTCTAGTGATGTTATCAGTTCGGGCTGTCAGAGGTTTAATTCTCTCTTGAAAGTCTGCTGTAGTTTAGACAATAGCTTAACTGGCATGCTCCGCCTAGCCTTCATTGTTCATTCAACGTCCACACTCCAGGTAAACATTGTCGCACTGCCCTACTTTCCACACTCCCAGTACAGATTATCGCCCTGTCCTAATTGGCACACTCCAGGTAAAGGCTGTCTCCCTGTCCTATTTTCCGCACTCCAGGTAAAGACTGTTTCCCTGCCCTACTTCTCACACTCCATGTAAAGACTGTTCCCTGCCCTATTTTCCGCACTCCAGGTAAAGACTGTCTCCCTGCCCTACTTCTCACACTCCATGTAAAGACTGTCTCCCTGCCCTACTTTTCACACTCCATTTAAAGGCTGTTCCCTGCCCTGTTTTCCCGCACTCCAGGTAAAGACTGTCTCCCTGCCCTATTTTCCGCACTCCAGGTAAAGACTGTCTCCCTGACCTATTTTCCACACTCCAGGTAAAGACTGTCTCTCTGCCCTACTTCTCACACTCCATGTAAAGACTGTCTCCATGCCATACTTTTCACACTCCATTTTAAAGGCTGTTCCCTGCCTTACATTTCGCATTCCAGGTAAAGACTGTCTCCCTGACCTATTTTCCACACTCCAGGTAAAGACTGTCTCCCTGCCCTACTTTCCACACTCCATGTAAAGACTCTTCCCTGCCCTGTTTTCCGCACTCCAGGTGAAGACTGTCTCCCTGCCCTACTTTCCACACTCCATGCAAAGAGTGTAGCCTCGCCCTACTTTCAACACTCCATGTGAAAGATCGACTGTCGCCCTGCCCTACTTTCCACACTCCAAGTAATGTCTATCGCCCTGCCCTACTTTCCACACTCCAAGTAATGTCTATCGCCCTGCCCTACTTTCCACACTCCAAGTTAAAGACTATCGCCATGCCCTTCTGAACTCGCGAGTTTCGGTATGGAAGTTTTTATGCTTCATGCATACATTTTCACTCGTTTATTCATGCTTCATAGTTTATGTAAATAAATGATGCCTCGTACGATTAAAAAAGCAAACGTCAGTAGCTTCGCAAGGACTAGTTGTCAGACAGGTTCTGAGTCTACCTGAACTACAATTCTTGTAAAATAAAGTTTTGGAATTTGAGTCCTGTTCACACTGGTAGTAAAGGCTATAGCCCTAATTCATTTTCCACAAGACTATCGCCAAGCCATCCTGTTAACACTCCAGGTAGAGGCAATTGCCCTGCTGTTTTCCAGACTCCAAGTAAAGACTATCGCTGTGTGTGTGTGTGTGTGTGTGTGTTGTGTGTGTGTGTGTGTGTGTGTGTGTGTTCTCTCTCTCTCTCTCTCTCTCTCTCTCTCTCTCTCTCTCTCTCTCTCTCTCTCTCTCGCGCGCGCGCGCGCGCGCACGAACAGTTATTACTTTTTCTTTCACCGAAAGCGGAGAGAACCATTTTATTCATGTTATTTTCTTTTTTGCCCGATGGGTGGTGGGGGTGGGGGGGGGTGGGGGTGGGGATGGTTTTACATAAGTTAATAGTGCCCCAATTTAGCACTCATGTAAACGGATTTAGCTCTCACATAAACGGCTATCATAAATTAGGCTATTCTTTCTGTTGACGACCTGTATCGGATGGGACTTGAGAAGCGTGGGTGAACACGAGAGTCACTGAGTGACCATGAAAACGTCAGACTATCAACAGTCTGACACTGGAGTTGATGGGGGCCTAACCGTACGTCACGTGCGCGGGCCTTTTTGACAGGGGGTCGTTTTGCAGCTGTTATTGGTCTTTGTTTGCTGTTTGTTGTTCTGTTGATGGTGTTGTTCTGTGGAAACTCGTCAAGGTCATACGAGGTGTCTCAGTCATGTGGTGTCCATATATATATATATGTATGTGTGTGTGTGTGTGTGTGTGTGTGTGTGTGTGTGTGTGGTGTGTGTGTGTGTGTGTGTGTGTGTGTGTGTGTGTGTGTGTGTGTGTGTTGAGAGAGAGAGAGAGGGCGAGAGAGAGAGAGGGCGGAGGATAGGAGAGAGGTAGATGAGAGAGAAGAGAGGAGAGGAGGAGAGAGAGAGAGAGAGAGAGAGAGAGAGAGAGAGAGAGAGAGAGAGAGAGAGAGGAGAGAGAGAGAGAGAGAGAGAGAGGAGGGAGGGAGAAAATGGGGGGGGAGGGGGTAGGTGATATGGGAGGACAGAGGGAGAGGTGGGACAGAGAGGACCAATTATCCAAACAACCGAAGGTTTTAAGAATTATTATACCACCAGTCCAACGATGACGTCAACTGTTTGGAAGGCCTGTAACACGGCACAGCACGGCACTGCAACAGAGCGTGGTGCTGGGTACCTGACGATGTTCCCACAGCACTCTCCATAACGCGCTGAGCTAAAAAAAAAAAAAACAAAAAAAACAAAAAAAAAACCAAAAAAACAAATAATAAATAAAAGCCAGCTGCTCTGAGTATTTGCCGCAACAACGGCATCATCAGAGTGTTGAAATACCCTAGCTTCCTCTGTGCTTGTGATCATTGGCCAGATAGCCAATTGTCATCGCGAGCACGTGCTTCTCGGTAAAACGTGGGCAGGTGACAATCGCCTCAAGACTCCAGCCCTCAGGAGGATGACAGCGTGTCAGATCCATCACCATGAATTAACCGCCTTACAGTCTCTGGGCTGTTGCAGTCTTCCCTCCGGGCAATGATCGATCATCTTGAGACTTGTCCTCCATCATCGTCACTAGGCCAACGTTTAAGCCATGTCATTTCAGGATGCGTATGACCGAGTTTTGACTTTTTTCCCCTTTTGGGGGTGGGGGGGGGTGGGGGTGGGTGTCTTCATTGTAGGGATCATGTCTCAGCAAACACACACACACACACACACCACACACAACACACACACACACACACACACACGAAACACACCACAACACCACACACACACACACCGACACAACCCCACACACACACACACACACACACACAGCACCACGACACACACACACACACACACACACATGCACGCACGCACACACACACACACACACACACACACACACACACACACACACACACTAGCACACACACACACACACACACACACACACACACACACACACACACACACACACACACCCACACACACACACACACACACACCACACACACACACACACACACCACACACACACACACACACACCGCACACACAAACAAATAAAACAAACGCGTTTTCCCCCCGGAATTCCGGTGTCAAACACACAATTAGCTAAGGAATGCTTATTAACGATACCATGGGAGAGAAGGAAAGAAAGGACAACACACATTATAGGTTAGAATGTGAACAGATTTTATTCACTCAGAGTTTAACAATAATCAGCCGGTTTTCGGTAGCCGAATGCTTTAATTAATAATCGAAACGCATCCCTTCCCCTCCTCTCTCTCTCTCTCTCTCTCTCTCTCTCTCTCTCTCTCTCTCTCTCTCTCTCTCTCTCTCTCTCTCTCTCTCTCTCTCTCTCTCTCTCTCAGGGATATGTAGTCATTAAGACTTTTGTTGTCAGTTATCCAGCGTTCCGTATTCGTCAACAATTCTGTCATCATCCAGCGTTTTGTATTCGTCCACAATTCAGTTGTTATACAGCGTTCTGTATTCGTCCACAATTCTCTTGTTATACAGCGTTTTGTACTCGTCCACAATTCTCTTGTTATACAGCGTTTTGTACTCGTCCACAATTCTCTTGTTATACAGCGTTTTGTACTCTGTCATCATCCAGCATTCTGTATTCGTCCACAATTCTGTCATCATCCAGCATTCTGTATTCGTCCACAATTCTGCCATCATCCAGCATTCTGTATTCGTCCACAATTCTGCCATCATCCAGCGTTTTGTATTCGTCCACAATTTTGTCATCATGCTGCGTTTTGTATTCGTCCACAATTTTGTCATCATGCTGCGTTTTGTATTCGTCCACAATTTTGTTATCATGCTGCGTTTTGTATTCGTCCACAATTTTGTCATCATGCTGCGTTTTGTATTCGTCCACAATTCTGTTGTCATACAGCGTTTTGTATTCGTCCACAATTCTGTTGTCATACAGCGTTCTGTATTCGTCCACACTTCTGTTGTCATACAGCGTTCTGTGTTCCTCCACAATTCTGTTGTCAGTACAGCGGTCTACAGCTTTCTGTGTTCATACAAGTTTCTGCTTTTCTTTGCAATCTTCGTGATTGCCGTCATTGTGACAGCGGTCCAAGACTTGCCGAGCACGTAACGATGCGCGACAAAGCGCACTCCATGGACCTCAATTAGCCAGAGAGTTTTCACCTGACCTTATCGATTTGCAAGTGCTTCGTAGGAGGACACTTCGTTTCACAACATGATTTCCTGTGTCATATTCAGATTCGTATGCCCCGTAAAGAAAGGTGACCGAGAAAGAAAGAAAAAAAGAGAGAAAAAATGGTGGAAAAAAAACCCTCCTGAGGTTATATTTATGTGACGGCTTTAATTGCGTTCTAAGGTTAAACTTACATCCTCGTTTTGAAAAACAAGGCACGTAGCATAGTTACGGCGCTGCAAGGGAGGTGAGATAGGGCCGGGGGGTGGGGGTGGGGGGGGGGTGAAAGGGAGATAGGGGGAAGGGGGCGGAGGGGGCGGGGGGGCGGAGGAGGACAGTATTAGACAGACAGACGGACCGAAGGGCTGAAGGACACATAAACAAAGACAGACAGATGAAGAGACCGACAGGACCAAGACTTAGACAGTGACAGACAAACAGACCGACAGGACCAAGACTTAGACAGTGACAAACAAACGAACAAACCGGCAGAACCAAGACTTAGACAGTGACAGACAGGTGAACAGACCGACTGGATCAAGACGTAGGCAGTCACAGACAGACAAACAGACCGACAGAACCAAGACTTAGACAGTGACAGATAGACAAACAGACCGACAGGACCAACACTTAGTCAGTGACAGACAAACGAACAGACCGACAGGACTAAGACTTAGACAGTGACAGACAGACAAACAGTCCGACAGGACCAAGACTTAGTCAGTGACAGACAAACGAACAGACCGACAGGACCAAGACATAGACAATGACAAACAGACCGACAAAACCAAGATTTAGACAGTGACAGACAGACAAACAGACCGACAGGACCAAGACTTAGACAGTAACAGACAGCCGGTGAGAGAAACATGGAGAGAACGGAGAGACAGAGAGTGAATCAGGCGGAGAGATATTGATGAGAGAAGATAAAATAAAATTCTTTATTTACGAGGGTAATAAATAAGCATGTATGCTTTTTTTCTTTTCTTTTTTAACACCCAATTCACACTCAAACAAAGGATCATTCTAGATCTAATTACACATTTATACATTTTCTAAGCCTCAACACACTGATAAGAGAGAGAGGCAGAGAAGGGGTAAGGGGGGGGGGGGGGGGTTAAGGGGGTGGGATCACAAGACAGACAGACAGATACAGAGACAGAGAGAGAGACAGAGACGACAGACGACGTTCAGTGAAAGAGTAAGCCTGGCACGTTAACTGTGATTGTTAATCTTGAAAATCATTACTTTCAATGCAGTTAGTCGTTTCTCTACACATTTCTATATTTTACATTACCCGAGTCATCAGCGCTTTCAAGTTATTACAAATCCAAAGAACAACAAAAGAAGAGAAAGGCCCGGCACACTTATACAACCGTAAACAGAAGGAGGCCCGCCAGAGCGCCTGTGCAGAATCAACAAACAAGGGAGCCAATTAGCGCTAGATTGACGTCACACAAACACAACAACACAGTCGTACTGAGTCCCCTACGGTAACTCTCACATGGTGCTGTGCGAGTAAATACAAGGTACATAAACTCCACCAGAGGTACATCCTCAAATAACAATAACAGATAATTTATGGCACCCCATCTGGATAGGCCGGGCGCTACAGAACTATAGACACCTCTCTCCTCTCCTCTCTCTCTCTCTCTCCTCTCTCTCTCTCTCTCTCTCTCTCTCTCTCTCTCTCTCTTCTCTCTCTCCCACTCTCTCTCTCTCTCTCTCTCTCCTCCTCTCTCCACTCTCCTCTCTCTCTCTCCCCCATCACTCCCCACCCACTCACCCCCCACACTCCACACACACACACCACACACACACACACACGACGCACGCTCACACCACCCCCCACACACACACCACCACCACGCACACCACACACACACACACACACACACACAACACACACACACGCACGCAGTCACATACACATACATACATATAACATACATACATACATACATACGTACGTACGTACATACATACATCCATACACACTGTAACACACGCGCGCGCACACACACACACACACACACACACACACACACACACACACACACACACACACACACACACACACACACACACACACACACGCACGCACACACACACACACACACACACACACACACACACACACACACACACACACACACACACACACACACACACACACACACACACACACACACACACACACACACACACACACACACACACACACACACACATCATTGCTGGTGGTGGGTTGGCAGAATGAGAAGAACGAAACCGACAGATCAGCACGCAGAAGAGAAGAGAAGAGATGGGTTTTCAGTTTTGACCTAAAGGAAGAGAGTGAAGACGAGTGCCCGACAGAAAGAGGAAGAGAGTTCCAGATCACGGGTCAGTTGTATTAAAAGAAATACTTGCACAGTTTACCTAACTGTGTCAACAGGCTGGAAATTGGTGCTGCTGAGCAATTTGAGCAAACTCCAAGCACTGGTTTACGACATCCTTCCTTGGAGGAAGGTGCCGGAAAGCGGTGCTCGGAGTGTGCAAGCTTGTTGATGAGTCCATAACGATTCACTGCATCTTTATTTTGTCTGGAATAAACTCTGGTTTAAACCGACTGGGCTAGCTGGACGGCTAAGACCGTCCCTGCCATGTACAACGCAGATGGAGAATAAGATAATAATACTTTATTACACAAGGGGAAGAAAACTGGAACCAAGGCTCATGACTCAGGGCCATTCACAAAAACGCGCCAGGAAAGTAAGTAAACATGGTGCTTAACGTCCACAGAAACCATCAGGCTTATTAGGGACGGGGCCGGAGGGAGGGTGGGGGTGGGGGGAGGGTACGGAGATGGGGGAAGAGGGAGATTATATACCTATCGCTACACTGTCACCACCAGAAGGGACTTCTGCATTAAGGTGGGCAGCGATGAGAGCCATTTTAATGTTTCATTGATTGTGAGGGGGGACAAAGTCACAAGACAGTGTCCACGGACCACAACTTCTGAAGAGAAAGGAGAGCCGAAGCGGATTCGAACCGAGGCCCCTCTGCTTACCAGCCTAACTGTTTTACCGCTAGGCCAAAGCGGTTCACAACACGCCAGGAGAGCTCCATCGGCCCCTAAGCAGCTGCACTCGGTCCAATGAAACCCGGATACCCTCCGTGACCTTCCCGTCGTACAAAGGAACATCGAATGAACGGAAATGACCCTTGCTATTAAATATTCATTAACAAGGTCGGGTGGTGCAAAAGTGAAGGCCGAAATAGTGCGAGGGTGAATTCGAATCGATCAGTTCTATGTAGGACTGTAGCGAGAAGAGGAAGAAGTAGGAGGAGTTACTGGTTAATTGACTGTTTACTAATAATGCTGATAATAATAGTGATAATAGTCATAATAACAGTAAAGGAGTCTTAAAGCGCCCTTTTCTCAAATGAGCACTAGGCTCGTACATTTCATAACTGATCAAGCAAAAACAACCGGCATAAAAAACATCGCTATTAATACACACAAATCTGTCATCAAGATCCGCCCCGACACCCCCATTCCCCCACCCCCACTCCAGCTCACACACACACACACACACACACACACACACACACACACACACACACACACCCCACACACACACACACACACACACACACACACACACACACACACACACAACACACCCCACACACCACAAAACACCACACACACCACACACGCACACACACACGACACGACACAGCACGCCACCGCACACACACACACACACACACACACACACACACACACACACACACACACACACTATAATAATTATACACACAACATAACACTCAAAGATAAAGATTTAGGCCGGAGCCTTGTCCCGTAATCTGTCCTTGCTAAGTGTACAACACACATAAAAGATATAGTAGTATACAGGCAAAATGATAAACGTTACAAGCCCATCTAACATGTTCTCCTGGCTGAAATTGCAATGTACACACGGATCAGACGAAAATGCTAAATCAGAACACAGGCACACACACACACACACACACACACACACACACACACACACACACACACACACACACACACACACGCATGCACGCACGCACGCACGCACGCACCACACGCACGCACACAGGACACGTGCACGCACGCTGAGAGAGAGAGAAAAGAGAGAGACAGACAGACGACAGACAGGAGAGACAGACAGACAGACAGACAGACAGAACAGGAGAGAGAGAGAGGAGAGAGAGAGAGAGAGGGAAAAAAGAGAGGGGAGAGAGAGAGAGAGCAACAAACAAGCAGAGAAAAAGATACTTTCCCAATATTACACAGCTGAAGGTAAATAGCAACTGTTAGACGTACAAAGCCGTTTGTACGCAACTGGATATGGGCAGTAGGAATACGTTCCACCAGTCAAAAGTACTATATTTGTACACAGCAAAAATGGGACACTGGAACGCGGAAAGTAGGCCATCTGCTCACACTGTAGACTTGAAAATGGGTCATCGGTATGCAGTGGGAAGTGGATAGTAGCTAGGCAACTTACACGTTGTGGAAAGTAATGTATTCATACACTGCAAAACGTGACAACGCCAGACTGAAAATCGGTCATTTGTACACATGATAAACTAAAACATACGTCACGTGTACGCACTGAGAAGTAGTTATTTGTACAGAGCAAGACGTCAGTGGAAAGTGTATAATTCGCAGATGGCTGTGGAAAGAAAGTAGGCAATTTGTATACAGCGCAGCACGGCATAGAAGCTGTTTCAGTTTCAGCCGGAAGACTGTTGCGACTTTAGCTGCAACCAGCTCATGCGATCCATCGTATCCCGACAACCAACTCAGTCCCCAAAGCCAGTGTGTTAATTTGACAACTTAAACAGCCAAGTGAGGGATTAACCAGCGAGATCGGTAGCGAGCCTCCGTCACAACGGCGGCTTGCTTTTTCCCCGGCAAACTGAAATCCCAAATTTGCCTTCCGACTGAAGCAGGATGGCGCTCAATTCTCATGCGGAAACAGAAAAGTTGGCTTATACTTAAAGCAACACAAACAGCAGTAAACAATGAGACAAGAAAACGTGCAAACAAACAGTGATGATCACGCACGCACGGTGCAGTTAGCTGAGATCCTGTCAACAAAGCGAGTTCATTCGTCTTCTTCTTCATCTTCCTGTACAGAACCGGATTCTCCGGGAACTTTCTTGGTTCAGTATGGTAGACTCTTTTGAGCAGGTTGTTTCGGCTTTGGAAGTGGCTGCCCCTTTAATATATATACATATATAACTTTTTAGGAACTGTCTAGGATTGGGTGCGTGCCGGTGGCAGCGGAGGGGGTGGGGGTGAGAACTAAAAGGTTGAGGGTGGGGTGCAGAGCACTATGTACAGCGCAGTGATCTCTCTCTCTCTCTCTCTCTCTCTCTTCTCTCTCTCTCTCTCTCTCTCTCTCTCTCTCTCTCTCTCTCTCTCTCTCTCCTGTGTGCCGTACGTATCATAAAAATATGTATGATTATAATTATATCTAGAAGAGTGCCTCTTTAGATCGATGGTTTGGATGTAAAACGAATTTATTTCCTTGTCTACCATACTCCTAAGTAAAGATCTCTCTCTCTCTCTCTCTCTCTCTCTCTCTCTCTCTCTCTCTCTCTCTCTCCTCCTCTCTCTCTCTCTCTCTCTCTCTTTTCTCTCTCCCTCAGAGGCCGTTTTTTCTTTTTCCGTCTACTACCCCAAACCTTCTCCCCTCCCCCTCTCTCTCTCACCTCACACATCACCACACCTCCTCTCTCACTCTCTCACTCCTCCTCTCTCTCTCCACACACACACACACACACACACACACACACACACACACACACACACACACACACACACACACACACACACACACACACACACACACACACACACACACACACACACACACACACACACACACACACACACACACACACTAAGAACGGTTGTAATGATATTGGTATATCTCTCCTACAAACAGAAGGTTTTATATTCCTTCGTGAAACCAAAAGTAACGCTGACAAACAGTAGTTGTATGAATGTATCCGATTCGCAATTCGTAGTCACATTCACCTTTTTTGTTGACCAAATTTCATGCTTGGTTGCGCCTGAATCACTTGAATTCCAGACGGCGTAGACAACGTTTTGAAGGCTACTTTTCTTCTGCAACAATGACGCGTTCTTTTCTTTTCAGAAACCTTAGGCAAACATATCCGTCCCGTGAAAGAAAACTTTCGACTTTAAAGATAGATATGAAAGCAGAGAATGGTAAAAATGTACAATAAATTATAGTGACAGTTCAACAGACACAAACAGGTTTTATTTTCTATATTGTTAGCTATTACAGAGAGAGAGAGAGAGAGAGAGAGAGAGAGAGAGGAGAGAGAGAGAGAGAGAAGAGAGAGAGAGAGAGAGAGAGAGAGAGAGAGAGAGAGAGATGCCAAGAACGATCGCAAACATTTATGAATCATTTATGCTGTTGCAGTTGAATCGGTACGTTCAGAAAAAGAAAAGAAAAAAGAGATAAAAACAACAACCCCTCCCTTTGGCTGGTTTGGTCGTGACAACTCTTTTACGACAGCTGATTGGTCAGACAGATACATAATTTTTGTTTGTTTGGTTGGTTGGTTGGTTGGTCTGGTATAAATCTTACTCCAATCCATATTTACTACATTAATAACTTAACTGATTCTAAAAATATAACTGTTCTTCGTGAAGCACATTCCCAAAGATGTCGACAGCTATAGTGACGATGATAATAAATTGTAGTTATAAAGGACGATGATGATGATGATGATGATGATGATGATGATGATGAATGAAGCTGATGTCACCGCAGCAAACATGACGAAGCTATTTACATGTTACGTCTTGTGTGCGTCTCGTTTTAAAACAATGGTCGATTACAAAAACTGAACCCAGGCCAGCTGAATGAGTTTGTCTCTAACGCCGGTGGATTTGTTTCGGTTCCATATTCGATCTTATGCAGGCAGCGTACAGACTGGAAGCGTGGCAAAGAACGTTGGAATGACTGTGCAGTCGTGTCGGCATGAAGTACGGTTTGCTCAAACTGATTAGCTGTGTGTGACGTGATTTCTTCTTCTTGCTCTTTTCCGCCTCCCCCCCCCCCACCCCCCCCCCACCCCCACACCCTCCCCCCCCCCCCCCTCCCCCCTCACCCCTCCATCTCTCTCTCTTTCTGCCTCTCTCTGTGCCTCTCTGTGTGTCTCTCTCTCTTTCTCTCTGTCTCTGCCTCTGTCTCTCTGTCTCTCTGTCTGTGTCTCTGTGTCTGTCTGTCTCTCCTCTCTCTCTCTCTCTCTCTGCTTCTCCCCCCCCCTCTCTCTGTATCTCTCTGAGTAGGTGTACGTGCGTGAGTGCTCGTGCGCGCGCGCGTGTGTGTGTGTGTGTGTGTGTGTGAGTCGTGGCTGTTGTGGTGCGTGGGTGTTGGGGTGTGTGTGTGTGTGTTGGTATGTGTGTGTGTGTGTGTGTGTGTGGAGGAGAGAGAGAGAAAAGAGAGAGAGAGAGAGAGAGAGAGAGAGAGAGAGAGAGAGAGAGAGAGAGGAAATTCATGATTTTGGGGGGGGGGGGGGGGGAAGAAGAAGGGATAATCTCATGATCAACAGTTACTCGTCGTGGCACTATGGACGCCCACACCGACTCAGAGATAAAGATCAGACGAGGAACAACACGGCAGTGACTGCCCCACTTTCCACACAACATGTTGTTTGTCCCTCAAGGTGCTCTTCGTCGCCGCCAGATGGCGCGGCTATTCTAGCTGAGCTGCGGGGGACCCAATTTCACAGCTCCCCACTTCCGATCACGTAAAAAGCGCAGGGTGTTTTCTATGGGAGTTGCCGCGAGTTGGCTCTGGACCCCTGCAGAGAACCGATTTTCTTGTCCCTTACAAGCCGATAATGAGAGTTCGGAAACGCATTAATTCCGCTTGTCAGCGGTCTTTTCGGAGGCGTTTCAGTTCGGTTACGAGAGTGCAAGCCCACTGTCAGTCGGCGCAGCATTTCTAAATCAGTGTTACAAACGTGTCGCGACTGAAATACCACAACATGTATGACTGGGTGGTTGTTTGCATGACTGAATGGGCGGAGAAGGAAAAAAACCCACAACAATAAAAATCTACCCCTTTAAAGGATATTTTTTTCCTGCTAATGAGCGTAGGATATGCAAGAACAGTTGTCAACATCTTGTTGGTGTGGCGATGGTTGGCGGGGGGGGTCGGGTGCGCAGGGCACACGGTTCACTAGGCTCACCAAAGGGAGACGAATGGTGACGATGATGATAATGTATGGTGCCCCCAGCTGAGAGCTCGATCTCCATCTGCACTCGTTCACCTATGGGTGGCAGAAAGATTTGACACTTTTAAAACTGTGGAGGTGCACCCCTTGCTACTGGTGTTACTCAAGGCAAATGTATGCCTCTTATTCCACATTTTACTCTCGGCATTACGTACCCAACGCATGGACACCTCTTGCTGTTGGTGATACTCAAGGCAATGTATGCCTCTTATTCCACACTTTACTCTCGGCATTACGTACCCAACACATGGACACCTCTTGCTGTTGGTGATACTCAAGGCAATGTATGCCTCTTATTCCACACTTTACTCTCGGCATTACGTACCCAACGCATGGACACCTCTTGCTGTTGGTGATACTCAAGGCAATGTATGCCTCTTATTCCACGCTTTACTCTCGGCATCCCGTATCCAACGCGTCTTGCTGTTGGTGTTACTCAAGGCAAACGTATGTCTCTTATTCCAGACTTTACTCTCGGTATTATATACGTACTCAACGCATGGACACTTCTTGCTGTTGGTGATACTCAAGCAATGTATATGTGCCTCTTATTCAAGGCTGTACTCCATGCATTATGTACCCTACGCGTCTTGCTGTTGGCGATACTCAAGGCAATGTATGCCTCTTATTCCTGGCTTTACACTCTGGGCATTAAGTACCCAACGCATAGACACCTCTTGCCGTTGGTGATCCTCAAGGCAATGTATGCCTCTCATTCCACGCTTTACTCTAGGCATCCCGCATCCAACGCGTCTTGCTGTTGGTGTTACTCAAGGCAAATGTATGTCTCTTATTCCAGACTTTACTCTTTGCATTACGTACCCAACGCTTGGACAACTCTTGAGACTGGAGTTACTCAAGGCAATGTATGTCTCTTATTCCAGGCTTTACTATCGGCATTACGTACCCAACGCAGGGACACCCCTTGCTGTTGGCGATACTCAAGGCAATGTATGTCTCTTGTTCAAGGGAGCACTTCCTAGTTCAAGGCATTAGTCAAGTCATGGACAACTCCTGCTCGAGGATTTACCCAAGGCATTAACTGCTGAAAGCATTGACGCTTCTTTCTGGGAGCATGGGATGTTTACCAAGACTCTTAGCTGATCGTCGATACAACGTCTCAACCGCGCGGCTCTTAACTTGACGAGAGGCAGTCTGCAGTGATGCTGAAGTGCAAACTCCAAGCACTGGTTTACGACATCCTTCCTTCAACCACTGCCGTATTTAGTTACGCCATAGGGTCCAGAAAACTGTCAGCTAACGGGCAGTTTTTCGTTGGTGCTCAAACAGTAGTACGTTTGTTAGAAACAACTCAAATTATATCAGACGTTTGCTTTATAATTGACCGTGCTGCTTACGCCAGCTCAAATTAAACCAAAATCGTTTGAATCGAGACGGAACTCTTTCTTTACCCGGGGTGGATGCGCCTCATGTTTACGTGCGTGCTCGGGCGCTAGGTTGCTTCTACAGTCACATTAGTACCCAAACCTTTCGGAGGGCGCTGACCGCGTCGGTGGACAGCTGCGCGGATATAAAGAGTGCCCCTTCAGTGACGTAACTAAATCTGGCAGAGTTTGGAGGAAGGTGCCGGAAAGCGGTGCTCGGAGTGTGGCTGAAGTGTAGAGCTAGCTGTATGACCCAGTTTTTACTGAGCAATACCATGCTGGTAAAAACGTTTCGATTGTTTTTGAGGATTTGAAGACGCCCACTGTACATGTCCATTGCCTTGAGATCGATCGTGACTCAATCCGTGACCAAACGACCCCGGACCACTAAGTGGGCTGGCCGCGGTACCTACAGTACTGCACAGTCAGCAGCGATGAGGTACCTGCTTGAACTGAAATGCACTGGGATGAACCTGTGACCCACAGTGACTGCCGCAAGCACCGGCGACCAGCGTGTGAACAAAAGTCTTTGCGTACACATCGGAGGACACGGCTCGGCAAGTATCAACGCCTTCCTTTTGAGTGCACAATAAAGAGGTACGTGGTGCACAGTGCTCACATCACAGGTGATGACATGGGTGGGTGATCTTGGACAAATAAGAACTTTCTTTTAAACAGGCTCGGCTGCGCTATTATTCAGTTTGACAGCTCGCTCCTTGTTGTATAGAAAAGAAAAAAAGAACTATATACGGTTAATAACGACCCCCTTGGTTTTGGGCGGGGAGGGGGGGTGGGGGCTGGGGGAGATGGTGGGGGGGGGGAGCGGGGAGCGAATCAGCTCCGCTGAAAAGTAATTTCTTGTCTCGTTACACACCTCTCTCGTCAATCATGTCATCATTTATCAAGAAACTATTTCAATTAATAAGCACAACAATCAAATCTCCATTCGACAACGCGTGAGTTTCTCGCCGTAGTCCTCGAAACAAGCCATCATCGACCTGATGACGACTTCTGTCCGTGCCCTCATTATCGATTGGCAAGAGTTGAACAGCTCGTGCTCCGTGATTGTTATTGAACTTCCCTGATGGTCCACACAGGCCTGGAGAGCTGAGGCGAGGACTGGCCGTTCACGATGTCTATTGATTATGTTCTTCAGCACGCATGAGTTGCTGAATGATGCAGATGCCAGGGGAACTAGAACTGTTTGTGGACAAGGGGGCGTACGGTGCAGAGTCATTAACGTTTACGACACGTGCTGATTTGTACCCCGGGAACTTCCACCCGGCTCTGTCATTCTGTCACTTGTACATAAGTGAGATGTTAATATTGAGAGCTGGCATTCTGTCATTTGTAAATAAGTGAAATGTAAATATTGAGAACTGGTATTCTGTCACCTGTACATAAGTGAAATGTAAATATTGAGAGCTTGCATTTTGTCACTTGTACATAAGTGAAATGTAAATATTCGTCTGGCATTCTGTCACTTGTAAATTATACATGAAATGTAAATATTCGGCTCTGACATTCCGTCACTTGTAAATAAGTGAAACTGTAAATATTGAGAGCTGGCATTTTGTCACTTGTACACAAGTGAAATGTAAATATTCGTCTCTGGCATTCTGTCACCTGTGAATAAGTGAAATGTAAATATTGAGGTATTATATGATTATGCTTGCAACTGACCGTCTTGACTTTGTTATGTTTGTTCTCAGCTGTGTTGTGTCTGGAACTGTGACGAAGCTTTTCTTTTTGACATGTAATTCCGGTGACATGCATGCATTACAATGCAAATACCGTACAGTACAATGCAGTATAATGGAACACAACATAACAATTAAATGGATTTGAGAGCAAGATTGTAAGGTCCAATAATAAAGTGTTAAAATCCTACAAAATTCCACTATAGGTAATGTTAAGAGAGAAAAAGACCACACACACAAGCACATATGCACTCTATGACAAATACAGAGGACAGAGAGAGAGAGAGGGGGACTTGACACTTTGCTTCTTTATTGCTTCAAATAAAGTCCATAAAAATGTTGTGAAAATGTCTGATGCACTTAACAAATGTTTCTACCGCATTCACAACACACACACACACACACACACACACACACACACACACACACACACACACACACACACACACACACGCGCGCGCGCGCGCGCCGCACACGCACACACACGCACGCACGCACGCATCTACGTAATTTACGGACAAGCAGCAATCACATCAGAGGATCTGGCATAAAATTCCTATCACAAGTAATGCACATACTTCATGCTAACTGGAACATAACACCAAAACGAAGACCGCGTGTTCACCTCACTTCAACCGTCTGCATTACTACTGGAACAAAAGACCACAAGACGGAGTAAGCGCAATACATTTTATAAATAAAGAGGTCTCATGTCTGCCTGTGTCAAAGCCATGAGTGATTTGGCGTTCAACCCACCGCTGACCCGTTGAACCTTTTCAGACGAAACATGGTTTGAAGATTCTTTGCGACACGACAGTCCTACGTAGCCTATACATAGAATATGGGTAACACTTCTTTCGCTCATAGTTCAGGAGCTGTGTGAGAGTCGAGGTGGACGTCCCGGGCTGTCCGTCCTAACAAGCCTTCTGGTTTCCGTGGACGTAAAGCTATATTGAACCATGCTTCGGCATTGGCATTGGTCACAACTTGTCCCTAATATGTCAGCCGACATCTGAGGACATTAAGCAACACTACCTACCTACATCTTTCGCTAATTAACGAGATCACGTTCAAGATTATCGAAGCGAACAAGCCGCTCTGTTGAGTAAAGGGAGGGGGGGCAGGGCCGGGAAGGGGGGGGGGTATAAACTTAACTGCGTCCCCAACCCATAAAAGGTTAAAAAGAACGCTATTTATTAGGACACGAAAACAACATAGCTCAACCAAAAAACAGGTAAGTGACTTTAATTAGCTCTACATCTAATTTTTCAGGATAAAGGGGATTACACCGAAAATCCGTTTTTTTTTTTTTCTTTCCTAATAAACAGCGTTCTTTGAGTCATTTACGTGCACATATGTGTCTTGTTTTAGAACGCTAAAAGTCATTCTTGTTTCAGTTTTTTTAATGTTTTCTTTTTTTGCCTGCATCCCCGTTTGTCAGGTCGCTCCGTGGTGTAAACGTGAATACTCCACACTCTCGCGCAAACGATCCCCAGTTCAGATCTAGGGGTACCCCCCCCCCCCCCTCTTCCTACTCGCTTTTGTTTTGATATTCACCTGCTGCAACACCACCATTATCGGAAATGTGCAACCTTTTTTTTATATGTATATGTACATATTATATATATATATGTGTGTGTGTGTGTGTGTGTGTGTGTGTGTGTGTGTGTGTGTGTGTGTGTGTGAGGGGGGGGGGTGTACATTTTTCTTATTGACTTATTTGTAGGTCACGTCACTATGGACTACAGCATGGGTGGGGGCAAGAGTGACTTTGGGAGGCAATTTAATTTACACTGTGAGGATTATGGCATGGAATCCTCAAGGAAAATGAAACTTATGTAAATATGTGCTCTAATGCCAATTTATTTCCTTTTAAAATATTTGTTGAGTTGGTCTAATTACCTTCTGCTTCTGCATTTTACATTGACTTGAAGGCATGTTTCAGGACAATCTCCGTGTGCAGGACAACAAAATATTATGTTATCAGTGACATTAGCGCGTATAAGTAAGATGCCACTGACGTCAATGTGAACCAGGTACTGTATCAAAGTGTCAACAATGACGTCAACGTGCAGAGGTAATGTGTCTCGGGTAAGTCGTCTGTCCAATATGTCTGTCCATTCTTCTTTGACCTGTTACTCGTTTTCCTACAGTGTGTACACCATACTTATCTTATGCTAAAGGGCTCTTAGCTCATTCACCCCCAAGCAGCTGTCCTTTTGTAACCTTGTCATATGCCCAACACTGTCGTTATGCCAAGTCATCAGCAAGTCTTTGGCGGCTAAGAACAAAATGCACCAAGACTTCCGGTACAGAAATAAATAATAATGAAATTCGTGTAGGTCAAATCCAACATTTTGAATGTCTGAACGTGTAGCTGCTACTCTGTGTGTGTGTGTGTGTGTGTGTGTGTGTGTGTGTGTGTGTGTGTGTGTGTGTGTGCGTGGGGCGTGTGTGTGTGTGTGTGTGTGTGGGGTGTGTGTGTGTGTGTGTGTGTGTGTGTGTGTGTGTGTGTGTGTGGGGTGTGTGTGTGTATGTGTGTGTAGATATATAGATATAGCTAGATAGATAGATATCAATATACCTGCCTCGGATTGAAAGAGTTTGAAATAATTACCTTTGCTAACCTGTGGGCAGGCTCATATCTAGGTCCCTTGGTAGGTTACCATGCATCGCTTCTTCGATTGCCTTTTTAATCATGTTTTGTTGCTTTGTTTTTTTGTTTTGTTTTCCTCTTCGCCGGATATCTCTGTCTGTCTGTCTGTCTGTCTGTCTCTATCTCTCCTTGTCTCTCTCTGTCTCTCTGTCTGTCTGTCTGTCTCTGTCTCTCTCCCTGTTTCTCTGTCTCTGTCTCTCTCTCCTCCCTCTCTCCCTTGGTTATTAGTAGTACTGTAGCAACGGCAGATATGTGAGTCTGCCTTTGTGCACCGTTGACAAATAATTTAAATCTCTCTCTCTCTCTCTCTCTCTCTCTCTCTCTCCTCTCTCTCTCTCTCTCTCTCTCTCTCTCTCTCTCTCTCTCGCTCGCTCGCTCGCTCGCTCTCACTCTTTTTCTCTACCCCTCTCCCTCTCTCTCGCCCCATTGTTTTAAAACTTACTCCCCCAAACGTAATCTACCAGGACTAAAAGATGCACAAAACCTGTCTCAGTGTAGTCTTTTTCTTGACTCAAGAAAAACAGTCAAACAGAAAACCCAAGCCACGAAACAATCTTCGTCAAACTACAATCTGGCACGAAGAACCTGGCACGAAGAAAGCCCGACTTAAGAAAAAGAAAACGATAACAAGGAGGAAGGAAGAAAAAGTAACCGAAATTAGAAACACTATAGCGTGTCGCCATGTTGACCTGTTTACCGCCACAGTTTAAATTTGCCTCGCGTGCAGGAAGCACGAAAGTTGTGTGTATCCTTCCGCCGAAGCGGAAGTGACTTGCTAATGGGCGGCCGCAAGAGTCAAACAATTTGTATTGGCGTTTCTCATTTGCTGTCTCTCCTGTTTCTGCACCTCTGCCTCTTTGTCGACGCCTAGCGCACAAATACCCGGACTTTGCCGGCAAACAGAGAGAAACAACACTTCCGCGGTGGGCCAGACCGAGTTTTTACGATGTTTTGACGGCAGATCGAGCAATGCCCACAAGCTGAGAAGGTCAGGATACGGCTGAAATTTTGCCTTCCGCCTTCCGGCGACGTTTCCATTGTGAAAATCTGCTTTGTTCAACATCAGCGGCTGTTATCACTACGGCCACGGAAGTAAAGGAACATGGACAGAATTAAGTTCATGGTTACTCTCACGAAACTGGATTTCCCATCAGTTTATTCTGCTGGCAGTATCCCGGCGAAGATCTCCATTAATGGCATAATAATTATAAGAACAAGAACAAGAAAAATAGGTAATTCTTATCAAGCGCCATCCTCTAACCCAAGTTAAACTCACTTAGCTGTACAAACAACTCATAACAAAAACCACATTTATATATATATATTTCAACAAACAGAAACTTAGTATTTTACTATCACCCCGAAAACAACTATATGTATAGCAACACACTCATAATCGCATACATCCCCCCCCCCCCCCCCCCCGCACACACACACACACACACGCAAGCACACACGCACGCACGCACGCGCACGCACGCATACACACACAAATACGCACGCACGCACGCACACAAGGAAGCATACATATACGCATACGCGCAAGACAATATTTCTTCTCTCGGCGCTGTGGTGAGTCTTGTCTAAGTTACTTGTGATGAAAAGAATGTTGCTGCTGTTGTTGTTGTATCGCTCGATCCCCAGCTGAACACTCCGAAAATCACAGTAACAGTGTACCTTGACCAAAAGCATTCCTTAGGATTCATTCTTCCAAGCGCCGGACATAGCTCACCTCCAAAAAGATAAGTGGATTATCTCTCCAACTTACTCTTCATTTTTTTTTCACCGTTTATTTGTGGTTTAAGTGTCGTTTTGTAGCTTGATAAAGGGGATTACCCCGAAAATTCGCACGCTGTTTTTGTTGTGTTTTTCCCCCCTTAATAAACAGCGTTATTCTGAGCCTTTTATGTGTCTGGATCTTGCAGTCCATAGTGTCAAAGAATTGCGTGTGTGACCGGCTTAAAAAATAAAAGTTTAATACTCCGCTACATGGACAGCCACAAGCCGTCTTCGTTGGATTTTATCTCCATTTCTGGAGGATGTGTGTTGTTATGCAAGGAGATAACTATAATGCCTGAAGATAGTCCCCACATAACTATGCATCGCATAATAAGATTTTTAAAGCAGCCTTCGTGTTCTTGCTGGTATTAACGTGTTGCGACACAGCCCAAAGCCCAGGCATAACAACGTTTTAATGTAGCCTTGGTGTTCTTTCTGGTCTCAATGTGTTGTGACACAGCCCAAGCCTTGGTGTTCTTTCTGGTCTCAGTGTGTTGTGACACAGCCCAAGCCTTGGTGTTCTTTCTGGTCTCAGTGTGTAGTGACACAGCCCAAACCTTGTGTTCTTTCTGGTCTCAGTGTGTGTGACACAGCCCAAACCTTGTCGTTCTTTCTGGTCTCAGGATGTTGTGGCACAGCCCAAGCCTTGGTGTTCTTTCTGGTCTCAGTGTGTAGTGACACAGCCCAAGCCTTGTCGTTCTTTCTGGTCTCAGTATGTTGTGACACAGCCCAAGCCTTGGTGTTCTTTCTGGTCTCAGTGTGTTGTGACACAGCCCAAGCCTTGTCGTTCTTTCTGGTCTCAGTATGTTGTGACACAGCCCAAGCCTTGGTGTTCTTTCTGGTCTCAGTGTGTTGTGGCACAGCCCAAGCCTTGGTGTTCTTTCGGGCGAGAGTGTACAGTTCTGACAGAGCCCAAGCTAAGGCTTGACAAAAGTAACCATTGTAATTGCACGAGTTTATGGCGCAGCAAGTCGATCAGGAGAAGATAGTATACAGCTCCGCGATCAGAGTATTTTGTGCCTTATAATGCGGCGTAAGCAGAGAGGCCTCGGTTCGATTCCGCTCCCCCTTCTCCTCAAAAGTCGTGGTCTGTGGACACTGTCTTGTGACTTTGTCCCTCACAATTAATGAAACATTAAAATGGCTCTCATCGCTGCCCCTCTTAATGCAGACGTCGTTCTGGTGTTGACAGTGTAGCGATAGGTATACAGTCTCCCTCTCCTCCCCTCCCCCCCCCCATCCCCCTCCCTTCTCCCCGTCCCTGATAAGCCTTATGGTTTCTGTGGTCGTTAAGCACCATGTTTGCTTACTTACTAATAAGTTTTATTGTTTCTGTGGACGTTAAGCACCACGTTTACTTAATTACTAATAAGCCTTATGGTTTATGTGATGATAAACACCATGTTTACATACTTAATAATAAGCCTTATGGTTTATGTGATGTCAAACACCATGTTTACACACTTACTAATAAGCCTTGTGGTTTATGTGATGTTAAACACCATGTTTACTTACTTACTAATAAGCCTTATGGTTTATGTGATATAAACACCATGTTTACATACTTACTAATAAGCCTTATGGTTTATGTGATGTCAAACACCATGTTTACCACTTACTAATAAGCCTTATGGTTTATGTGATGTTAAACACCATGTTTACTTACTTACTAATAATCCTTATGGTTTATGTGATGTTAAACACCATGTTTACTTACTTACTAACAAGCCTTATGGTTTATGTGATGTTAAACACCATGTTTACTTACTTACTAACAAGCCTTGTGGTTTCTGTGGACGTTAATCACCACGTTTACTTACTAATAAGCTTCATGGTTTCTGTGGACGTTAATCACCACGTTCACTTACTAATAAGCTTCATGGTTTCTGTGGACGTTAATCACCACGTTCACTTACTAATAAGCTTCATGGTTTCTGTGGACGTTAATCACCACGTTCACTTACTAATAAGCTTCATGGTTTCTGTGGACGTTAATCACCACGTTCACTTACTAATAAGCTTCATGGTTTCTGTGGACGTTAATCGCCACGTTCACGTACTAATAAGCTTCATGGTTTCTGTGGACGTTAATCACCACGTTCACTTACTAATAAGCTTCATGGTTTCTGTGGACGTTAATCACCACGTTCACTTACTAATAAGCTTCATGGTTTCTGTGGACGTTAATCAATACGTTCACTTACTAATAAGCTTCATGGTTTCTGTTGACGTTAATCGCCACGTTCACTTACTAATAAGCTTCATGGTTTCTGTGGACGTTAATCACCACGTTCACTTACTAATAAGCTTCATGGTTTCTGTGGACGTTAATCACCACGTTCACTTACTAATAAGCTTCATGGTTTCTGTGGACGTTAATCACCACGTTCACTTACTAATAAGCTTCATGGTTTCTGTGGACGTTAATCACCACGTTCACTTACTAATAAGCTTCATGGTTTCTGTGGACGTTAATCACCACGTTCACTTACTTACGGACATTGTTCCCGGCGCGACCGGCCGTCACGAGAGGCGCCCAAGGGCAGTCTGACTTTCACAACGTGCGCTCGTGTGTCCTTACGTGATGATCTCTCTCCTTTGGCTTCTATTTTAGCCCCTGTAATCAATTTCATCTAGTTATCTCAGGCCTGATCAAGCAAAAGCCTCGTGGCTCCAGTCGCTGAGTGTTGCAGTGCTGGTGTCCTCATTGCTGGCGAGAAAGGCAAAAGCTATACACCGTCTTTTTTTCACACGCTGTTGTCGGTTCGGTAAGCAGTCGTCTGTCTTGCCCAAAAGGCTGATGAAGACCAAGATGACCGGGATTTAGGGCGATGGACGAGGAAGTTGCGAGGTCTGATTGTTTGAGTTCAGCCGTTTAAACCGTACGCCTCGCGCCCGAGGAGCAGTAGCGAAACTGAATTAATCAGATTTTGAATCAACAAATTAGCGCTCGGAATACGCGACACAAGTACAACAACAAAAACCCGAATCGCCTGCGGTAACTTTCACCTGGCATGCGTGGTACATAAACTCCACCAGAGGTACATCTTCTTTAAAAAATAAAATAAAAAGAATCAGATTTTGATTTATAAATCCCTGACGTCGAAGACTTCCAAAACATTCTTTGCGCGTTAATGTTGTTATTATTGTTGTTGTTTTATGTAAACCTGTTCAGTTTGACTCCACTGCTGCCATGGACTTTGGTGGTCATAGAGGCAGGTCAGCCCGGACATAGCACACATAAAATATAGCCTATACACATCGTAGCCTGAACTAGGGGCAAAAACTCTTAAAAGAGAGATTGACTGCTAGTGTTCTAAAGCATTTTGGGCATTTTGAGGGTGTCTACGAAGCACTAGACCATCTTCCTTGAAACGCCGGACGAGAGAGGGCCATCGTCAATCAGACGAACATTGGAAACGTTTCAAAGGCAACGTTGGGGAGACTTCTGAGAAACGGGGTGGAGCGCATATGGCTTTTTTCGAGCGCATAGATGCTATATTGAACTCAACTGTTCTAAAGCAAGGTCCAAGAACATAAAAGGTTAATACACATAAAAGCATGTCGTGTTTTGTCATAATAAATAGCGTTCTTTTTAATCTTTTGCGTGTTTGGATCTAGTTATAACAGTTTTTCTTAGGCTGGGTTGGATGGTTGGTTTTCTGTTGTGCCATCATCATTGTTGACTTCAGATTAAGCTACCCTCCGAAGGAGACACGTACGGCGCTGCTAGCGATTGAGTCGTTTCAGTGGCGTTCCGTGATACTGCTGACGGTCGAGTCACTTCTGTGGTGTTCATTCAGTGACGCCCGTTTCTGATTCAACAGACGATGGACAACCCCTGCTATGCGTGAGTCGGTTTGGCCTAGCGGTAAGGCGTTAGGCTGGTAAGCAGAGGGACCTCGGTTCGATTCCGCTTCGGCTCTCCTTTCTCCTCAAAAGTTGTGGTCTGTGGACACTGTCTTGTGACTTTGTCCTTCGCAATTAGTGGAACATTAAAATGGCTCTCATAGCTGCCCATCTTCATGCAGGAGTCATTCTGGTGTTGACAATGTAGATATAGGTATACAAATTATAATCTCCTTCTGCCCCCACCTCCATACCCCCTTCCCCCTTCTCCCCGTCCCTAATAAGCCTCATAGTTTCTGTGGACGTTAACCACCATGTTTATTTACTTAATACCTGTTATTCCCCCTACTGACGGCAAAGGTAGCTAAATCGCGGAGTCAGACTGAGTATTAAGTGTCCCCCACAGAGATGATTTTATAATTGTCACAGTTTATAGCCATATGACTGATTATCACAATATGTATGCTGAATTAATTGCCACACTTTAAAGCCCCAGGTTTTGACCGACTTGTAGATCTATTTCTTCTTACGGGCAAACTTGACAAGA
>JABMCL010001980.1:140000-150000 GCA_018857735.1 Alviniconcha marisindica
TATTAATGGAGTAACATATTATTATATTATAACAGTATTTAGAGTAACTGAGTAATCCACTGTGATTTTGAAGACTATGAGTATGACTCATAATTCATGTATACTGTACATCATATTTATGTTTGTGAGGTAATTCAATGTCAACCTGATAAATAGAGTTGGCAACAAACAGAACATTTTCAGATTTTGTTTCAATCATTTTAATAGTATTATTTGAAGTACTGATGCTTTCAAAGTACTACACTTTGACTTTGTATGCCTGTAGTGCTTTACCTTTACCCAGTCTCAGTGCAGCAAATCAGTAGCTGCCTCAGTGCATCACTACATTAGTCATTATCATATTTTACTGCATAGTAATTAATGTATGTGAAAAAGTTTTTTGCTGGCTGCATTTGTATGACATAAAATAATATTATATATATATATATATATATATATATATATATACTATTGTATTTTGTACCAGTTGGGTTTAGTCACCATAACACTACAGCAAATTTTAATTTTTTTGAGTGTGCTTAAGTTAAACAAGTAAAAAAAAAATTCAACAATGCAATGAGCAAGTGACAGTGAGTGAGGGTGAGTAAACTGATTATTTGATTTTGTTTCAGCGGGTTTTTTCGAGTGTATTGGGCGGACGCCATTTGGTTCACTGCTGGCCTTTCTGTTGGTGATAGTGGGTGCATCAGTTTTCTGTGGCACTCTGTACCGTGCCTTGACCCTTGTCATAGAGGGCATCTTGGTGCAGCTGTTCGGATTCACTCTCTCATGGTATGAGCGCTGAAAGTTAATCTCCGTCTCTCAGTCTGTCTGTCTCTCTCGCTCTCTCTCTTGACTGAGATCTACCTTTTCTTTCATTGCACACACACACACACACACACACACACACACACACACACACACACACACACACACACACACACAACACACACACACACACACACACACACACACACACACACACACACACACACACACACACACACACCACACACACACACACACACACACAACACACACACACACACACACACACACACACACACACACACACACACACACACACACACACACACACACACACACACACACACACACACACACACACACACACACCACACACACAACACCACCACACACACAACCACACACACACACCACACACACACACACACACACACACACACACACACACACCACACACCACACAACACACACACACAACATCACAACACACACACACACACACACACACACTCACACACACACACACACACACAATAATGAATAAATACAAATATAAAGTAGTTGTGGCATCAACAATTTAGGTGACAACATCCGATGTTCAGGTCGTAATAAATATATTCCTCTGTGTGTGTGTGTGTTTGAGTGTGTGTGTGTGTGTGTGTGTGTGTGTATGTGTGTGTGTGTGAGTTCATATTCTTATATTACTGAGTTAATTTTTTTGTATTTAATTTTATATTCTATACATGTCTGATTAATATATTATCACAGCACTGATCATGGTGCATGCTATGAATGATTCACTGATTGTCACTTTCAGGCTGGAGATTGTGCAGATCATGTTTGTCATCATTGGGGTTGTGATGGGTGTGTTCACCATTCTCCTCCTGGTCTTTGGCTTCCTGGCAACCGGAGCCACACGTCAAAATGTCTACTCAGGGGCCAAGTGCATCATGGGAGGGAGAATTTCTGCTGCTTTTGTGAGTATTCTGTGCATGCATGGTATTTTGGGATTGTGTTCAAGTTGCCATCATGATTTTAGTTATGAATTAGTGGTATAGTCAGTAGTAACTAATATACTCTATGTCATCTTTGATATGGTGTCAAAATTAATTTAATGTGTAAAAATTAAAATGAATGCAAAAAATGTGGGTCAATCAGTGGTGAGAAAATAACGTTTTCAAATTATGCTGGTAGTGGTAACGAGAAATGTTTCAGGTCATCTAGAGTTTTAATTTTGGCTTTTTATATCTGGTCTGGATTAAGTCTGGAATTTTGTCTCACAAAATCTGTGGAAACCCTGCAGTCCTGATTCTACAATTATATGTGATGCGTGTTTTCAGTTCATCTTTGTTTCCTTCATCCTGAGTGTGGCGTGGATCGCAATTGTCTGTGTGATGATGGTGCCGGTGCTGATGTACGTGGCCATCTCTGCCATCTGCGACAATGAGATATACAGCCACACTGCTCAGGAGCTCACAGACATGAACTACTGCTTCAACCTCACACGATTTGGTAGGTGGGCAGCTGCACGATCTTAACAGAGAGATGTAATTTGACAGACGATCCTGTCACAGGGCAGACAGCACGTTACTGTGCAGGAGCTGGAAGGATCAAGTGGTCTGGGGTTCAAATTCTGGTACAGGCAGCAAGTAATAGTTACCCATTAAATATGCCAGACCCACTTGGTCAGGGGTTCAAATTCTGGTGCAGGCAGCAAGCAATAGTTACCCATTAAACATGCCAGATCTGATTTGCATCCCATCTGGATCAGGTTGGGAGTGTTGGCCAGATGTGGTCCGGGCGATTCTTGCACACCAGCTTGTTTCTGGACCAGATCCAGCTAGCACAAGGACTTTCAAATAGCACTTGGACTTGGGACTAGTACAGGTATTTTGGGAATAGTTCAGTTCAAGATGGTATGAATCTATGCACTCGGAAAAGCCCATGCATATGTACTGTACAAGTATGAGTCTGTCCCATCTCTGAGAAGTGTCCCCAATGTTACATTTGAACTCAAACATACATTTGGGAATGGCATGTATATTTTGGAATATGGTCTACTGCAGGAGTGAAGAGAGAGAGAAAGAGAGAGATTATGTTTTGCTGGTATTGAAACAATGAAAGACAAAATGGTTTTACGTTTGAGGAAAAAGCAGTTAAGTATCTTGGCTAACCGACTGTACCCTGTGCAGGTATATATCGTACGGAGGAGGACCAGACGGCAGCAACAGGCTCAGACAGGCTGTGTGAGCACAGCGAACTGCGCACTTTGTGCACCAGGGTAAGCGAGAGAGGGCTTTGGGCTCAGCTGTAACTATAAGCCTCACTTCTTTCCTCACCGTTATTGAATGAATGAAGCCTTCGACCTGACTACCCTGTGGTATTGTGTTCGCTGTCCGGTTGAGTGTGATTCAGTGTTCAAATTATTGAAATTTGCCTCACTTGATTTTGACTGCAGGTGATCTATAGTAGTTTCTCATCATTCTTCTTCCTTTTTATTTAAAGTCTTTTCACATAAGTGATATTAGACTGATCTTACAGTTATCAAGATAACAAAATATGTCAACTAGTTACACAGAATATGATATTAAAAAACAAAACAAAAAAACTTGGCTCTCATCATCAATGAGCATGCATCATTACTTTTGTGTCCCAAATCAACCCATCCTTTATTTCATTTGCAATGCTTCGGCTTACAAAGGAAAACAAACTGCAGTAAGTGGAATATTAATTGTGATGTTCTGATTGGCTGAAGTCTGTGAAGTGCTCATGTGATTGGCAGCCATCAAAACAACAGCAACAAAGGAACAGAGGAGTTGGTTTTTGAGGTGAAGACAGCTGGGACTGGAAGGGTGCCGTGGTCTTGGCCATGGCTCTCTCTGTAGGAAGGCTGTTCCAGTTGATGATTGTGCAACTGCTGTATAATAATAATAATATATAATAATTAAAATCTGTAAATCGCCTACCCTGCGGCTCAAAGCGCTGAACAAGCATACACACATAATGTACATCGAGATGGAAAATATTATCCCCAAAAATAAATATGTATATATCGACAAGTGTTCAAGCATAATTATGCAAAAGATGCACACACGCATACACACACACATGCACGCATTCATGCACGCACACACACACACACACACACACACACACACACACTGTACAGACTGATGGGAGTGAAGGACAATGTGGTTTAACTGAAATATTCTGAGAAGAGAAAGAGAAATGTCTTGAGTTGGCTTTTGAAGAAAGAGGGTATAGACCCTGTGGGTCGCAGTGTTTGGTGGCTCCATTCAGCTTATGATTGTTGTTGAAGAGGCTGAACTGTTGGTTATATTTTTGTGCTCCATGTTGATGTTGTATTTAGGATTGTTGTGTGTGTGTGTTGAAGAGGCTGAACTGTTTGTTGTTTTAGTGTTCCATGTTGTCATTGTGTTTATGATTGTTGTGTGTGTTTAAGAGGCTACACTGTTTGTTTTGTTTTTGTGTTCCATGTTGACGTTAGTTGTTGTTGTTGTGTGTGTGTGTTTCGAGGAGGCTGGACTGTTGGTTATGTTTTACTGTTCCATGTTGACGTTGTGTTTATGATTGTTGCGTGTGCAGATAACAGAGGCAGGTCCATTGTTCTTTGTGGCATTTGGATCAGCTGGCATTGTTTTACTGTTCCATGTTGATGTTGTGTTTATGATCGTTGTGTGCTGCAGATAACAGAGGCAGGTCCATTGTTCTGTGTGGCATTTGGATCAGCTGGCATTGTTTTACTGGGAATGGTGAGTGCATCAAGTTGTTTCTGACCGCCATCCTCCCTCTTCTTGTCCCTTGTGACTGCCATCTTCATTCTTAAAGATTGCATCATTTTATTTTATTTTGTATTTTATTTTAGTTTTTGGTAACAAGGGCTGTAATGAAGGAACTAACTAGCATGGATTGATTCGATTTGTAGATTTGACACAAGAAAGGGTTTACGTAATGAAAAAGGTTTTGACATAAACACTTGCTTATGATAGAGTGTGAGCATCAAGAGGTGACCATGTGCCGTTGAGAATGAGAGGACATTAAAGTCCAATTATTAACTTACGAATTTGTCATACACAGCTGATGGAAATGGTTGGGGGGTGGTGGGGAGGGGGGGGGGAGAAGAGTGCTCCTGGGACAGAGTAAGATGGGAACAGTCTGAGGACTATCATGACGTTTTCATGTGTTGTAGAAAATTGTGACTTCATTTGCTAGGAAACTGTGGGTCTTTTGGTGTTTTTTAACTGTAGGCAAACCCTGCTGTGACTGTAGCAGTCTTTTATCACCCACTGTCGTAGTTAATTGTGACAGAGAATCTGAGGTTGGGGACCAGAAATGCAGAAATTGTGGCCAGCCTTTCCAGAGCTATCACAGATGCTATTCCCCCAAACAATTCCGGGTCGTTTTTTGTTTATCTAGAAACTGTCCGATTCTAGCTCCGCATACACATCTGACTGTCCCACAGATCATCTTCCTGATCTGCCTGGCAGCCAACTACACTCGCATCAAGATCTCCAAGGAACTCACTCAGTACCGTGACGCCGTGGAGATGGAAGAGCTGGACGTCAACACGAATTACGACCCCCAAAAAGGACCCCCGCCATACCTGATAGACTCTCGTTCCTCCACTGGCTAAGCCTGACAGGGTGGTGCATGGCGAGGTCGGATTGAACGAGAGAGAAGTTGTCTCAGTCGTGTGTGCTGTGCCAGCAGCCTTCGTGCCAGGATTGGTCAGAACTAATAGGAGAAGGTTCCAGAGTGTTGTGTTGAGGCGACTGTGTTTGGATGGGTGGGAAACGTTTTTACCTGTCGGTGTGTAACTGCGTAAAAAATGAGTTGATATTACAACAGCAAACACTCAGTGCTCGTATCCAAACCATCTGGGGGGTGGGGGTAAGATCCTCCAGGTGTGATCAGTTTCAACGTGACTGTGTGTATTGTTTGGGTGAGCGGGGAATGCTTTTTCTGTTGGTGTGTCACTGCGTGAAAAAATGAGTTAATATCACAAGCACTCTGTACTCCTGTCCAGACTGTGTGTGTGTGTGGAGGAGGGGGCGGGGGGGTGGGGGGGTATGATCCTCCAGGTATGGTTAGTTCCAGTGTGGATGTGTGTATTGTGGCCTTGTGAGAAAGGTTCCATGTCTTTGATGACTTGGTGCAGACTCTTAAAATGGTTCAACTTGCACAATTGCTGCTTTGGAGACATACGTCATCCACCAAAGCTGTGCTCGCTGCTCATTCTTCATTGCTACATTGCGTTCAACCGCGATCGTAAAATTCTGTCCATTAAATGGTGGTGTCTTTCAAACAGCTAAATGAAAATGAAAGATGTTTATGCAGTTACGTTATTCACAAGCAATGGTTTACAAACACACACACACACACACACACACACACATACTAACAAACGAGGGGAGTAGTCCAGTATGGGACAAACAGTTTGCTTGGGAAAAGAATGAACATGAGAAGTTGCAAGCACTGTGGCTGCTGAATGTTAATGCGGACTAGCTGCTGTTGATGGCAGCATCGTCTGTGGAGAACGGTGTCATAAGCTGCTCAAGCAACGGTCTTGACTGTGTTGTGTGCTCTGCCTGGTACGTACATGTTGCACACTCCAGGTGGATAAGAAAAGGGTAACATGTGGAAGTAAATGATCTGTGTACAATGCACCTGTGTGCACACAGACACACACATGCATGCATGCACTCGCACACAGGTGCGCCCATGCACACACACAATATGCACACGCACACACACACACACACACACACACACACACACACACACACACACTGTTGGTCATTGTGCATCAAACCAGACTTGAAAATTGCTAATTCTTTCCCCCTTTTCTTTCGTTGGGTGCTTTTTTCCAGTCCCAGTTAATCTAAACAAATAATGTTCTTCACCTTTGTGTGTGTGTTTGGTGGTGGTGGTGGTATGAACTCAATATTCCATTCACTGACTGGGTCAAAAGCTTTCAGCATTTATAACTGCATTGTCAAATACTGAGATGTAAGAGTGGGGTAGGACCTTTGTAGGCTAAATTTATCTGCTATGGATTCAAGCCTAGCAGATGAATTGTCACAGGTTATTTGGGTCCTTCTCCTCTATGCTCCTAGATAGCTGTACAGCTGATGGTCACAAATCTAACCAGGCATGGACATTATGTTCAGTTGATCTCATGTTCATAAATCCTAACATATACATTCCAACTACAACAGTATCAGGCCTTTTGAGAGTCCTACCCCCACCCACCCTTTTTCTTTTTTAAATCCTAACATATACATTCCAACTACAACAGTATCAGGCCTTTTGAGAGCCCCCCCCCCCCCCCCCCCCCACCCCACCCATCGGTTTTCTTTTTTAAATCCCAACATATACATTCCAACTACAATAGTATCAGGCCTTTTGAGTGTCCCTCCCCCCCCCCCCTTTTTCTTTTCTTTTTTTTCTTCTCCAGTTTGTGAAATCTGATGTGCAGCCATGGCATCAAATTGTATTTTACCATTGGGTTTGTGAGGCTTAGCTGGGGCAAGAACACTCATTGATGTCGGTGTCATTGTATCATGAATTTACACACTGCAGTCCGACTTCATGCCCACAACTATGTTCATGTGCAGGTTGCACTGGCTTAAGTGCCTCCATTCCTATCTTCCACTGTGCAAGTCCCACTGAAGTGTACACTGGGCGCGTAACAGAACAGTGTACGTTGTATATATTGAACGTCTAGATCTTTACTCCTTGAATTTTGTATAGGTTTTGTATGTGAGTGAGTGATGTGTAGGCTTTGTGTGTAAGTGAATCATTTGTAATTACATTGAATTTTACATTCTGTATGATTTTTAAGTGAATCATTTGTAATAATAGTGAATTTTACATTCTGTATGATTTTTAATAGCTTTCATGGCTGTCCAGCAGGCCTTCATTAGAAGTCTATTTATATATATTTTTTAACTCTGTATATATTTCTACATTTAACTACTATGTATTGTTACATGGGAGAGGGGGTGGGGTGGAACTGTTTGTACTTTATCTGTATGAATGTCTTTGGGAGTTTTAGCTTGTGAGGGCCTACACGTATGCATTGTGTGTATCTGGCACTGTGACCATTCACGTTTTTGTGTGGAAGGTTTTATGCACCATGTGACCATATCAAATGTTTTATTCATTCATTCATATCAGTCTTTGTGTTGTTGATGACTATGCTTGCTTGTCTCTGGTGTTTGAAGGACCATTTTGTTGGTTGTCCTTGCAAATGTGCATGTGCGTCTGTGTGTGTGTGTGTGTGTGTGTGTGTGTGTGTGAGAGAGAGTGCACTTGATTTAAGTCACCTGTGTTAATAAAACTGGCTACTTTATTCAGTTGATCTATTGCAACTGATACTACAAACCTGCCTCTATTCCACCACAACATGGCTTTTATCCGGTAATGTAAAGTGCTCAGTTCTGGCATTTCAATATAATTATTGTACACTATACTTGCATACATTCCTAGTTCCATGAATTATGTTGTGTAAATTTCTTACATGTTATTTTGTAATAAATGGCCTCTTTTTTTTTTTTTACAAAAAGAATGTGTGTGTGTTTTGGTTTGGAGGTGGATCTTGTGACTGCAACCTGCATCTTCAGATACACTCTTGGACAGCCTCCAGTCCCCCAGCAAAGTGAAAAGAAATGCATGCATTTATACTTTGGCATTTCCAACACCACATGCAGGTTTAACATGTACATGCACACACACACACACACATGTGGATCGCAATGCAGGCGCACATAAATGTGCAGCGTAACACATGCACACAGGTGCATACATGCACACATACATAAGTCTACAGCTTGTCTCGACACTGGCCCATTCATGCACATATACACCACTGACAGAAAAAAAGTCAACTTCCCTAGTTTACCAGCTTTTGCAAATGGAAACAGTAGATATAATTATTGTGGGATGGAAGACCAACTGCAATGACTAGCAAATGCCTGGGACTTCGGGTGGAAGACCTACAACAATGACTAGCAAGTGCCTGTGGTTTCTGGGATTTGCGGTGGAAGACCTACAGCAATGACTAGCAAGTGCCTGGGACTTCGGGTGGAAGACCTACAACAATGACTAGCAAGTGCCTGTGGTTTCTGGGACTTCTGGTGGAAGACCTACAGCAATGACTAACAAGTTCCTGGGATTTGGGATGGAAGACCTACAACAATGACTAGCAAGTGCCTGTGGCTTTCTGGGGCTGGACGATAGAAGAAACAGGGTTTCTTTCTTTCCTCGTATAAATTTATTATATACTTTGTTTTGTTTTTAAATAAAAAATAAGTGTTGTCTGTTATTATTACTCTGGCCTGTTAATACCCGCCCTGAGGTTTCTGTGGTGGCTTCATAAGCTGCATAGGCCTACAGACGGATTGAAAGCTTTCGTTGCGACGAAAATTTTGGGCCGAGTTCCAGGGAGAGCAGCGATGCCAAGGCATGTATGGATAAAACGCTAGAGTTATCTCGCTTCGTTACTTGTGAGCGGTGTGTTTCATCTCGTTCTCTTTCACACTGTCAGTCTTCGGCAGAAAGTTGGTGAGGAACAAGTTAAGTCGGTCTCTCTCTATCCGTCTCTTCCTACTATTTATTAATTTATTAATTAATTTATTATTCTTGTGGTTTCTGTGCTGTAGTTTTATTTGAGCCATTCATGCGGTACGATTTAATGGTCTGTTTCAGCCATTCTTAAGGTTTATTCTATTTTCAATTTTCGCCATTCTTACGGTTTGTTCTACTATTCCTATTTTTATTTTATTTTTTTCCTTCTTTTCTTCTTTGCCATTTGCTTGCGATTGGCTTTGCTCTACTATTCTATTTTATTGCCTGGCATGGGTCAGAATATCAGTCGTTGTAGCTGTTGTTGTTTTGCTTGTTATTTCTTTCTTATCAGTCGTCACAAAAACCTGTTCAATTGACTAGAAGCCACGACTGACGTACTTGTTTGTCACTGTGGAAAATTAGGGGAGTGGGAAGCGAAGCCCCGTTTCCTTTCACAAAGTCTGTCAGAGGAAGTGCACTGTGTCCCAGAATGAGCTTAGTCGGTTGATGGATGGGCCTCCAGGACAGGTTGCGTCACAGTTCAGCAAGCAAAGCACCTGCCACTAGGCCTACGTCATGGGATGCAGAGGGCACATCTGGATCCATTTAGTGTGTATGTGTGTGTGTGTGTGGCGGGGGTGGGGGGTGGAGGGGAAGGGGCGCT
>JABMCL010001980.1:160000-167500 GCA_018857735.1 Alviniconcha marisindica
GAGAGAAAGAACATGGCCAGCAGAACAAGAGAGAGAGAGAGAGAGAACTTGGCCAGCAGAGCAAGAGAGAGGGAGAGAGAGAGGTATAAAACACAGTCCGAAGCAAACATTCAGAAACAGTAACATTTATAAAATATATTTAAAAAAACAATAATAATAATGATGATAATGCTGCACTGTCACGACGACCTTAGGAAGAATGAAGACAAATCATTGCGGATTAATTCAGTGAGGCAGCGAGTGTCGTGGCCTTACAAAACTCTGAAAAAGAAAGAGGTGTGGGGAGGGGGGGGGCCGACAGAGAGAAGCTGGTGTTGACTCAGTCCTAACCACTCCCTCTTGACGAGAGAGAGAGAGAGAGAGAGAGAGAGAGAGAGAGAGAGAAGAGAGAGAGAGAGAGAGAGAGAGAGAGAGATAAGATAATACTTTATTACACAGGGATAAAGATTTAAGCACGTGTCGGCTTTTACAGAGAGAGAGAGAGAGAGAGAGAGAGGAGAGAGAGAGAGAGAGAGAGAGAGAGAGAGAGAGAGAGAGAGAGAGACACACACACACACACACACACACACACACACACACACACACACACACACACACACACACACACACACACACAGCTGACACACTGATTTTACGACTTAAAACCAGTGTTCAGGGGCCCTTTAACGTCCACAGAAACCACAAGGCTTATTAGGGACGGGGAGATTCGAAGCAACAAAGTACTTCTTTTGTATAATCAACAGTTGAACCGGCCTGCTTGCAGGTAGAAATATCTGCACATTTCTACGTTTTCATGCCAATTAATTTTGTGTCTGGGTCAGTTAAACTTGATCCCAGGAGGTGGGGAAGAGGGAGATTGTATACCTATCGCTACACTGTTTCCACCAGAATGACTTCTGCATTAAGATGGAGAGCAATGAAAGCTGTTTTAATGTTTCATTAACTGTAGTCACAAAGACTGTGTCCATCAACAACAACTTTTGAAGAGAGAGGAGAGCCGAAGCCGAATCGAACCGAGGTCCTTCTGCTTACCAGCTTAACGCCTGTTCTTAATAATGGGCGAACATTTGTTCGCGAACATAGTTGGGAGTATTCGGCGAATATAGCTGGTTCTTAGTTGGGCGAACTTTTGCTTCGCGAATATAGTTTGGAGTATTCGTCGAACTGCGACGAAGCTATATTCGGGGTCCAAAAAGCTTCGCTCAACATGTTCTGGGAATATTCGCCCTATTCGACGAACATTGCCTCTGACTGGCTGAGAGCAGAGCTCTCCTGTGGATGAGGAAGAAATAAAAAATAAAAATGGATGACGGTGTCGCTAGGTACTTCACTTGCTTCAGAGAGAATGTTTTTATTTGTTGACTTGTGGGAGGCGGAGCTTTGTCTCTGGGACCCAGAATGTCATAGTAGTTAGTTGAGTTACACTGTGAAGGATGACTAAAGTATATTGACTTGACTTTAGCCTACATTTTGGATCATGCTGTCTGCTGCGCGTCTGCCGCAAGTTCGGGTCAAGCTTGCATCTCATTATAAGCCAGTTAAGAACGAAGTTTAGTTCGTCGAACTGTCCGAACCATGTTCGGCGAACTAAAAGTTCAATTAAGAAACGAATCATAGTTCGTCGAACTGTCCGAAGTATGTTCGGCGAACAAACACTTCGCCCAATTAAGAACGGGCTCTACGCCTTACCACCAAGCCGAACCAGCAGCACACAACGTGCGTCTTCGGTTCAGTTTCTCCTTTAAATTGTTGAGTGTGCGGTGCCCCACCACCGCCCTGTGAGGCTATATGTATCATAATTATAATCTTCATTCTCTCAGAGTTCAGCAGCTGTGTGAAAGTCGAGGTGGCCGTCCTGGGCTCCCCGTCCTAATGAGCCTTACGGTTTCCATGGACGAGGACGTGAAGCCCCACATCATCATCATCATCTGTGGACGTAAAGCAACATTGAACCAGGCACACGCAATTGTCACAGTTTGTCCCTAATAAATGAGGTCAACCCGACATCCGAGCACATTAAGCTCCATATCATCATCATCATCTTCAGTCTCTGCGGACGTTGAGTATTATAATGACAGGCTACTCCTCAGTCTCTTTTTCTTTTTCTTCAGACCAAATTCTGAGTGATACGCTTCAACGGCGGGTACAGTTTGAATACAGAACTAGCCCACCACAAGCACACGCTATAGTCTTCTATCAATACTGGAACAATGACTGCGGGGAAATGGTCGAGCTATATAATAATTGTATGTGCTGCTTGTTTCAGTAACTGTGGTCATCAAGCTACTATAAAGCCCGTTCTCAAATGGGCAAAGCTGTTAATTCGCCGAAAATACTTCGGACAGTTCGACGAACTATAATTCGTTTCTTAACTGATCACAGATGAACTTTTAGTTCCCCGAACATGGTCCGGACAGTTCGACGAACTACACTTCGTTCTTAACTGGCTTGTAATGAGATGCAAGCTTCGGCCCAAACTTGCGTCAGAAGCGCAGCAGACAGCATGATCCAAAATATAGTCAAGTCAATATACTTTAATCATCCCTCACAGGGTAATTCGACTAATTACTATATATCAACCTGGGTCCCATAGACAAGGCCGTAATAGGTCAGTTCCCTCCGAAGAGAGTGAAGTATGGACACCGTCATCCATTTTAATTTTTATTTCTTCCTCATACACAGGACAGCTCTCTTTGCTCTCAACCAATCAGAGGCAAGGTTCGCCGAACTGGGCGAATAATTATTCCCAGAACATTTTGAGCGAAGCTTTTTGGACCCGTCGAACATAGTTTCGTCGCACTTCGTCGAATATCCCGAACTAGGTTGGCGAAGCAAAAGTTCGTCCACTTAAGAACCAGCTATGTTCGCCGAACTTTTTTCAGGTTCGACGAATACCCCGAACCAAGTTCGGGAAGCAAAAGTTCGCCCAATTAAGAACGTGCTGACCGAGTCGACAAATAATGCCTTTAAAAGGATTAACTGAAACCAACAGCACATTGAATTTCCACCACTGTGCAAGTCTGTGAGCCGAGCGTACCAGCTTTAACCAAGCCGGCCAATAGACTTCGATAACTACAGTGATCAATGGACGAAAAGACGAGGGCACTTCTTTTTTTAATACGTATACATAACCGGCTACATGACAATCCGACCAAAACAGGGTCACGTTTCTGTCTTGACGAGGGCACGTTTTTAGTACTTATACACAACTACAGTGACAGTCCGACCAAAACAGAGTCACGTTTTTGTCCTGACGACACCTTTTAAGTACGTCAGTATACATAACTACAGTGATAGTCCGACCAAAGCAGAGTCACGTTTTTGTCCTCAAAAAGGCACGTGTTTAATTACTTACTTTCTACGCGCCTTAACTTGAGAGGAACACGTGTTCCACGTGAATAGACACTTAAACTGTATTAGCGCTTTGCTAGCGGTTGTATTAACCCTTACAATACTAACAGTAGTATTAGCCTCATCACCACCAGAACGCAGTACCGAGGCGGTTCCTTTTTACCCCGCACCATCAGGGACTGGAACTCACTCTCCATTGATGCAGTAGAGGCGACGACTGTTGACACTTTTGTGTCACGTGCCTCCCACTGACCAGTTCTTTAGTGTGTTTTTTGTTTGTTTGTTTTTTTGTTTTGTTTTTGTTTTTGAGAGAGAGAGAGAGAGAGAGAGAGAGAGAGAGAGGAGAGAGAGAGAGAGAGAGAGAGAGAGAGAGAGAGAGAGTGACAGTGCAACAATTCAATTTTTAGGACTTGTGACCAGAGCTGAAATGTGGACTTTGCGAACACCACCTAAAAAGTGCCAGAATAATCATCAACATGATTGTGGGCACTGCATTCTGGTGGTGATGAGGCTAATACTACTGTTAGTTAGTATTGTAAGGGTTA
Source organism: Alviniconcha marisindica (assembly GCA_018857735.1). Taxonomy (NCBI): domain Eukaryota; kingdom Metazoa; phylum Mollusca; class Gastropoda; family Provannidae; genus Alviniconcha; species Alviniconcha marisindica. Next base: position 163,897 of record JABMCL010001980.1, read on the forward strand.
ATACAACCGCTAGCAAAACGCTAATACAGTTTAAGTGTCTATTCACGTGGAACACAAAGAAGAACCCTTTCCGCACCAAAACAAACAAATTATGTTGCTTAACATCGACCTACCAAAACGCCTCGCGGACAGGTCAGGCCAACAGAAACGTGATTGTTATCTTTAACCTGGCCCCCTCTGACCGAACAGTCCAATCGAGCTGGACGTCCAGTGACGTTTTTCTGCCAGATGGGGAAAACTTCAGGTGGACGTCATGTGATGTAACCGGTGATGATGATGAAGTGATGCTTTATGTCCTCAGATGTCAGTTGACATATTAGGGACAAGTTGTGACCAATGCCGAAGCACGGTGCAATAAATCTTTACGTCCACGGAAACCAGAAGGCTCGTTAGGACGGACAGTCCAGGACGTCCACCTCGACTCTCACACAGCTCCTGAACCATGATGTAACCTGGTAAGTAAGTAAACATGGTGCTTAACGTCCACAGAAAATGTAACCGGGGCAGGACAAGGGTTAAAGAAGGCGAAGCGGCCCCTGCTGCCAAGGGCAGAGCACCACGCCAATGTGGAATGCGTTGCTAGGGCGGGCACAGGGGCTGCAGGCGGACAGATGTGAGCCTGCATGACGATTACGGGTCGTATATATGTATGCAACCGACATACTGCCTAACGGCTTCCACGTCAGCAGTTACATTGATCATCATTGGATGACGATGCCACCATTCGAGACGAGTTCATTTCAGCTGCGGATTGTGTGTGTGTGTGTGTGTGTGTGTGTGTGGGTGGGTGGGTGGGTGTGTGGGTGTTTGTGTGTGTGTGTGTTCGTGTGTGTGTGTGTGTGTGTGTGTGTGTGTGTGTGTGTGTGTGTGTGTGTGTGTGTGTGTGTGTGTGTGTGTGTGTGTGTGTGTGTGTGTGTGTGTGTGTGTGTGCGTGTGTTGTACGTGTGTGCGTGTGTGCGTGCGTTCGTTCGTTCGTTCGTGCGTGCGTGCGTGCGTGCGTGCGTTCGTGCGTGCGTGTGTGTGCGTGCGTGCGTGTGTGTGTGTGTGTGTGTGTGTGTGTGTGTGTGTGTGTGTGTGTGTGTGTGTGTGTGTGTGTGTGTTTAATTTTCAGCACTGTAAGTTTCTCGCTTAAAGCTTCAAACACACGTTAACTTAATTTGCACTGAGCACAACGATGGCGCGCACACACTTGCTTCTCAGTTGAAAACGATTCTTTAATTTCTCATTTGTTTGGCCGAACCATGTCTCTGTTCAGCTATTTCTGAACTCACTTTCGTCTAAATATAGCCTTTGTTATCGCTCCCCCGATGTAACTAAGTTGTGTGTCGGTGGGGTTTGTACTGGAATCACCGTGTCGGCATGTAGGTATTTCCGCGAGTGCGGGCTTTGTCCAGAAGATACCTTCTGGACCGCTTAACCTTTTGTAGCCAAACTTGCTATGTTGGTGCATGATCGGGAGCTTGAGTGTCATGCGAGAAATGTGGGGTATTATTGTTGCAGTCGGTCGAGATATAATCCGTTTTGTAAACTTGTTGCTTTTGTTAACCACGCACAGACAGCCACAGACAAACGGCTCAGAAAATAACCAGACATTTTACCCACTGGCCAGCGGCCAATAACGGGTAGAATACCCACCCCCACGCAACAACAATAGACTGCCTCAGCGCACACTGTGGGGGAGGTAGTAGTTGTGTGGCTGTTGGCCTTGGCAGTCATAGGCTATCCCTTACCCGTAAGTGACAAGAGGTAACCGATGTAGTCTCTCATCAATGTCGGTCACTGCCAAAGACGTCGCCGTGAGATTGTGTACCACGGACATCGCTACAACTTCCCAAAGTGGCATTTTGCGTGACCGAGGTCATACAAGTCTGATTGATATATCTGGAGGCCGAATCGCAGTCTGTGCCGGCTACCCATAGTACACGAGCACACCTTCACTTGCAATCAGGATTTGTTCTTAGATCCCATATGCTTAGTTCACAACCAGATACATAATATAGTTCCTTCATCTTGACTTTTATTGTTGTCCACTTTCACCCTGACCTTCATTGGTGTCCCGTTTCACCTTGACTTCGATTGGCGTTCTGTTTCACCTTGACCCCGACTGGATTCCCGTTCACCTTGATCTATTTTTGGTGTCATATCCAGTTTCACCGTGGGCGCTTTTAATATGTTCAGTATCAACTTGACACGCGTGTACAGTTTTACCTTGACCTTCACTGGTGGCCACTTTCATCTGCGCCCTCGCGGGTATACAGTTTCCAATTGACTTCCGCTTATGTACAATTTCATTTCGACTTCCACTTTATGTCCACTTTGGAGTCTGGTCATACACAGTTGATATTATCCTGCGTGGAGACTGAAAGGCGTCTTATTATGCAAACATCGAATATTTAAAGCAGAAGGATCGAGTTTCAGCCGCTTCATTTAAACAAAGTTTTGTTGTTGTTGTATTGTTGTTGTTGTTGTTGTTGTTGTTTTTGTGTGTGTGTGTGTGTGTGTGTGTGTGTGTGTGTGTGTGTGTGTGTGTGTGTGTGTGTGTGTGTGTGTGTGTGTGTGTGTGTGTGTGTGTGTGTGATGAAGGTGTATGCGTCATCGGTCTGTGACAGGTTTTCGTGGGAACCGCTGTAGGGGCTATACACAGTTCAGACGACATCCTTTGGGGCGATGCCTTTGATGATATTAATATTTTTAATTAATTATTACTATTATTGATCGCTTTTATATAGCAATATTCTCTGCTCTCGAGCAGACTCACTGTGCAGACTCACTGTGCTCATGTTACATGTGATTTAGAATGAGTGGCGGTGTCCTTTTATATCTCGTTTTTTAATATCTACCGAAGTGGTGTTATACTCAGTGGCAGCCGGTTATTTCGTTGTTGCATGGCTGGTGCCCCGTGAAACTGCTGCCGTCTCGCGCAAGTTCTGTGTACATCATACAGCCATGCACCACTTTACAGAGTCACTTTATGTCAAGCCACATAGGTAGGGTGCATGCGTGTTTAGCTGTAACCTGCCATCTGCACTCTTGGCAAGATGACCTGGAATTTTTTACGTGCTGCTAAGGGTAACACGGGGGTATAACGAATATCGAAATAAGAATCAGCACAGAAAGTTGACCTCTGCAGAGAAAATCCTCTCGCCGCTCCTGCAGGGACTCGACCCAACCCGAGACCTTTCGGTCACGAGTCCGGCGCTCTAACCACTGAGCTATATCCCAGCAAGTCAGTGATATTGTAGCTTCACGCCAACTCGTTCACTGATCTAGGGAGGACTCTCAAAGGGCAAGAGGAACAATCATGGGCCCGCATCGCCGCCGGTGCACACCCTGGATCACTTCAGCCAGAGCAGATCTCTAGCTTTTGCTAGCCGCCAAGTCTAGTGTCGGCTCACCTGAAGCTGGACCATTTTGCTTTACGTCCACAGAAGAGAGATGGCTTATTAGGGACGGGGACAGGTGTGTGTGGGGGGAGGGGGGAAGGGGACGAAAGAGTGAAGGCTTGACCGCGGATACAGCCCCAAAAAGACCGGAGAGACCGTGGACCGCCGCCAGAACAATGGAAGTGTTAAGGCGGTGTCCCCTCGCCATTGCCCAGCGACTA
>JABMCL010001980.1:172500-180000 GCA_018857735.1 Alviniconcha marisindica
GTGTGTGTGTGTGTGTGTGTGTGTGTGTGTGTGTGGTGTGTGTGTGTGTGTGTGTGTTTGTGTGTGTGTGTGTGTTGTGGTGTGGTGTGTGTGTGTGTTGTGTGTGTGTGTGTGTGGTGTGTGCTGTGGTGCAGCGCCGGCGCGTAAAAAATGAGAGATGTGTGCTCGTGCGCGGGGTCGGCCGTCGTGCGTGCCCCGTGTGTGTGTTGTGTTGGGGTGTGCGCCGTTGCGTTTTGTGTGTGGAGTGTGTGTGTGGTGTGTGTGGTGTGTGTGTTGTGTGTGTGTGTGTGTGTGTGTGTGTGCGCGCGCCGCGCGCGCGCGGAAGACCAGACGCGCACGCAGGTGCCCTCGCCAACACTGACAACAACCGACGGAAACACCGGCACAGCGCTAAGCCGGCAGGCCGTCAGCGGAGCGTTTGCTTCCCGCCGTTCGTTCACACACGAGGCTGATCGTGGACTGCAAACGACAGTGTGAGTGAGCATTAGCCTAGCACACTGCACAACTTAGCATGGCAGCCTTGGGAATTTTCCGACACCTTCGCCGTCCTGCCCATGGAAGGGGGAAGTAACCGGGAACGCGGGCTGGGGAGTGGGGGAGGGGGCGGGGGGAAGGAGGAGATCTTTTTTTTTTTAAGCCGGCGAGGGGGTGTTAGCGTAGGGGTGGTGGTGGGGGGTGGGACGGTGGGAGGGTGGGAGGTGAACGTAAAGGGGGCGGAGCGGGATGCAGGGGTTAGTGGGTGGGTGGGGGGTATACTTCAGTGATTGGTGATCGTTTGCACCGTTGTGAATAGCTATAAGGACCATGCAGCTTCGGCAGTTTTTTGTGTTGTTTGTTTTTGTTTTTTGTTTTTAATACGTGTGTGTGAAAGAGTGAGTAAACAGAGACAGACAGATCGAAAGAGAGTAAGTGTGTGTGTGTGTGTGTGTGTGTGTGTGTGTGTGTGTGTGTGTGTGTGTGTGGTTTTCCCTATAACATAATCCCGAGAGGCAGACACTGGAATGACTGAAAAACATTTGCATTTTCCTCAGGATCATTTCACTGACATGTGATCTTGCCGAGCGTCCCAGCATAAAACAATCTAAGATACCGCTCTTACGCTTGCAAATTTCAAACTGAGCTTGACAGTACGACAATACTTAGTTCATCACCGGAGTTAGTGAGTCTTTGTTTGACTCGGGTTGTGTGATTTGCCAAGCGTCGCAGGCATGGCCGTTCAAACCAGTTCAAAGTTGCTTTACGTCCACAGAGACCCGATAAGGACTATTAGTGACGGGGAGCCCAGGTCGGCCACCTCGACTTTCACTGACACAGATCCTGAGCCCTGAACAACAGCTCATCTCAATGTTGCTCTACGTCCACAGAGACTTTTAGGACTACTATTCGGGACGTCCACCTCGACTTTCACACAGCTTCTGAGCTCTGTCACAAACATGTTTAAGTTCAACGTTGCTTCACGTCCACAGAGACCTTAAGGACTATTCGGGACGAGGAGCCCAGGACAGTCGGTGCAGAAGAAGCGAATCAGTTCATCCTTGAGTACGCTGCAGCAGCGTCCTGCCCTCTTCTCTTTCGTTCTCGTGGTAACGGGACGACGTCCCGTCCTCTGGAAGCTTTGGCGAGTCAGCGAGGAACTAGACCTCAACAACGACGACACCGGGACGCTGGTGGCTGAACTGTCGTTGCAGCTGTCAGCGAAATTCTGGCACACACACACACACACACACACACACACACACACACACACACACACACACACACACACACACACACACACACACACATACGCACGCACGCACGCACGCACGCACGCACGCACACACACACACACACACACACGAACACATACACACACACACACACACACACACACACACACACACACACACACACACACACACACACACACACACACACACACTGAGCTTCTGAGCTTTGAGTCTGAGCAACAGCTCATCTTTTTCCAGTGCTACTTTACGTCCACATGGACCTCAAGGACTATTAGGGACGGGGAGCCCAGGACGGTCACGTCGACCTTCACAAAGCTCCTGAGCTCTGTGTCAAAAAGGGCAATGCAGAGTCGGTGTTTGATAACACAGCAGAGACCTGAGATCAGTAAGTGAATACGGCTGGCCTAGCCATGTCAGCATTGCATCATGAGGTTGACTTGGTACGCCGTGTTATCCCGGCCACTGAAATTTCAGCCCATTGAGACGACATCCCACTGAAATTACAGCCCATTGAGACGACATCCCACTGAAATTTCAGCCCATTGAGACGACATCCCACTGAAATTACAGCCCATTGAGACGACATTCCACTGAAATTGCAGCCCATTGTGACGACATTCCACTGAAATTGCAGCCCATTGAGACGACATTCCACTGATATTACAGCCCATTGAGACGACATTCCACTGAAATTGCAGCCCATTGAGACGACATCCCACTGAAATTACAGCCCATTGAAACTGCAATTAACCCATTGAGATGAGAGCCCAATGCAAGGACAGTCCAGTGAGACAAAACCAGGCCATAGTTCAGGAGCTGTGTGAGAGTCGAGGTGGCCGTCCTGGTTTGTCCGTCCTAACGAGCCTTCTGGTTTCCGTGGACGTAAAGCTATATTGAACCATGCTTCGGCATTGGTCTCAGTTTGTCCCTAATATGTCAACTGATATCTGAGGACATTAAGCATCACTACCTAACTACCTACAAAACCAGTGTCACGATAATCTTGGTGCCTGCGTTGGCGAAAAAAAGAAAGAACGAGAGAAGAAAAAAGAAAAAAAAGGTGCCGTCATCCTCTTGGTGTGTGAGTCCGCACCCCCTCCCCGCACACACCAGTGCCGTAATCGTATTGGTGCATGCATGGCAACCCTCCCCCCCCCCAACACACACACACACACACACACTGATACCCCAGTGCCGTAATCGTATTGGTGCGTGCATTGCCACCCCACCCCCAACACACACACACACACACACACACACTGATACCCCAGTGCCGTAATCGTATTGGTGCGTGCATTGCCACCCCCACCCCCAACAAACACACACAACACACACACACACACACAACACCACACACACACACCACTGATACCCCAGTGCGTAATCGTATTGGTGCGTGCATTGCCACCCCCACCCCCAACACACACACCACACACACACACACACACTGATACCCCAGTGCCGTAATCGTATTGGTGCGTGTATTGCCCCCCACCCCCCCCCCACCCACCCCCACACACACCACGACGTCTCACACACACACACACACACCACACACTCTCTCTCTCTCTCTCTCTCTCTCTCACACACACACACACACACACACACACACACACACACACACACACACACTCACACGCACGCTCGCACGCATGCACTGCGCGCACGCACGCATGCACGCACACACACACAGCACACACACACACACACACACACACACACACACACACACACACACACACACCAGTGCTGTCACTTGATCCTCTTGGTGCGAGCAGTGACCCCCACACACACTAATGCCGCCGTCATCCTTTCGGTGCGTGCGGCATTGCCCCTTCCGCCCTCAACCCTCCTCCTCCCCACCCCCTCAACCCAACAACAACAACAACAGACGGTGCTGACACTGCTGTGTGCGGTGCTCTGTCGCGCTGGGTTTGCAAATGGCGGCCTGAGTGACTGTGAAACTGAAGTCATGGACAAGACGACAGCACCGTGGGCCTACCGCCGGGTCACAGTTCAGGCCATGTCGCTAACGTCTCCTGACCTCTGACTTCTCCGTGAACTCCTTCCCGGCCGTATTCGAATAGCCTGCCAATCGCCAGTTTGGTCTTTACCCTTTCGGGGTGTTCAGTTCAGCCAAGCATACGCTACCTTCAGCGTTTTGTGTGTGGGCCAGCCCAATGGTGCTAAGATATAGGACCATCACCTTGCCTATATGTCATTTCCACTCGCATTCTCATACATTTCTCATAAATTCACATCGACACTGGGGTTGCAGTCCAGCTGTTGTTGTTTTGTTTTGTTTTTCAGTAAAGTATGACGAAGTTTAGTACGGCCCAGCATAATTGTGGTTCAACCTTTGACCCTGTAAGAAAGGTATGATTTAGCTATTGCATGGGCAAGCATAATCGTGTTGGGTTCGCCTTTTGACCCTGTCAGTGAGAAAGGTGTGGGCAAGCGTGACTACGTTATGGTTTTAGTGATGGTCACTGACCTGTAAGAAAGTCAGTGTGATTAATTATGCATGGCCAAGCATAATCGTATCAAGGGTTTATTTATGGTTCTCCTTTTAACCCCATAAAAAATCTCATGGCCAAGCGTAATTGTACTATGGTCCGACAGTCTTTCACCTGGTAAGAAAGTGTGACTGACTACTGCATGGCCAATCATAAATTATTATATTATGGTTCGCCTTATGGTCCTGTGAGAAAGTCTGATTGGCTATTGCATGGTCAAACATACTTATAATTCGAGCCTTTGATTCTATAGACTATTGCATGGCCAAGCATAATTGTGTTATGGCTCGACCTTTGACCCTGTAAGAAAGTGTGATTTGACTATTGCATGGCCAAGCATAATTATGTTATGGCTCGATTAATTATGTTATGGCTGTAAGAAAGTGTGATTTGACTGTTGCATAGCCAAGCATAATTATATTATGGCTCGATCTTTGACCCTGTAAGAAAGTGTGATTTTACTATTGCATGGCAAAATCAATGTTTCAATCAATGTTTTATTTTATGTCTGTTCACAGCAAAGTGATGTTAGACGCACACAAAAGAAATCACACACAAAAAAATGATATATTAGTAAGTTATACTCATTTACCCACAGGACAATGAACAATCAGTTTAAGAATAGAAGTTATAACATCAGTATTATACAAAATATTTCTTATATTAACATTGCATTTAATTACATTGCATTTAATGCTTGCGACAGTGCAGGGCAAAACATAATTATGTTATGCTATGACAGTATTTTACCCTGGAAGATAGTGTCATTGACTACTAAATGGCAAAACATAATTATGTTATGCTATGACAGTATTTTACCCTGGAAGATAGTGTCATTGACTACTAAATGGCCAAGCAATAAGTATAATTAGCTCTTACAACCTCTGAGATAGAACGATTGACTGTTGCACAGCCCAGTATAATTAATATTTAGTTACCGTTGTGGCCCTATCGTGAGAAAGTGTGATTAGCGTTTGATTTAAGCGAGTTTTATTCAGGATACAAAGCGACGATACCATGCCATGCAAAGTTAATGCCAACATCAACAAACCCGTGTGGCTTCTAGACGATGCTCTGATTTACACCCTTGCTGAGAAAACAAAACATTAACAGCGGATATACCACAGGTGAAGGATCCACAAATTTCTAATGATCTGTCTAACTGAATTCGAAATTCGATCAAAGTCAGCAAAACTGGCATGACAGTGCAAAGGACAATGTTTACATCGAACATTTCTACAGAATACTAATCCGAAAGAAACAAAGTTTGCGTTAATTTTCAGCAGAGTCCGGAAATGCGTCAAAAATAAGGGCATAAATAATTATTTTAAATACATAAAGGAAAAGTGTGACCGTTTCCATGTATACAGACTAATAATCATCATCATCATCATCATAATAATAATAATAATAATAATAATAATAATAATAATAATAATAGATTATTTATGGCGCCCATCTCGTTAGAGCCCAGAGCGCTTACAAAGATATAAAGGATACACTCATGTCATCACACACACACACACACACACACACACCACACACCACACACACACACACACACACACACAACACACACACAGCACCAGCACGCACGCACGCACGCACGCACGCGCGCGCACACACCCAGACATACACACCCAGACACACACACACACACACACACACACACACACACACACACACACACACACACACACACACACACACAGCACGCACGCACGCACGCACGCACGCACGCACGCGCGCACACACCCACATCACCCCAACACACACACACACACACACACACACACACACACACACACACACACACACACACACACACACACACAGACGCACGCGCGCACACACCCAGACACACACACACACCCGACACACACACACACACATCACATACACACACACACACACACACACACACACACACACACACACATACACAACACACACACACACACACACACACACACACACACACACACACACACACACACACACACACACACAGACGCACGCGCGCACACGTTCAGACATACACACCCAGACACACCCAGACACACCCAGACACACACACACACACACACACACACACACACACACACACACACACACACACACACACACGCACGCACCACACGCACGCACACACACACACACACACACACACACACACACGCGCACGCACGCGCACACACACACACACACACACACGCACGCACGCACGCACGCACCCCCCTCCCCACACACACACACACACACGCACACACACACACACAAATAGATGCATTACTGGTGATGGACTGGTAAAACGACAGATCAGTATGCAGAGGAGAAGAGGTGGGTTTTCAGTTTTGACTTAAAAGAAGAGAATGAAGACGAATGATAACCATGCAAATTTTAACTTGATCGGATAAGAACCTTTAGGGGAAAACAGAAACCTTTCCGTGTCCTCGAGAACCAGAAGTCCAATACGCAAAGGAAGTAAACACTGACGTAGCCTCCAAGAAAATCCCAAGTTCGCAAGGTTTTTACGTTGTGGCGCATGGCTGTCAGACTCACGAACAGTCATCATGACACAGGATCACATCATCTGCTTTTCCAGTGGTTCAACAATCGATGACGGCGGTGAATCATGTACGGAAAACTCCCAGTGCATAACTAACACAGAAACTGCTGCACGCTGTGCACCCAATCTGTCAACAGCTACACCGTCAGTTATTGCCAGCGACCTTCACCACCTGTGTGTGTGTGTGTGTGTGTGTGTGTGTGTGTGTGTGTGTGTGTGTGTGTGTGTGTGTGTGTGTGTGTGTGTGTGTGTGTGTGGTGTGGATGGAGAGAGAGAGAGAGGAGAAGAAGGAGAGAGAGAGAGAAGAGAGAGAGACGAGAGAGACAGAGAGAGACAGAGAGAGACAGAGAGAGACAGAGAGACAGAGAGACAGAGAGAGACAGAGAAAGCGGTGTGTGTGTGTGTGTGTGTGTGTGTGTGTGTGTGTGTGTGTGTGTGTGTGTGTGTGTGTGTGTGTGTGTGTTGTGTGTTGTGTGTGTGTTGTGTGTGTAGAGGAGAGAGAGAGATGAGAGAAGATGAGAGAGAGAGAGAGAGAGAGACAGACAGACAGACAGACAGACAGACAGACAGACAGACAGACAGACAGACAGACAGACAGACAGAGACAGAGACAGAGACACTGAGACAGACAGACAGACAGACAGAGACAGAGACAGAGCAAACGAACAAACAAACAAAAACATCA
>JABMCL010001980.1:195000-200000 GCA_018857735.1 Alviniconcha marisindica
CTCTCTCTCTCTCTCTCTCTCTCTCTCTCTCTCTCTCTCTCTCTCTCTCTCTCTCTCTCTCTCTCTCTCTCTCTCTCTCTCTCTCTCTCTCTCTCTCTCTCACCTCAGTCTCTCTCTTTCTCTGTCTCTGACTCTGTCTGTCTGTCTGTCTGTCTGTCTGTCTGTCTGTCTGTCTGTCTGTCTCTCTCTCTCTCTCTCTCTCTCTCTCTCTCTCTCTCTCTCTCTCTCTCTCTCTCTCTCTCTCTCTCTCTATTTATCTATCTACCCCCCACCCCTACCCCACCTCTGACTCAGTAATCACCAATGCCGAAAACGCCAACAGCCTAGAAACTGAAGGGGAAAAAACAAAACAAACAAAAAACTGAAGAAGAAAAAAAAGGTGAAGAAAAAGAAGACAGAAATCTCTCGCAGAAGGCGGAAAAGCATGCAAAATACATTCTAACCGTAGCTCACGCTTGAAAATAAGAAAATCCAGGCTGGTGTTGCAGTAAGGGGCAGGGGTGAGGGGAGATGGGGGGGGGGGGGGTTCAGTATTTTCTGCGTACACGGCTCCCAGCCACGGCAGGATGGAGGAGGCGGTACACGCTAGGCTGTGTTTTGACTGGCGCCAGTCGTTAATAATTGATTGTCATCAGAGTGGTGGACACTCAGTATTTGGGGTTTTCGATACCCCGCCCCGCCCCGCCCCGTCTACGACTGAGAGAGAAAACGGGACGTAGGCCGAAGCTGAATGCACCATACCGCTGTCAGTCACTGAGTGAGTGTAGACCGGCCGCTCTGTCCCTACACAGTACCAAAAGAAAAGGAAAAAAAGTGGTTAATCTTAAGACCTGCAACTGCAATTCAGACATGTCGAGGGGTGGGGGCTGGGAGGTGGGGGGAAGCACAAAAAAAAAACAACCCTTTGTGCTTACAGATCGGGTCACAGCGGTCTCAGTCTCAGTGACGACCTTGGCCTTGGCACGGTGTCATAGGTAACAAGAAAATTTTCCAGGGAGCCGACAGCAGCATTAGGCAAGCAGCGGAAGAAACAGACTACAGCTGGCTTATAGCGTCAGAACCACGTTTATTTTGGCAACGTTGGTTCTGCGGGAAGAGAACAAAAAAGCCAACTAAAGTTGCACGGACAGTGGCATGCTGTGTCTGCCTTATTCAGACACGTTGTCGTCTTGCGGTCAAAGCGTAAGTTGAATGCCAATTATTTATTTGGTCCCGGCAGTGGAAATTTTTCAGGCTGTATCGGTGGCGGCTCGGTAACTACTATATTCACTGAGGCAGCGGCGGCATTCGCCACCGCGGACATCCATTTTCATCTTGGCTAAGCCGTTTTAACTTAAATAAAGGCGACAGATGTGAATTGATACAGACACTCAGCCTAACAGTCAGACAGATGCTGAAGAGCCTGACACAGAGGCAGACAGTAAAACAAGTGATTGGATGGACACTGAAAACCTCAGTATTGGACAAAACCGAAAACTGACCAGCCCAGGGGTGCTGACTAGTTCTACGTACACCTGGCAGCGACTTGAATTTGTGACAGGTCCATTCCGTTGGACAAAACACTACACATTTTTTTTTTTTTTTTTTAAAGAATTAGCTACTGTCATGTTTGCAGCTTAGAGCTTTAGACTGAACTACGCCACCAGTGCACACACGGAATGCAGACAAATCCGTGACTAAGAGATTTCCAGCCAGTCTTCGACTTTCTTGACCATACTGAGATAAATGGTTCTGCTCTGACGTCACAGGCGTGGTGACTGACTGACAAGGCAAAGAATGGAGTCTGATCGTCATGTGTTCACTATGGGGTATGTGGAAAACTCGTTTTCTTTCTGTTTGGACTGTTACACATCATTCTCTTATCTAACCCTGAACATCGATTTAGGGCATGGCCGAACTATTTATTAAAAAAATTTTTTTTTACATGTTTGTTCTGAGCATTCTGACTTCGATAAAAGATAAAGAAGTAAACGTATCAGCCGCTCATCGTGGCTAAACACTCAGTAACGGTGGCGTACGCCCGAGCGAGCGAGCGAGCGAGAGAGAGAGAGAGGGGGGGAGAGACAGACAGACAGACAGACAGACAGACAGAGAGATAAACAGACAGACACACAGCTGAGATCTGTGTCTTGTTAACGTCGTATCAACCGCAGCCGCGTCACCCAAAATCCGCCCCGATTTGTCAGACGGCTGACATTCCCCAATTAGGCAGTAAGAGAACGTAAATGCACAAAAGACCGCCCCTGGCCATTTCTGCCTTGAGACCCGGTTTGGCCTAGCGGTAAGGCGTTAGTTAGGCTGGTAAGCAGAGGGACCTCGGTTCGAATACGCTTCGGCTCTCCGAAGTTGTGGTTTGTGGACAGCTGTCCTGTGACTTTGTCCCTCACAGTATGAAACATTAAAACGGCTCTCATCGCTGCCCATGTTAATGCAGGAGTCATTCCGAGTGGCGGTGACAGTGTAGCGATAGGTATATAATCTACCTCTTCCCCCCCCTCCATACCCCCCCCCCCCCCCCACCCACCGCCCCTCCCCCTTTTTCCCCCAAAAAGCCTTATGGTTTCTGTGGGGTTAAGCATCATGTTTACTTACTTACTTACTTATACCTCCATATCCCCTTTTCCCCACATCCCCGTCCCTAATAATAAGCCTTATGGTTTCTCAGTGTGGACGTTAAGCACCATCTTTACTTACTTACTTACTTACTTACTTACTTACTATTCCTGCATGGTCCAGTTATGCGCGCCCGGTCTAATAAAGAAAAACGCATGTTTTGTCCGTTGGTTAAACTAGATTAACGGCGCCGAATTGTCTCCGACGAGATACTGACGGGGACCGAGATGAAGGAGGTGGGCAGAGACGCAGACTATAATCATTATCTAACACTACAATGTCACCACCAGATGGGTCTCTGCATTAGGGTGGACAGCGGTGACAGCCGTTTTAATGTTTTGTTAACTGTAAGGGGCAAAGTCACAAGACAGTAACTGTAAGGGGGCAAAGTCACAAGACTGTAACTGTAAGGGGCAAAGTCACAAGACAGTCTCCAAAACTCACAAACTATGTTATCATACGTTACAATGTCACCACCAGATGGGTTTCTGCATTAGGGTGGACAGCGGTGACAGCCGTTTTAATGTTTTGTTAACTGTAAGGGGGAAAGTCACAAGACAGTCTCCAAAACTCACAAATTATGTTATCTAACGTTACAATGTCACCACCAGATGGGTTTCTGCAATTTGGGTGGACAGCGGTGACAGCCGTTTTAATGTTTTGTTAACTGTAAGGGGGAAAGTCACAAGACAGTCTCCAAAACTCACAAACTATGTTATTTAACGTTACAATGTCACCACCAGATGGGTTTCTGCATTAGGGTGGACAGCGGTGACAGCCGTTTTAATGTTTTGTTAAATGTAAGGGGGAAAGTCACAAGACAGTCTCCAAAACTCACAAACTATGTTATTTAACGTTACAATGTCACCACCAGATGGGTTTCTGCATTAGGGTGGACAGCGGTGACAGCCGTTTTAATGTTTTGTTAAATGTAAGGGGAAAAGTCACAAGACAGTCTCCAAAACTCACAGCTTACGAAGAGGATTTGGACAAATGAAGTCGAACGGACAGGAAACGTATAAATTAGAGACGAAACAAATCCTGTCAGTGGCCAAAGCATGTATGGCTATATTGTTACTCCAGCCTTTAAAGGGAATACCTATCACAGTTCTGGGCTCTCAAAAAGAGAGGGCCTTCAATTTTTTACCTCCATGTGGGGGTGGGGGGGGGGGGGGGGGGGGTTGGGGGAGAGAGAGAGAGAAGAAGAAGACAGACAGACAGACAGACAGACCAAAAAAACAGACAGACAGACAGGGCAGACAGACAGACAGGGGCCCGGGGCAAGAGAGAGAAGAAGGGGAAAAGACAGACAAAACAGACAGGACAGACAGACAGACAGACAGGGCAGACAGACAGACAGACAAAGAAGGGCAGACAAAAAACAGACAGACAGACAGACAGACAGACAGACAGACAGACAGACGAGAGAGAGAGAGAGGATTCTTCTTCATCTTCTTCTGGTTTTGCAGCGTTACGTTATTTATGGTAAAGCGCTTCGTGCTTTTTTGAGGGGTGGGCGCTTTAACACCAAAAATCTCCTCAGTTCATGATATTACTGGTCAAAACAGACTGCTGCCACTAGTTCAGTTCAGTTCGGTTCGGTTCAAAGTGGTATCTATGAGCTCAGAGAAGTCAATGCGCGCTCCCTCTCGTCTCGTCTCTCAGAAGTTTCCCGGCTGTGTATGCACGTGACAATAAGTAAAAATATTCATGCCAGTATAATAAGTCTGTGCTGTTGTTTCTAGCACGTGCATGACGAAAGGACGTTAACAATACGTCACGTGACGGAATATGTGTGTCAAAAGCGGAGGCATGCCTTGGATAATCCTATTTGCAACGGAACAGTTTTCTGAGGCGGAAAGTTGTAAACAGGGTGATAGTAATAAAAATAATGTTAAGGGTCTTTTTTTTGTGGTCTTTTTTTGGCCTACTTTCTCTCTCCCCTCCCCCAAGCGCAAATCCTTAAAAGTTCTAAATGCCTTACAATGTAAAACGGCCGGCTGGGAATACACATATAGCACACATACATCAAGACACTGACATATGCTAGGCCTATACAATATGTCTTTTTAATTTATAAAAAGAAAGGGGAAAATGACAAAAAACAATCACCTTTTTTTCCTTGAAAACAAAACACAACAACACACACACACACACACACACACAACACACACACACACACACACAACACACACACACACACACACACACACACACACCAAAAGCATACGCCGGGAAAACCCCACACACACACACACACACACACACACACACACACACACACACACACCTCTCTCTCTCTCTCTTCTTCTGTCTGTCTCTCTCTCTCTCTCGTCTTTTCTCTCTTCTCTTTTGTCCCCCTCTCTCTCTTTTCTTACAAACCCCCC
>JABMCL010001980.1:205000-265000 GCA_018857735.1 Alviniconcha marisindica
GTTACATTAGGTTATAACTGTTGAGCCAGTTAATTCAGGCCAAATAGAGTAAACCACAGTTATATAAATTCTTTGTCAAAGCAGGCCTAATTAATGACCTTGCTCAACCCCTGACAGAACCGTAATGGTTGACTGGGCGTAAAACACCAAATTACTTACTAATGACCTTGCACTTGGTTATAAATGCTAAACGTACGATCGTAACACTTGGTCTAATAAATCCTAAGTTAAAGCAGTAAGTAAGAAAGTACTGAACTTGGTGTTTTGCGCCCAGTCAACCATTACGGTTATATCAGGACGAAAGTCAAAGCAGGCCAGGCCGCAAAAACACCACACGTGGTTATAATCACTGCTAATTGGTTAGTTCAACTGCACAGGGTCACCTTAGGACCACTGCTAATTAAATCAATGCGTGCCAAAGACATGTAACACAAAGCGCGGTCGTGTAACTCCTAAGTCCGAAATGACGCCGGTCAAACGACTCGTTGCGGTACTGGGGTATAAATGCAACGTCAGTGAAGAGCGAACATCAACCTTGTTCATTCGTTACGGGAGACCAGGGGAACCGGAGGAGGAGAAGGAGGATGAAGGGGGGGGGTGGGGGGGGGGGGGGGGGGGTAATGAAGTAGGTTACGAACTCGGCATCAGCAGGTCAGTCACTGGCACTTGGTGAATTTTCCTTGGCGTTCAGCCGGTGTGCAAGTGAACAATCAGAGGTAGACTATATATATATAATACATATATTATAATAATAATCTTGTTCACGACATGACGAACAGTGAACCCAGCAGTCCTGTGGCTTAGGTCAGACTTTTGGTTAAATACGGTGAATATCGGAATCGATGACACTGACGGGAAAACAAAAGATCTCACCAACCACCCCCCCCCCCCCCCCCCCCCCCCCCCCCCCCCCCCCCCCCCCCCCCCCCCCCATACGCAGCCTGACCGCCCGCCCCTAAAGTGACATTTAGCAATACGCATGTACTGATAGTGGCGTATGTTTGTTGCTTTGTTGTTGTTGTCCTTTGTTTGTTCGTTGTTTTGTTGTTGTTGTTGTTTAAATTACATTGCATTAGGCATTGCAATACGAATACAACACTATACACAAAGTAGATTTCTATGGCAGCTAGTTCATTATAAATATTCAACCTGAAGTGAGAAATGGCACACTACACAAAATACACACAACCCACTGTGGTCTCCGATTCCCTTCTTTGGAAGAAGGATACAGGAAACCGAGGCTTGGAGTGTGTACATAATTATAGGCAATAACCATGTTATTTAGTGAGCCGGTTTGACCTAGCGGTAAGGCGTTAGGCTGGTAAGCAGAGGGACCTCGGTTCGAATCCGCTTCGGCTCTCCTTTCTCTTCGAAAAGGTAGTGGTTTGTTGACACTGGCTTGTGACTTTGTCCCTCACAATTTTTACTTACTTATATGTTATTTGCAGCCATAAAGAACATCAGTCAGACCGATGTGCAACTACAAAGGACATTGCGACCAATGAAACCAATGAATGTGCCATTCCTTGCCCTAACAAATTACGTGTTCTTCTGTTTGTTCTTCTTCTACTGCTTCTTCCGTATAATGTTGTTGTTGATCGTTTTTATATAGCGCTGTTCTCCGCTCTCGAGCAGACTCACTGCGCTCACATGTGATTTTACGTGAGTGACTAGCTTTTTACAGAGCGTGTTTTTGTGTGTGTTGTTTTTGTATATCCACCGATGTGGTCTACTTACGCGCTGGCATGGCTGGTGCCACATGAAACTGCTGCCGTCTCGGCGCGTTCTGTGTACACCATGCAACCATGTCACTTCATGCAAAGCCACATACGTAAGGTGCATGCGTGTTTAGCCACTCGTGCGTGTTTAGCTACATCAGTGCTCTGAAGACTGACGCTTTTAGTGCTTGCCAAGTTGTTTTGGTGTTTCCATGATCCACCGAACTCTGGCATAGACTACAGGATCTTTAACGCGCGTATTTCATCTTTTTGCATGCGTATGCACACGGAGGACCTCGGTTTAAAGTTGTATCCGAAGGACTATGTAGAGTTTGCACAGATTTTGACACCGGACGATTCTCGGGTGGGCGCAAAGCCTAGCACGTAAGTGGTCAGCCATCCATTTGGTGACCACTTTCGATCGTGCTTAACTTTGGCTAGCACGGAATGTGCGCCTGCCCTCCCCCCCGTTCCCCGTTCCGTGTGTGGGTGTGTTGTGTGTGTGTGTGTGTGTGTGTGTGTTGGTGTGTGTGTGTGTGTGTGTGTGTGTCCGCTGGACTCAGTGCGTCTGTGGTTCTTGTGTATTTTGTAGTTGTAAATGTTGTTAACAACTGTACGTATGTAAAGTGCTGCAAGCTCCCGTGCACAAGAGCGCTAGCGTTCCGAAGCAAGATCCAAACCCATAAAAGGTTAAATTAAAGAGACCGCTGATTTTTAACAGGACAACATAAAATATGCGCAAAAAATGTAATCTTTTGTGTGCTTGCATCTTCAGTGTCGGAGACAGAAAGGTAGGCCTTCTTGGACAAAATACAATCTGAGAGACTAGCTCCTTTGTCTTTCTTTCTTTAACTGTATGCCTATCTGCTTGGTATTAGCGTGGCGTGTGTCAAGATTTTTTCGAAGGTACCTTGGTTCGAACGTCTTTGTCTGCAGATCTGACGATCCTGTTCTGTCTCTAAACTTGAAGTGAAATTAGAACAGGGTCTACTGTCACTCCGGAAGGTACCATTCCACGGGTGGATTATAACCTGCATGTTCTTCGTAACCAGTGACGGGTCGCTATTTCTGACGGGTCGTTCTTTCTTCTTCTCTCCCTACCCCCCACCCCCTCCACCCCCACCCAACCCCCCCCCCTTTTGGGGGTTGTGTGTGTGTGTGTGGGGTGTGTGGTGTGTGTGTGGGGTTTTGGGGGTGTGTTTTGTGTGTGTTTTGGTGTGTGGTGTGTTTTGTGGTGTGGTGTGTGGTGTGTTTTGTTTTGGGGTTCTTTTTTTGGTATCTTCCCCAAATCAGTTTTTTTTAGTGCCCGTTTTGGTATCCTTTTTTTTTTTTTTAAAAGTAAAAATTTTTAAAAAAATCGGTCAAGTTTAATAAATTAAATTTTCGTAGAAAACAAAAATTTTGGGGTTTTTTTAACGCCCAGCCCAAACCTGTAGGGGTTTATTTCAGGGCGTTACTTTGGGGGCTTAAATATCTGTACTAAATTCGGCATTTTTTTAAGTAAAAAAAAATACATCAGCCCCAAATAGCCGTTCGGTTTAAAACAGGAAAGGGTTTTATTATAAAAAATATAATATAAAATTTATTTTATATATATTTTATAAAATATATATATATAATAGTTCGGCCACCAAACCCGTTCCATTAAATTTGGTGTTTTACCCCCCCAGTAAAAACCGGACGGTTATTTCAGGGGGCTTTACTTTGGGCTTCAAATCAGTACTGATTTTTCGGCATTTTATTTAAGTTAAAACAAAAAAACTTTCGTCCTAATAGCCGCTCAGGTAAAACAGGTAGGTATATATATATATATATATAAAAAAAAAAAAAAAAATTTTTTTTTTTTTTTTCGGCCCCCTTTAGGGGTATCCATTAACCAACATGCATTACGGCTAAGCTGGGACCAAGCCAGTGACCGAATTCTGTACTACCCCCTGAAGCGCGGCCCGGTAAAAAAGGTGGACCGGCTCAATGACTGAGCCCCAACCTACGGCGTAGGTCAGAAGGCTAGAGCCCCACAGGCACCTAAAAAAAGGCAGGACCGTGTCTGAAAGGAGTGTTTGGGACAAACTTTGGAGGTCTGTTCACAACCGGAACCATGCTGCTTACCCGATAAGCCACACGGAAAAACCAAGACAAATTATTCTGCCACCCCCCTCCATACCGCCCCCCCCCCCCCCTAAACCCCCCTTTCCCCCCGCAACACTGAAAAACGAACAACAATTCCCCCCCACACACACACACAACCCCACCCACACCACCCCACAAAACACACACACACACAACACACACACACACCCCACGCTCTCTTCCTTTACCCTTCAAATAACCCCAAAACAACACGCCACCACGCACGCACACACGCACGCACGCATGCACACACACGCATACACACGGCACACGCACGCACGCGCACACACAAACACACACTCTCTCTCTCTCTTTCTTTTTTCTTCTTCTTCTTTTGTTGAGTCTCAGTGTTTCTCTTTGTTTGTCTGTCTGTCTGTCTGTCTGTCTCTTTCAAAACTTTCAACGAGTTGCCCCACTGACAGGCTACACTGTTCGTTGCAAGTGTCGGTTGACAAGAACTCCCTGAATCCCGCAGCGGCGACCGAAGCTGATTTTAAATTAAATAAATAAGCGTTCGTTTGAACCTTTTTGTGTTTGGATCTTGTTTCAGCCGGAACGCTAGCAGCGATTCTCAGTGTTTCAGATTTTTGTAATATTTAATGTTGAAGTCATTAATGAACTGATTTATTCATTTATTCAGCATCGAGTATCTATAAACAACCAATCAGTGATTGTTGCAAAAACATCACTGTAATCAACAGATAATTATGCTTTGAGTATCAAGTGCTTTTTGCTTACGGCCTAACTGACTCGCGGCCAACCCGACTAGTTGCCGCCGATGGAGGATGTGCCTAGTGACAACTCCTGTTTGTGTGAACGATACTGGCACCGTTGTGATTGCAACTGTATGTTCTCCTCACTGTTTATTTACTTGATTTTATTAAGTTTTTATTCTAATCAAGTGAGTGAAACTGTATAGTATTTACTTACTCAGTTGTGAACTTTTTATGATTTGTTAAAGTCAGACAGCTGAATTTCCTTATTATGGTATTGGTGGAATTATTCATGTACCTTGTATTTACTCTTACGCCAGGTGAGAGTTACTGTTGGCGATTCAGGTCTGTGTGGTGCCCTTCGAACGCTGATTAACTCCTTTGTTTGTGGATTCTCAGTTGTTTTACCTATTTATCATAAATAAATTTTGTGTGCAAGAGAGAGAGAGAGAGAGAGGAGAGAGAGAGAGAGAGAGAGAGAGAGAGAGAGAGAGAGAGAGAAGACAACAACAAAGAGAAGTTTCATCATTTGAAAGTACGTTGCTTACTTGAACTGCTGTTCATACCTCAGGCGTTTACTCGCTGTTGAAAATCTTATAGGCCTACGGTTATGCTTTCGTGGTAGTTAAGAATGTCGTTTACACAACAACAACAACAACAACAACAACAACAAAAGCTGTGAACTAGTCTTGTGGAAGGAGTGAAAAAATTGGACTTTTTCTCCTGGTCTCTGACACTCTTGCAACACGTACGTCTATTCCCAGCGTCTTAACTGTTTTAACAGTCCGTGTTCCGATTCCCAGTCTGCCTTTTTGGACGGCAGACCCCAGTCACCAAAAGACGCGATTTTATGACGGTTCAATAGTACAACATTCCCGACACTGATGAAGCGTATATTTGACCCTTTGACCCAGCTTGTGACGTTTTTTTTTTGTTTTTTTTTTTTACACGCCGACTCGTAGCCTCTCTCTCTCTCTCTCTCTCCTCCTTCCTCTCTCTCTTCTCTCTCTCTCTCTCTCTCTCTCTCTCTCTCTCTCTCTCTCTCACACACACACCACACACACACACACACACACACACACACACTGTCACACACACACACACACACACACACACACACACACACACACACACACACACACACACACACACACACACACACACACACACACACACACACACAGCGCCGAGACCTTTTTTTCCCCTTTCTTCTTCTGACGCCTTGTTGCAAATGACATTCTTTCCACTCTGCCGGACAACCATGCCTCCTCCCGCCCCTCCCCCACTGGTAGATCTTTCTGCAGCTTTTGACTCTACTTCCCACCAAGATTCTCCGCTTCTTGATTCTATCTTTGCTTTCAATTTTTAGTTTACTGCATTCCCATGGTTTTCAATCATATTTATTCCACAGATATCCGTTCACTTCACTCGTCTTCGCTGCCGTCAGTTTTAGATCAAGAATGGTGTACCTCAGGGCTCAGCGGTGGGGCCCGATCTCTTCGTCCTATACACTCTATACGTCTCTCTAATAACACCATTTTATGGCGCGTGACAAAAAAGAATTCTATATCTCCTCTGTCTGTCTGTCTGTCTCTGTCTGTCTGTCTGTCTGTCTGTCTGTCTGTCTGTCTCTCTGTCTCTCTCTGTCTCTCTCTCTCTCTCTCTCTCTCTCTCTCTCTCTCTCTCTCTCTCTCTCTCTATATATATATATATATATATATATATATAAGCTGACAAAATCAAAGAAAAACAGCAAGTTGGCTTAAAATTCCCTGGCACGAACATAAAAACCAAATATTTAGTGTGAACTATATCTCGTTAGTCTCTCCACTGTTCTTGACGGCTTGCTTGAAAATGCGTCGTAGTCAAGGTCTATATTATTATATGAAGGAACGTTTCGCCGAATGAAGTGACTCCCGGAAAGCAGACTATTAAAAACTACAACCCTGACAATGGACCAGCCCAAGTCACGTGAGGTCGCCAAGGTAACTGAACTGAAATCGAAAGTGAAACTTGGGCGTGTGGGCTACGGTGAGGCGTCAAAATCTCTACACGCTCTTCCCATTAATTTTATGCACGCCATTCACTGGTTTGGCATAACGGCAAGGCGGTATACCAAAGGGCCCGAGTAATCGATTGACCTTCGGCTCTCTTTTCTCCTCAAATGGTTGTAGTTTAAGGACATTATCTGTAATTTGTCCCCCCCCCCCCCCCCCCCACACTGAAGTTAAAGAAGCATTGCAGTTCACATCGATGCCCATCTGAATGCAAAAGGAAACACAAAAACATTCTCAGTAGTGGTGATAGTGTAGCGTGGGGTAGACATGCCTTATCCTAAACTTATCGTTACCCCCTTCCCCATGCTCCTGTCTCATTCCCCGCCAGTATATCATACTGTACCTCTCCAAAGACAGGCATGGTCCCCGCCAGTATGCCTAGCTACACCCTTCGTCAGGTACGGCCGCATCTACGGAAGACGTAGAAAATATTTATCAATGACCATCGACACACATGTCTAACAAAATCCGGCCATTTTTGCCGGCACAGCCTCGCTTTCGATCTCGTGACATGGCGTGGCCTGTCTCACTAGTACACTCAAACTCCAAGCACTGGTTTACGACATCCTTCCTTCAACCACTGCCGTATTTAGTTACGCCATAGGGTCCAGAAAACTGTCAGCTAACGAGCAGTTTTTTGTTGGTGCTCAAACAGTAGTAACAACTCAAATAAAACAAGGCGTGTCATTTATAGCCGCCAACAACGTTTACACCAGCACAAATAAAACCCGAATCGTTTGAATCGAGACGGAACTCTTTCTTTCACCCGGGGTGGCTGCGTCTCATGTTTACGTGGGTGCTTGGGCGCTAGGTTGCTTCTACAGTCATGTTAGTACCCGAAGCTTTCGGAGGGCGCTGACCGCGTCGCTGGACAGCTGCGCAGAGACAAAGAGTGCCCCTTCAGTGGCGTAACTAAATCTGGCAGAGTTTGGAGGAAGGTGCCGGAAAGCGGTGCTCGGAGTGTGTAGTACGCTGAGAGGGCGCCAGTCCGTGAAATTTGCCGTACGGACGGCAGCGAATACGGATAAGGATACCCACCCGTTAAGCCCGTACTTAATTGGGCGAATGTTTCTTCGCGAACCTAGTTGGAAGTATTCGGCGAAGCTAGTTGGTTCTTAATTGGGCCAACTTTTCTTCGCGAACCTAGTTGGAAGTATTCGTCGAAGCTATATTCGGGGTCCAAAAAGCTTCGCTCAACATGTTCTGGGAACATTCGCCCTATTCGACGATCATTGCCTCTGATTGGCTGAGAGCAGAGCTCTCCTGTGGCATGAAGAAAAAATAAAAATAAAAATGGATGACGGTGTCGCTAGGTTCTTCACTCGATTCGGAGGGAATTTGTTTATTTGTTGACTTGTGGGAGGCGCAGCCTTGTCTCGAGACCCAGAATGAGATAGTAGTTAGTTGAATTACCCTGTGAGGGATGATGAAAGTATACTGACTCGACATGACTTTAGCCTACATTTTCGGTCATGCTGTCTGCTACGCGTCTGCCGCAAGTTCGGGCCGAAGCTTGCATCCCATTACGAGCCAGTTGAGAACGAAGTAAAGTTTGGACTGTCCGAACCATGTTCGGCGAACTAAAAATTCAATTAAGAAACGAATCATAGTTCGTCGAACTGTCCGAAGTACATTCGCCCAGTTAAGAACCTGATGGCCGTTACGGCATAGCGTACATAAGCTATAGATCGCTGCATGGTCCGATCTCATCATGGTCCGGTCCGGCATTGATCAAAACTAAACGTTCCCTTATCGAGGTGGGTCAGAGCAGAGACTGACACTACACTACTTGCTGTAGTATCTCTGGTCAGAGTTAAGGAGCTGTGTGAAAGTCGAGGTGGCCGTCATCTTCTTTCTCGGTGCTTTACGTCCACGGAGGCGAGATGGCCTATTAGGGACGGGGACAGAGTGGGAAGGGGCCGACAGAGTGAAGGCTCGACCGCGGAAACCGCCCGAAACAGACCGGAGAGACCGTGGACCGCCGCCAGAACAATGGAAGTGTTAGGGCGGTGTCCCCTCGCCATTGCCCAGCGACTTGTGCACTGCGCAATTGCTGTTTCAACTGCTGTGCTTGGCCAGAGTCACAAAGACAATGTCCGTTGCACTGCTGTTGACGAACAACTTGGACAACTCAAGCAAAGGAAGTCCAACTTTCTTAGCCCAGCTCCACCTCCCTACTCATGATCTCTTCTGGGCTAAGTTGAGGGTCCAGCTCCACCTCCCTCCTCTAAGATCTCTTGATCTTTTGATCTCGCCTGGTACCCTGAGGTGGCCGTCGTGGGCTTTCCGTCCTAATGAGCCTTACGGTTTCTATGGACGTAAAGCAACATTGAACCATTCATTGGTCACAGTTTGCAACCGACATCTGAGGACATTAAGCTCCACATCATCATCATCATAAGGTCGGCGGCGGCTGACGCCGTAGGCTACCCGTGTCCGTGCACATGGCCGGAGTCATGTACTATTTCTACTTTCTCGATTTTTACCGTATCCGTATCCCGGTGTACGAACGGAATCACCGCCTTTTGTAAATCAGGTCCGTGGCGGGACAAACTGACCATGCCGCCGCAAAGTTATTGTTGACTGAGTTTCTGCATCCGCGGTATCCCGCCACGACGAGCTTGAGTTGATTCAGTCCAGTTAGTTCTTGAGGGATCAACGTCCGGTCATTAGCAGAGAGAGAGAGAGAGAGAGAGAGAGAGAGAGAGAGAGAGAGAGTCAAACGGGCGAACGAACAAAATTTTTTTTTTTTTTTTTTTTCACTTACGAGGGTAATGGAATAAGTAATCAAAGCTATACATTTTTACATCCAGCCCTCGGGCAAACAAGCCAAAACAAAATATCAGCTCAGTCAAATCAAAACATCAGGTTAACTATTGAGAGAGAGAGAGAGAGAGAGAGAGAGAGAGAGAGAGAGAGAGAGAGAGAGAGAGAGAGAGAGAGAGAGAGAGAGAGAGAGAGAGAGAGAGAGAGCGCTGAACGCTGAATATTTATTGATTAGGCCTTGGGCCCATTTCAATGGAGGTTTGCACATGTCAGAGTCTACTAAGGTGAATTTCTGCTTGTATGTACAAACATGCATGCATACTAAAAGCATACGTATGCATATACATACGGTAATGAGCTGTGAGACTCAGTTATTTAAGCATTTCGAATGGTAAACGCTTTCATGATATAAATAGCAAGACGTAACAAAAGAACTTTACTTGTTGTAGCAAGCAGGAGCGCTAACTTGAAGCTGAAAGGGCTAGTGAAATATTTCTTGGGTATGTACTGCTCTCTAATTTCTGCATATTTCGGACAGACGAGAATGAAGTGGACTTCAGTTTCCACGTCACTTTTACAAAAAGGTCAAAAATGGTCAACAGGTGTAGCAGCTTTACAATAGCGTAGTTTGTGTGTCCTTAGTGGCGACACACCGAGTTTAATCTGACTCAAGAAGTTTCTCGCTTTAATGGAGAGAGAGAGAGAGAGAGAGAGAGAGAGAGAGGAGAGAGAGAGAGAGAGAGAGAGAGAGAGAGAGAGAGAGAGAGATTGATTGATTGATTGATTGATTGATTGATTGATTGAACTTTATTTCTCAACGGTGAAGATCTAGCACAAAGGCCGACTCACATATCTGCCGTTGCTACAGAACTACTAATAACCAAGACATTCACAGTTAAATATTATTACAGAAGGATATAGACAAATACAGCATCAGTAAAAATAAAAACAACAATTAATAAATAAAATAATAATAATAATAACAACAACACATATAAAACCAGACAACGATTGCAACGGAAATGAAAAAATAGCAGTGAAAAACAACTGGAGCAAAAAAGTCTAAAACACAGTTAAACACACAACACACACACACACACACACACACACACACACACACACACACACACACACACACCACGACACACACACACACACACACACACACACACACACACACACACACACACACACACACACACACACACAAACAAACAAACAAACAAACAAACAAACAAACAAACAAACACAAACAAACAAAACAAAAAACAATTAAAAAAAACTAAGAGAGAGAGAGAGAGAGAGAGAGAGAGAGAGAGAGAGAGAGAGAGAGAGAGAGAGAGAGAGAGAGAGACTTCGTTTTTGGATTTAAGTCCCCATCAGCCGCACATGGTCACCTCAGGACCGTGACAACGAGATTAAAGAGGACTGAATATAAAAGAAAAGTATATCGCCGGAGCGAAACTGCGGGAAGTAAACAAGGGCAGAACTGGCAACACTGGCCGGGAAGCCGGCGCAGCATGCAAAGCAATATAATCAGTCATATTCTGGCCCACTAGTCCATCATCCAGACAAAGCAATATAATGACTCATTCTGGCATACCGGCTCCGTCCTGTCAAAGCCGGACCGTGAAAAACTAGTTTTATAGCTACCGCCATAATAACTTTACTGACCTATGGCATCCGCCATTGAAATGCAACCCTATGCCGGGAAGGGGTGGGGGTGGGGGGACGTGGGGGGGGGGGGGTGTGGGTCGGGGGTTGGGGGGTGTGGGGGGGGGACTCTCTTTGATCCGTTGGTGGTCTGGCCCCGGCCAGTGTGAACTGACCAGAGCCGGTGGGGTGGGGGTGGGGGGGTGGGGGGGGGGCGAGCAAGCGAGCGAGCGAGCGAGAGAGAGAGAGAGAGAGAGACTCAAACTCGAAAATGTTACTGATTTGCCAAGGATTGTACTTCAGGTTCATTTCGACCTGACTAGTTAAGAGAACAATGGAGGGGCTTGGCGGGGGGGTGGGGGGAGACTGAGGCAGAGACTGACTGAGAGAGAGAGAGAGAGAGAGAGAGAGAGAGAGAGAGGGGGGGGCGCCCACTCTTGTGGGGCATAGTCAAATGTACATTGTAAGTCATTGACATTAGCTTCAGTTGTGCAAAAGCCAAGTAAACAACACAAAGCATGAAGTCAAGAGTGCTCTTTGATATTACCATTGGTCCTATTCGGCCAATCAGAGGAAAGTAAACGATGCCACCTTTTTTTGTTTGTCAGTTTAACGAACGGGGTCAAAATACCCCGTGTCGTCTTGCTTCAAGCTTGCAATCTTTGTTATCAATGCAGAGTGGATTTATCTAAGCTGGTAATCAGTTAGCAACTGTTTCATAGTGAAAAGCCGTCTTGACTGAGGTATTTGCACATGGTTATAGCGTAGCAGACGGCGACACAGATAAAAGGCGACACCCCTTCTCGCACATGGAATCGTCCAGTAAGAGTGGCAGAAATACGCCAATTTGTTTGTGGTTCAGACAGTTGGTCCTCTGCGCGCGCGTAGTTGACCGTATTCCGTGGTGTGCATAATTTTGCGTTAAGTTGTGCGCTTCCGTGTGTTTTTCCCAAAGCGAACACCAGCGAGTTAAAGGTAATACACTTTTTTGTTCTTTTTCATTGAAATAAGCAACATTTCACGTCTCACCGCTTGTACTTTTAGCGCCGTGGGGAAACCACGTGCGACTGTCGCCGCAAGCGATTCTGCAGTTCTGTTCAGTATTCGATCTCGGCTGAATTATTGAAGTTTGGTCAAACCTTTGACTTACGTGGTATAAATGGACATGAAAGCATTGTGTTTAGAGCCATCAACAGATCACAACAGCTTTCTGGAGAGCACACGGCGGCAAAACATGAGTGTGCTCCCGTTATCGATTCTCCAAATTTGGTATAGACCACGTGACTCGACGGTGAATTTCCACTGCGGGGTTGCGAGGTCAACTCAATGCAGGATTTAGCGCCACTCGTGGGTCGATTAATAATACTCTTATTGTTGCTTGCGTACAGTTGTTTACCAAACCAGCAATTTGTGTGCTAGAAAAGATTATCAATAACTGTGTAAAAACAGAGGGCTCACGAAACCTGTGTGCCCCGCAGCAGTATTGACAACAGTGTTCCGTTTATGTAGATAAGCTCTGTAGCACTATCAGTCGATGGGGAAGTGAGTCGATAAGTTCACAGTCACAGTTGTGATTTTTGTTGGTTTAAAAACAAAAGGCCAATAAAAGTCGTCTCGCGCGCACGCGTACCTGTGGTGTGTGTGTGTGTGTGTGTGTGCGCGCAAAACTGCCAAACTGCAAATATTGAGTAAGTTAACATGGTGGGTTTCACGCAACCGCCCGTGTGGTAAAACTGACACAACGCACGCGCGTGGGCTTAACGTGTTGTTGTTACTGATTTGCAGAACCAGCTATCCGTTCCTCGAGATTGGTTTTAGCAGAAATCATAAGTTTGTGCATGCGGATGTGTGTTTAAGTATTGGCTTTAGCAGGAATCTTAAGTTCGTGTATTGGCATGTTCATTCGTGGGTGCTCGTGTGTCAGTTAAGTACGTTTTGGGGGGTACAATTTAGGTTCGGAGATTAACTGGGGGTGGGCGGTGGGTAAATAAACACAAAAATCTGCCGTCAACCATTGTCATGTGAATATTTAGTAGAATGAGTTTGATAATGAACGGTTATACACTGGTCTATTTGGTGAGAATTTTTTCTCTGCCCCCTTTCAAAAGGTGTTTATACCAGCTCACTCACTTCATCAGTGCGTGGCATTTTGTTGTCCAAAGAAAATGCAGTGAAAAGAGTGACTAGAAGTAACAGAGAGAGAGAGAGAGAGAGAGAGAGAGAGAGAGAGAGAGAGAGAGAGAGAGAGAGAGAGAGACGGACGCACGGACGGAACGGACGGACGGACAGACAGACAGACAGTGTTTTTACTGCACAAGTTGCTTTTTGATAGATTTGAATAATATTATAAATATATATGCAACAGCATGTACACCTGCACTTCTAATTTAGCATCATGAACAGGCGTGAAACAGTTTCATTTGTTCAAACAACAATTTTTATTCACATGGAATTTTCAATGCCACCATGACCACACACTATATTTTAACATGATTGGCCAGTCATGGTTGAATTGGAGGGATTGAGAATGTGATGAATCGCTTTCCGGCTTGTGAACTCACAGTATAATAAGTGTATTATGAGTATGTAAATTTATATGATGTACTACAGTAGCATGTAAAAGATCCCTATCATTCTGCCAAAATTGCATGGGGCAGGTTAAACACGGGATTAGTGTTACAGCTAAACACGCATGCACCCGACTATGTGGCTTTGCCTAAAGTGACGTGACTGACATGGTGTGTAGTTATATGGTGTACGCAGAACATGCTGAGATGGCAGCAGTTTCAGTCATGTGGCATCAGCCATGTAACAATCAAACACTGAGCAATGTAGTAAGTACACCACTTCAATGGATATTCAAAAGCGTGCTATAAAAAGCTAGTCACTCATGTAGAATCATACGTGGGCAAGTGCACTGAGTCTGCTGGAGAGCAGAGAATAGTGCTATAAATTGTTTAACATAAAATTAAAAGCAGTCAACAACAGTTTATTTGAGTTTTTACTGAATGTTGTGTAAAAATGTAGCACTTGATTTTAGTATTTTTACTAGAATAACTATAGCATAAGGTAAATGCCCTTTAAGATAGAGGGCTTATAAGTCAACTGTTCTAAAAATACAGTGTTGTTCCCACTTTTATACTTACATGGTGTCAGCAAAGATTATACAGCTTAAGCAAATGTGTAGCTATACCTTAATATGCAGTCTTTGCTGTTAGCCCTGGGCACATGTAACATCTTGGGTCAGTACTCAGAACAATCAGTTGAAGTGGGGAGGAGGTCAAACGGGCATTCCGACATGTGAGCCTTTTTTAAACTTTGTTAAATGCAAAAAGTAAAGTTATAAGACGACTCAAACAAGACATAGGCCAGTTATAGACAAAAGTAGAGTGAACTGAAACCGGGACTTGAACCCGGCCGTTGTAATCAGGTCAGGTCTACGCCGGTAATTATTTTAAATATTTTTTAAACACGTGCTGCAAGCCAGTCAGGTCAGTAATCGGCTTATAATAATGTAATTTGTGTAATAATAACCACGCTATCACCACCCATAGGCCTGACAGTGACTCAGGTAGGTATCAGCACAAAGTATTTTAGAACTGTGCGTGAGAGAGCCCAATTATCGCGAAACAGGCTGTTAATACTAGTAGTAGTGTGTGTGGGGTTACACGTGTTGCCAGCATTGACCTAGCCGCGCAGCTATCGTGAAGTTTTCACAACGCGCGGCTGCACACATGCTGTTAGCTGTCCAGAGTGTGTAGATCGAGCGTGCGAGTGTGTAATTTTTATTTTTTATTTTGGACTGACTGCCGGTGTGTGTGTATGTGTGTGTGTGTGTGTGTGTGTGTGTGTGTGTGTGAGAGTTTTTTCTTTCTTTTGAGATCATGCTTTCTAAAGTGAGCTCATAGCGAGTCAGTTTTAATGAGCGTTACTTTTTCGGGAAGGGTGCGAGGAATCGTGCGCATTCGCACGCACGACACGGCGCACGTGCACGCTTACACACACACACCACTGAGATGTGCGCGCACACACATACACTCGCACATGTACCCTGCCCCACACACACACACACACACACACACACACACCATTGAGACGTGCGCGCACACACATTTTTATACTCACACATGTACCCTCAGTTCCCCGCATCCCTTTCCTCCACTGTCCAGGGCTCGCCCCTCCTCTTCCCGCCCCCCCCCCTCCCCCCCCCCCCCCCCCCCCCCCCCCCCCATTTCCATTCATGATCTTTGCCAAGCGCAACGATCCAGCATGTGGCTATAATTATGATCTGCATGGAGTTGGAAATGCACGATAGAAGTGGACATTGAGACTGACACTGACGCACAGGCACACATAGTGACATACGCGCGGACGCACTCAATGAGGCCTTGATCGGCGTTTGTTTCTACTTGACGCCGGTCATGTTACTGGGATCAAGTACTGCAGCCAGCACCGAACTGGCGAGTGCCACTGTCTGTCGGTATCGGCTGGGTGGCGGACCATGTAACTAAGTGATGACGTAACTGCTAACCTCGCTATTCTCTTTGAAATGCTGCCAATGATGCATTGACACATCTGGCTTTCCCTGTCTGCCAGAGCAGTTCTGTGCCGACATTCCTTGCGCTACTTTGTGCTTCCTGAGTTGGCCAGATAGAGGGATCCTAGCTGAAAGTGATTTTGCAGTCTTTCTCTCTGACCATCTTTTTGTTGAAGTTTTTTTTGGTTTGTTTGTTTGCTGTTGTTGTTAAAATATATATATATATATATATATATATATATATATATATATATATATAATATATATATATATATAAATGGGGGAGGAAAAAAGAAAAAAGGGGAAAAGAAAAACGGAAAAAAAGAAAGAAAGAAAAAAGAAAAAGAAGAGAGAGAGAGAGAGAGAGAGAGAGAGAGAGAGAGAGAGAGAAGAGAGAAAGAAAAAAGGCAGGTATAACTTTAAAAAATCTGATTTAAAAAAATGTTTTAAAACAGTAACTTGCTATTGGTACTACCATGATGCCGCGAGACATATTTTGCAAACCTGTTGTGACAACAATAAGGTGGTGAAAGTGATGCACAGAAACAGGTCAGGTAATCAATACCACTACCAGATAATCACTGTAAGTTGTAACTGGTCAGTCACTGTAATTGGTCAGATGCAGCACTGCTTCCATACCAGGCTACTACTACAGCAGTATGACTATGAGCAAACACCCAGTTTCCTTCCTGGTCTTAAACTCACACACACACACACACACACACACACACACACACACACACACACACACACACACACACACACACATTCTCTCACTATGCTGCATTGAAATAAAAAATAAATGAACTGGTGAAACAGAATCGCAACCAAATCTTTTTCTTTTTCTTTTTTTAATTCAGCCAAACAAAATCACAACTGGTACATCTGACCGATTGGTGATTTTGTTCCTGGTATGTGCTGATCTTAACCTGTAAAACACCAGACTTTATCATTGTGTAAATAATGTGTTTGGTCAGTAACCTGGGTTTGGCTTAAAAGCTAATATGTCTTTGGAGGTCATTGACAAAGTGGCATCACCACCAAGAATATTAATGCTGACTAAACAGATTACTGATCAAGTATTGGCTGCAATCTTTCAGCTGGTAATCTTCTGTCTCTCAACAAGTGGAAGGCCAATGTTGAGAGAGCCTGGGAAAATAAAGTTAAGTGAGTAGCTTAGTAAGTATTATTAATTCAAATTGTGACAGTATTTTGACCATCAGAATTGTGTGGGGTGAGTCAGCCTTAGTAGTTAGTGACTGGTGTCATGAAATGTTGTGGAAAAAGCAGCAAGTATTGATCATTTAATGTGTTAAAAAAGAGAGTATATATATATATATATATATATATATTATTGGCAGATGGTATCCGTAGTAGTTAGACCAAAGTACATGCTGAAAGATTTCAATGCTGAAAGATTTCAATCTCGAAAATGGGTTTACCTGGTGTCAGCTGTGACAGTGTGCATGCAGGGAACCTATGGGTAAGATCGTCACAGGTGGTGAATGCACAAACCTTGCACTAACAGCCGCACAAACACAAAAATATCTGCTTGCAGCACCATGTGCTGTGATGGTGTGAGTTACTGAAAAGGAAATTTTGGTGTTGGAAATACAAAAAGTGCTGTTACTTATAATTTGATAGTTTCAACTGAGATTGAATAAAGCTGCACATTACCGCCACTACCCTCCCACCCCCCTCCCCAGAGAAGCGCTAGGACAATTTTGTTTAAAGGCAAAGTGGAGAGAGAGAGAGAGAGAGAGAGAGAGAGAGAGAGAGAGAGAGAGAGCATGCAGTTACGCTGTTACAGGCTTTTCTTGTGGTCACTGAAACACACACACACACACACACACACACATGCTCGCATGCGTGTACACACACACACACACACACATGAAGCACACATTTTGGGGGATTTGTTTTGTAATGGTGAGTGTATTCCTGTCAGGCTGTCTTTAAAACAAAACAAACGATATCTCAATACCTGTGATTCTAGTATATATATCACCTTTTAATAGGAATGTGTGATATATATGTATGTATATATATATATATATATATATATATATATATATATATATATATATATATATATATATATATATATAAGTGTAATTTACTCCATAATGATAGTCTTGGCTTGAATGAGCAGGTAGGGTATAGGAATGATGGAGTGTCTGTTGGGCCAAATCAGCTGTACAACTCTAAAATCTGTGTAAGATTACTAGAATGATGGAGTGTCTGTTGGGCCAAATCAGCTGTACAACTGTAAAATGTGTGTAAGATTACTAAGACTGAAGGAGTTCTGTGTGCATACATACATGTACTCTGTGTGTAACTGGCAGGGTTGACTGGTTGTGAGTCGGTGTGCCCCACAGAGTGCAAGTAAAAGGAAACCTTGTTTTACTCCGCTTATTTACAACATCAGTTATATTGTAATTTTGTGTGCAGCTGTATGCCAAATTTCTGTGTTATTCATAATCACATAGTTCATATGTATATATTGTGTGTGGGATACAGTAAATTAAAGATGCTGTATTCTGCAAAAATAATACCAGAAAAGGAAAGAAAATCAGAGTAAAGCTTTTGTCATGTGACTGGAGCTGTGCATGAATAGTTTGTAATTGTAGGTAGTAATTATATGTATTATATTCATAATATATAATATACACTTTCTTTTCCTGCCAAGTAGGAATGAATTGCTGGTCAAAATGAATAAGTAGTACACTGTACAGTAAGCATGAATGCCGTGGGAGGTTAACTGAAAAAAATACAATGTAAAAATTGTGCATTAGATAGCAGTACAGTACTCCACTGAGCAGGCTTTCAAGTTAAATGATCCGAGTGGGATCAAGAACTGCTGTGTCCTTAGGCTTTGTAAGATGCTTCAACACAAAGCTAGGTTTGTTGTACTGTTGGTACACTTACCAGTCCTTGAGCTGAATTTCATGGAGCTTATAAATGGGTCAAGTGTATGCAGATTTACAAACGAAGGTTCTGATTGGTGGATGGTGGATGGATCATGGAGTGGAAATTATACAGTAACAGTAATGTAAATTAAATAGTTGCTAGAGCCCTGCTGTGAGTGTCATTAGTCACATCATTAGTAGATGGTTTCTCAGAGAGCTCCGAGCTTGCAACATATACTGAAACAGGTGGCAGGAACCAGCAGGGAATATTTGCATTGCATGGTGTGTTCCTCACAACTCTTATAATTTGAGAGATCTACTTAGAGTACACACATGTGAGAGTTGGAGTTTGCTGCACTGTGTCTTCTCTTTGTTTTGTGTGTATTGCACATTTTTTGTGAGCCATATGTTTGCATAGATTCCATAATGTGTATTTTTTGGTCCTTGACAGCCATGATCCAATTAGGGGTTCATTTTTCCGATGAAAAACTCAACAACTTTCCTTTTGGGGAACCTGCTATGTATGCAGTTTGATGAGAATGGCTATGATGAATGGATGATATATAGTCACTCCTCTGGTTGCTGGAGGTGGGTAGAGATTAGTAAAGGTTCCAGGCCAGTCAAGGCAAAAAACTCCTAGCTATTAGCGATAATGATTTCTCAGAATTTACAAGATCTTTACGGAGAGGAATTTCAGAGCAATGTTGTTTGCAGTGCAATATCATCACTATTTTAATGTGAACTGTCATATGAAAGTGAAGCTGAGTGTGAAATGGGAATATGTTTTTATAAAAAAATGTTTGGGGAAAAGTTGTGGGTTAATAATTACCTCCTTGAATTAGTGGGTTTGTTGTACTTACCCAATTGCAGTTTGTTGAATGCCTGGAGTGTCTGGTAGAATTTTAAATTTCTTTTTGGCTTGAGTGGATGAATTGAATGTTTTTTTCAGTGACTAGTGATTTTTTAATTACAGTAACTGAATCAGTTTTCTCTTCACAATTTTCTGAATTGTATTTAGATTTGATAAATTTACATTTTTTGGACATTGTCAGCTTTTTTTCTTCCTTTTTTCTTCTTCTTTGAAGTTGTTTCTGCAATAATGCCTACCACTGGACTGATTTGTTCTCTCTTTTCTTTTTGTTCCAGATTCCTTGTTGCGTCAGGAAGTACCATAGCTTACCAAGACTGGGAACAGAAGTGGAGCTACCATGGATACGCAGAGTATTCGCAGCAGTAGCTCGTCTACAACCAGCATGGACAAAGCCAAGGAGGGCGGGGAGCGTGGGGGCTGGGGTGGAAAGCTGGATTTCATCCTTACCTGTATTGGCTACGCTGTCGGTCTGGGTAACATCTGGCGCTTTCCTTACCTGTGCTACAAGAGTGGTGGAGGTAGGTGTGCTTCTATTATGATGCAGATCTGTTTCCCTTATAGTTAAAAAGATCTAGATCAGTGAGATTGAGATATTGTGTCATCTGAATAACAATGGATCATTTACAGAGTCGGTTAGTCCCGCTCCTTATTGAGTTTATTTCTTCAGTCAAATGCAGTGAACTGATTTGTCATTCAGCTGTCAGGTTAATGAATCAGCTTCTCAGTGACAGTCCTGCTTTTCATCAGTTGGTCAGAATAGTCTGTGATAATCATTTTTTTCTTTTCTTTCTTTAACCTGGTATCGATACATTGGACAGAATGGTCGATGATACAAACATGTCCTAGCCTTATTGGCTTATGTGCTCTTTTAACAGCGGTAATATTGAAGGGACTAACTCTTTGAAAATTTGTGTCTGATGTTTGTGTATGTATGTTTTAATCTTTTATGTTTGTGAAGTGATTGGTTTTGTAGATTGACTTGACAGAGGGTTGATATATGTGAGAAGAGTTTAGAAATGTGTGTTTGCTTATGACCTGAGTTTGACTGTCCTGAGGTGACACTGTGTTTTTGACAGGACATTAAAATCGAATTACTACTACATTGATGTAATTGTAAATTTGCAAACCCAAAAGGAAATGACATTATTATGAATGTTGAAGGTGTTTGGACTTTGATATCAGTTTTCATGGCTAAACATGTATTAATCACAGAGAGTAACTAGATTACATTGGCTGTTTTGCAGGAGCGTTTTTTATCCCATACTGCCTGTTTCTGGTACTGTGTGGTGTCCCACTGTTCTTCATGGAGGTGTCCTATGGCCAGTTCTCCTCCCTCTCTCCACTGGCCATCTGGAAAATCTGCCCACTCTTCAAAGGTCTGTAGACATTCGTGAAAAGTGCATGTTAAAAATTG
Organism: Alviniconcha marisindica; assembly: GCA_018857735.1. Lineage (NCBI taxonomy): Eukaryota > Metazoa > Mollusca > Gastropoda > Provannidae > Alviniconcha > Alviniconcha marisindica. The sequence continues at coordinate 225,769 of JABMCL010001980.1, forward strand.
CCATGCATTGCTTGTCTGTCAATTTTAGTAAATTAACTTCTCTGTTGAAATAGTATTAACATTAGAAGAAAAAAAGAAGAAAAAAAATTGTTCCCCCATTTTTCTTGCTTTTTACCAGTAAATAAAAGATGTGATCCATACTTTGTAAGCATGACATACTGTACACACACTATGTGCTCCTATGTTGAGATTGTGCAAGGTGAGACCATCTGACAAAATCAGTTCACACTTGGTGTTGCAGGTGTTGGCATTGGCATGGTGATGGTATCCTCAATCGTGTGCATCTACTACAATGTGATCATCGCCTGGACCATCTACTACCTATTCATGTCGTTCCGTGCCACTTTACCGTGGAGCCACTGCAACAACGAATGGAACTCTGAGAACTGCATCGACACAGGCAAGATGCTGGCTGCCGAGTTGGCCAGCAACAAGACGATGGCAACCACACCAGCAACTGAAGTGATGGTGAACGTGTCGGGCGCAGCGGGACAGGCTGTGTACAACACAGCTGCAAACCTCACGTCTGTTGTGGCTGCTGCTGCCACCAACAACAAGTCCATGTCTGCCAGTGAAGAGTTTTGGGAGTAAGTCCAAGGGCTATGTGTGCACAGTGCTGTATGTTGGGGGTCCCCAGCAGTGTGATAGGAAGGAGTGTGATAAGTCACAGCGTAACAATCCGGAGGAAGGCTTTACAAAATTGTGAGGGGGTCGGAGGAGGGTACAGAGATTGTGCTGCAAAAACTCTTTGAAAGCAATGAAAGAACTGAGGTGATTTAGGCTTTGGCTGGTTCAAGATTTACCCAGATTTTGTTTGTTTGCAGATTTTCAGTTTGTGTTGAGTCCAAGGTGGTATCTATGCAGTGCAAAAAGCCCATGTGTGCTCCACCCCATCTCCCAGAAGTTTCCCCGGTGTTGCCTTTGAAACAGTCCCAGTGTTCGTCCAACTGACAGTTGTTTGTAGAATAACTCATTAAACAGTTTGTTACTCAAAACAAAAAGGAATCTACCCCCAAAGTCAATGCAGTGTTTAAAATAAGCATTGTGTGTTTTGGTACTTTGGGGATAAACAATGGCCATGCGTGAACGATAGATAATGCGTGTGTTCCAGGCGCCATGTGCTGCAGCTGTCGCCAGGCATTGATGAAATGGGCAACCTCCGCTGGCAGCTGCTCATCACTCTGGCCCTGTCCTGGGTCTTTGTCTTCCTCTGTCTCTTCAAGGGGGTCAAGGTCCTTGGAAAGGTGCAGTTACACATACTTATCCATCTTTTTCTGTCTTTTTTCCCCTTTTAGCCATTTTCCCCTTTTGGCCACAGTTTGGCTCTAGACCGTACCAGAGTTGTGCTTTTGCAGACCCTCTCACATTCTCAGCCAGGATGGTTGTAGAAATAGTTAACAAACCATTTAGCTTTTAAAGCCCCAGGTTCCAATTTTTCTCTCACAAGATGACTATTATGGTGAACTGAGAGGGGATATTATTTATGATGAGAATGCGAGCAATCAATGGTGGCTGGACTGGATGTCTGACAAGATCAGAGATGAAAGATTTATTTGAAAGACCACTAGGTCAGGCTGAATATGTACTGTGTTCTTGTAACAGTGGTTTGGAATATGCAAGGCAAGGTGCTGAGTCACTGAACATTTGGAAGCCAAAAAATCCCCCAAATCTGGTTCTTTTATACCCCTGTAGCAAAATTCAAGGGGGGTGGGGGTGGAATCACTGTGTCTGTGTGCCCCATCCATCTGTCTGGGCTTTGTCCAGAAGATAACTTTTAATCCACTCAACCTTTTGTAACCAAACTTGTTTACATTGGACAGCTCCCTTGCCTGCCTGCGTGCGTAATGCTGAATGTGATGTCAAATGGCTTACCTGGTGGTTGGCTGTGTGTGACTGAAACAGGTGATGCACTTTGCTGCCCCTTTCCCGTACCTGGTACTGTTGGTGCTGCTGGTCCGTGGAGTGACTCTGCCTGGTGCCATCGACGGCATCAGCTTCTACATCATCCCTCGCTGGGAGAAGCTGCTGGAGTTTCAGGTATGCTCATTACGTTGAATCCAACAACACAATCTAACAAAACCTGAACACCCCCTCCAGCCCACATGGAGTTAAAACGTTTATTTCTTCTGGTGAAGAATTAAGCATTAGTACAGAGATTGGCTGAGAGACTGTGCTTATGAAGTGTTCCAAAGTTCCTGGATTGAAACGTGCTTTAAGTTCTGAAAGCAACTTGATGCATATATGGTGAATCCTGACACTGTGATTTTGGTGAACATGGAATGGTATTGATGAATCCTGACAGTGTTTTGGGTGAGCTTGAAAAATGGTGTCAGTGAATCTGACTCTGGCTCTAAAATTATCCTTGTGGTCATCTGCCAGGTTTGGGGAGACGCAGCTCTGCAAATTTTCTACTCGGTTGGAATGGCATGGGGCGGGATCATCACCATGGCAAGCTACAACCGCTTCAACAACAATGTCTACAGGTAGGTTTTTTTTATCTCTGTGGGAATGGCACACCTGGTTATCACTTAGAGTCGCTACAGCTGCAGTAATGTCATTTGGACAGGCTGGCAGTGACATGGTTCTGTTGCATACTTTTTCTACTCGGAATAACTGTGATCATCTGACTGTTTTGTGAAAGTTATGTGGTACCTGTGTGTTTTCCATACCGCCAGCCATTGTGAGGTTTCTTACCAAGTGTTGGACATGGTATCTTGAATGTGTGCTATGACTTTTAGTAGATGCTGTGCACAGGGAAGGGAGATGAGCATGGGATGGACAGCTTGTGGATATGTTGAAGAACAGAGATCTATAAAAGTCCCTTTGCCCTGTCCATATCTGGACTTCACCCATTGCAACTGCTTGCACCTTTTTGTCAGATCTCAGTCCTGCAGCTACACTTTCTCACAAATTTGCCAAACCTTTGTCACAGAAAATGAATGATTGGACTGACATAAATCATGAATGGTATTTATGCATGATATAATTGGTGCGTTGTCACATTGGAAAACTTGTGTAAGGGAAATAACTCCATAATGTGACCGGCATACAGTCACAGAGAAGTAATAGTAAAATCAAGGAAGGTCTGCCTTGCTTTTTTGTTTTTTTCATGCATTTTGAAAAACGTGTCTGCATTGCAGTATGTATGCTTTGGCACATTTCGCCTTATACAGTTAAAAAAAAAAAAATTCATGAGAAAAACATTGGCAAAATACAAGACTTGCTTGATTATGTGAGTATTTGTTTTCAACATGGCTGCACTGTTAGAGAGTGGCAGATGGATACTGAGTGCTGCACAAGATGTGGTTATGTTCACTGAAAACTTTGTCTCTGACAGTGACAGGGGAAAAAAACATGGATTCGACAGATTTTTTTTTTTTTAGCTATCCACATATTATATATGACAGATCAAGTGAAAAAGAAAAAGTTGACATACAATTTTTGTCTCTGACAGGGAAAAAAAACATGGACTTGATGGAAAATTTTGTTAGCTATCCACATATTATATATGACGGATCAAGTGAAAAAGAAAAAGTTGACATACAATTTTTGTACACTACGTACTGCAGAGCAGTGACATTTTGAATTTGCAGTCCTGAACTAGCCATGGGCTGTAACAGACTGCTTGTGGGTCTCTTCAACACTGATGTCACCAGTTTGCAACGGAATAAATAATAGGTGTTATATAGTGAACACTTCCTGGGTCTCCTAGTACATGCAGTCATACATTGACAAATGCATTTCACAGGACGGGAGGATTGTGTGTGTTACCGCTTTTTATTACCCCGCTATGTGGGCAGCCACATGTGGAGAATTTATTTCAATTTTGTAATGGTGGATGTTGTTATGCAAGGTGCTAAAGATAGTTCCCACATAACTATGCAGTGCATAACAATATTTTAATGTAGCCATGGCGTTCTTGCTGAACCAGTCAGTGTGTTGTGACACAGCCGAAGGAAGCCAAGGCAGACTAGATTAAGTGTATTCCAGGATTAAACGCATCCTTGGGATGATCAGCTTTTAATTTCCTCAACTCTTAGTGTCCGACGCTTGGCACTTTTGCATGTAAGGCTGTGATGGATAAAAACCTGCCATGATGGAAACTTGTGCGTTGGCCATCATGGTGATGGATAAAAATAAGAGCTAGTTGAGAGCCGTTGACAAGTTTATGGTCATCATCATCATGATCATTACCATCAACTCTGCACGTGATAATCACATTGATGCAACCAAAACTTATAATATTGTAAAGAACTGATGATGAGAAACATTAAACATAAAGGATTCCACACAGAGAAGTCCTGCTGATGGCCATGAGAGTTTGAGCACCCGGCTCTATTACATTTATTGTGGTTATTGTCCAGTTCTGTATGCTTCTCTGCATTTTTGCAGTGTTACGTTCACATTGCCCCAGTCTGCAGTGATTGCAGTCATTTGTTTCACTTGCAAGCTGCATTGTACATCTTTTCTTGCTGTTTATTTGTTGTCAGGGACTCGATGATTGTTCCATTGATCAACTGTGGCACCAGCATCTTTGCGGGTTTCGTGATCTTCTCCATCCTGGGATTCATGGCCCATGAGGCTGGGAGCACCGTTGACCAGATCGTTAAACAGGGTGAGGGCAGTGTGTGTGTGTGTGTGTGTGTGTGTGTGTGTGTGTGTGTGTGTGTGTGTGTGTTGAGAGGTTGTTTGTGTGTGTGTGTGTGTGTGTGTGTGTGTGTGTGTGTGTGTGTGTGTGTGTGCTTGTATGCATATGTGTATGCATGTGTGACTCTGTGTGTGTGTGTGTGTGTGTGTGTGTGTGCGTGTGTGTGCATGAGTGGGTGCATGTGTGTGAGTTTGTGTGTGTGTGTGTGTGTGTGTGTGTGTGTGTGTGTGTGTGTGTGTGTGAGTGCATGTGCGTACATCATTTGTTCTGCCAGATAGTACTAGCATCAGTACCTTTGTTCTTCCAGGTCCTGGCCTGACCTTTGTGGCATACCCTGAGGCTGTCTCCAAACTGCCCATCTCTCCACTGTGGGCCGTCCTCTTCTTCCTTATGTTGTTTGTCATTGGTCTCGACAGCCAGGTAGGCAGCGCTGAGGTTTCTAAGGTTATGTAGGGCATGACCTTGACCTGGTAATAAAGCGGGTCAAGGTCTGGTGGAAAAAGTCAGTGTGTGCTTTTGTCAACTGTTGATCATCCCCTCTGAAACTCTGTCTGTGTGCCCACTTTCTGCCCCTTAGTCTGTCTGTCTCTCCCTCTTCTCTCTCTTCTCTGTCTTCTGTCTATCCTTTTCTCTATCTCACTCCACCCTCTCTTCCTGCCTCATCTCATACTCTTTCTTCTCTGCCATTTGTTCATATTACTAATTAGCGTCCAGGCCCTGTTCTCATACCACTACCATTGACCTTCCATCTCATGCAGGGAAGAGAGTCATCTGAATGACTGACAGTCAGTAGGTAGATGGTTTGACTGAATGTGGCTGTAACCTGCATGAAAGTCAACTTGTCCCTCACAGTACAATGTCATTGGTCCATTCATGCATAATTATGCATAACTACAGACAAAAGGGGAATCAGGGTTGTTTTCTTCTTCTTCTCTATTATTCCTGTTTGTCAACATTTGATTCGGCAGCAGAGGGGTGTTGTCAGGCTGGCTCAGTTTAAACACTGCTCAAAGTGAGGGAATCTTTTCACATTTACATTTTTTTTCTTTTTTTCTTTTTTCTTTTCTTTTCTGATTCCTCCGTTTTTGTGAAGGAAGGAAAGGAATGTTTGATTTTTTGTTTATTTTTAGTTAATAAAGGGTTCATGTTACACCCCACCCCCCCCAACCCCAGTACCACCACCACAACAACTACTCCCACTCCCCCAACACACCTCCCACTCAGCGATCCTCCCAGCCTCACATTTCACCTGCGAATGAGGTAAATGTTGACAAGTCAGGTTAGCATAAAAGGTCTGAATCACAACACTGGGTTCTTTTTCTCATTCTTTTCCATTCTTTGAACTGTTGCTGTCACTGGGTAGAATGAGATAAATGTACACCAGAGATTGCACCATTTACATGCATGGAGAGTTGTGCGCTCCTGTGAGTATTTACCGAGGGGATTTTCTTCGGAAAGCAACTGCGCACACTGCCTTTGAAGCCATACTCTCATTCCACTCCAGAAATTGCCCTGGCCAATGGATCTTTTGATATTGCTTGAAGAGGTCGTTTCTTTTTGTAACTGATTAAAAGAAAACAAAAGGCATGACCGTTTTACGCTTTGCTTAAATATGGTTGTACGCATTGTGTACAAAACAACAACAACCAAAAACCTGAATTCTGCATTGGGTTCAGGCAGAAATATTTTACCAGTGATGCACACTTCAACAAGGCAAAACCTATGGTATTGTATAATGTTGTCACAGCCAATGTGAATGTGAATTTTTCTCTCCATGAAGAAATTGGGAGAGTTTGATTTTCCCCAAAATGCATTGTTGAGTCTACTTATCTACTTTCGAACAACCTGCCTCTACTTGGTTCTCTGTCTCATCTGCTTCTCACTCCTCTACTTCTTCTTTCTCTGTGCTTCACTCTATAATTCACTCTTCTGTCTCTTACAGTGTCTTCTAAATTTCTGTGCATGAATTTTTTTCTCTCGCTCTGAGTGTCTCCAGACTAAACAGTGCAGGGAACAAATAACTCCTGTTGTGTAGATAGCAGTTAAATTGTCTGTGACAGAAAACCTCTCCTGAGCTGTTGTTAAACAAGAAAAACAAAAAAATAACAACAACAGACTCAGCAGGTAAACAAAATCTGAAACCTGGGATTTGCCTGAAGTGTGCTGGAAATTCCAGATGTAATAAGACCTCAGCAAGTATCCCTTGGTCTTTGGCTGGGTCAATTTGTTTTCCTTTAGAGCTTTTTTTTTTTTTTTACAGTTCATGGTTATAGGTATAACTGCTGTGATTTTTGTTGCTATTGACCCTTTCTAGCCTGGCACAGTGCAACGGCCTTTATCGCCTGCAAACCAAATCCAAAGATTAAACTCAAGATTTTCTATCATTCAAGTCTTGTTGTGAAGGGTTGGCAGCTCGGTTGCTGTGCGTCATGTACTTGTACTTTTACAGATGTTGGTCTTTGAATGGCCTAATGTACATTCCAGTGCTGTTGAGCAGCACAGGTGAAGAAACCAGCCTACCTGTAAAAGCTGATATTAGTTGCAAAGTGCCTGGCGCTGAAAGGGTTGACCCTGTACATCATATTTCATTATTTTCTTTTATAATTTTATTGCCATGATTAATATTATTACTTATGGTCTCCTTTTTTTGGTTTTGTTTTGTTTGTTTTTTTCATGTCAAGATTTGTTTTGTTTTACTTGAACTTGAAATGTCCTTTTATTATTTTGTGGGTAAAGAAAGAGGTTATTGTAATGAAACAGTTGAAGCAGTTGAAATTTTCATGGGGACCAGGAATAATGATTTGGTTGGGAAGGCGGTGTTGGGGGGGGGGGGGGGGGGATATTTACTGTTACAAGACCTGAAGTTACTGGTAGCTTCCTGTTTTGCAAGATGGATGTTCTGATTAAATTTCCCAGTGCGCATGTTACCTTCTTGTTATGCAGCCATGTCATACCATTATATACTCAGAATTGTACACAAGCATTGGTTTGATTGTAATCAACTTGCCTGTTTTGGATCAGGATAAAGAAGAGATATTTGATTAAAATATGGTCATCAACTTGCCTGGTTTGGATGGGATTATGCAGCAGAGATCTGATTAAAGCAAAGTAATGAGCTTGCCTGTTTGGGATGGGGATATAGAACAGAGATTTGATTAAAGAACAGTGATCAACTTGCCAATTTGGGATGGGGATATAGAACAGAGATCGGATTAAAGAACAGTGATCAACTTGCCTGTTTGGGATGGGGATATGGAACAGAGATCTGATTAAAGAACAGTAATCAACTTGCCTGTTTGAGATGGGGATATGGAACAGAGATCTGATTGAAAAAAAGTGATCAACTTGCCTGTTTAGGATGAGGTTTGGAAACTGCTAAAATACTCCTGACAAACCAAACTGAAAAGAATATAAAAACAAATCTTCACAAATTTGAATACAGGAAATATGTCAATAAGTTTGACAATTTACAGTTACAGTGAAAAGAATACATCTCAGACACAGTTTATTTTGATTGATTCAAATATGCTTTTTATTTTTATTTTATATTTTTTTTAATTTTATTTTTATGAATGATTAACTTGAACTGACTTTGAACATGTGACATTTGTGAGGGCACTTGCTGGATTTGTCCACATGGTGAGTATTGGTTTGAACATGGAGACGGGAGGGAACTGTGATTGTATGCACGCAATTCTCCACAGTAGTGATGTTATTCTGCCTTGTGTGTGTAACTGTTGCAGGCGATACTCCAAAAGCTGTGGTCAGATCTTTACAGTACTTGGAACATATAGGTCTGACTCATTGAAGGGTATTGTCAGACACAGTAACACTGTGATTAGGTTTACGTTAATGAATGCATATAATATGTTTTGTTAAAAAGTTGTTGTTTTTAAAGTATGGTTTTTGATTCAAATCAGAAAACATGAATTTATTTGAATATACATTACATTCTTTAGTTTATTACAAATGGCCCCCAAAGTTGAATCCAAAACTATTCTGTGGTAAATAAAGTTAACATGAATCATTGACCTGGGATGAGTTGCAAGAGATTTCTGCTCCCAAGACTTTGTCTGCTGTAGTATTAGCTACTGCCAACTTCTGTCAGTTGAGTGTCAGTTTGCTCAGAGAGTTCATGTCAGTAAACTGGTAGAGTTATGTTTTATATAAAGTTGGTAGAGAAATGGTTTCTCTCTCTGATGCATAGTGTCAGTAGTGTTGAGAAATATTCAAGTTCATTATTATTTTATTGAGAAGGATTATATCTGTTCAGTGATTACTAGTTTGACTTGTGTTAATAGGTTTCTTACCAAACTAACCAGTTATTCGTTAACTCAGGGTGACTTTCAGTCACACCCATAGCATTGCTTGTCATGTTAGATTTTTCACATGCTTGTTGTAGAACAGCATGGAATTTTAGTATTGTCACAATGCTTATGGCAGCAGTGAAAAGCATCTTCAGGAGAAAACTTTGCAGAAAAGAATGTTAAGGTAAATTAAAGCAGGTCACAGTCTTAATGTGTTTGATGGTAGCCTCTTGAATGCTGAATGATCCTCAGGTGGCCTTGGGCAGTTGGCGGGTTATTAAAATGCAAGAACCAACTAAGTTGGACAGTGATGTGTTAAAGAATGTGTTCCAGATACTGTGAAAAAGAAAGACCGCTGCTTTTTCAAAATATCTCTTGCAACAGGCTACACAGACACATAATCATGCTCACACACACACACACACACACACACACACACACACACACGCATGCATGCCTGAGCATACACACACAGCAGAATAATGTTGCTACAATAAATTCTGCTGAACCAGCATTCTGGTCTGGTCAAAAAAGCTTTAGTTGTTATTGGCTTGGAAAATGCTTGCTGGTGATATTGTCATTAAAGTCAGGAACTGGAAACTTTGGGGGTTTGGGGGAGGTGGGTATACTTAAACTGGGGGACGAAGGTTTGTTCTGTTGGGAGGAAGGGGTGCTACCAGAAGAGAGGATGATTTGGGCTGAGTTTTGTGTTAAGGAATGCCAGAAGTTTAATTGTACAGTGGAACCCCTGTTTACCAATCACCCTAGCAAGCAGCCATCCTCCTTGCTCACTGTCTCACAGAGCAGACAGCATGAATAACCCATGATGATTAGGCAACTGTCCCAGAAACCTTACCAGCAAACAGCATGTTGGTGAATTTTACAACTGCAAGCATTCTTACCTCCCCCCCCCCCCCCCCCCCCCCCACCCACCCCCAATTAATTACCATTTAATACAAAGTGTCTTGGACCCACAACCCATCAGAGAATGATGGACATGATCAACGGGGAATTGTGCCTTGGACCATACACCCTTTCAATTGTTATTATGACCTGGGAAGCTTCCAATGAGCCGCTGTACTATCAGGTTGTCTGCACATCGTGGTGTAATGTAGGAGGAGGTCTGAGACTGGTCTGCACAGCTGTGTGTTTGAAAGAGTGTGTTCTCATGGCCTATTGGTCAGTTAGTAGTGTGAAGAATGTATTTCTCTGCTAGCCTGTGTCAGATGGCAGTTGATGGCCTTAGCAGAACCGAAATGGTCTGCAGAAAATGATATCTAACGCAATAATAGCTGTGAAAAACACTGATTGAAGTTTTTTTCCCCTCCCTGTGTCAGTAACACTTAACAGTGCAAACTGGAACTTTAAATACACCACTGAAACTTTAAATACACCGCGAGACAGTATCATTATCAAAATTTTATTAAAATCAATTGCCATCAACACTCGCCAGTACCAGGCAGGCTGCCACAAAAAGATGTGAGAATAATGCACAGTTTTGTAATTAGGTTGACCCCCCTCCCCTTGTACATGTTCAAGAAGGGCAGCAAAATCTAATGCAGAGCTGAGAATTAAATCCTTCACCAAGGAGTCTGCCTTTAATTTTGCAGCTTTTGGTTTGATCTCTATGATCCCTTACCAAGGAGTCTGCCTTTAATTTTGCAGCTAATGGTTTGATCTCTGTGATCCCTTACCAAGGAGTCTGCCTTTAATTTTGCAGCTAATGGTTTGATCTCTATGATCCCTTACCAAGGAGTCTGCCTTTAATTTTGCAGCTTTTGGTTTGATCTCTGTGATCCCTTACCAAGGAGTCTGCCTTTAGTTTTGCGACATTTAGTTTGGTCTCTGTGATCCCTTACCAAGTAGTCTGCGTGTAATATTGCAACGTTTGGTTGGATCTCTGGGGTGGTCATCGATCAGGGGTTCTGCTGTACAGTTGTTTTTGATCCTCAGTCATGTTATTAGGCTAGATGGATGGTTGATCAATGACAGTGGCAGTGTTTAATCTTGCAATGTGTTTTTCTCACTTGGTTTGCAAGGAGAAGACAGGCGGCAGGTGGGAAGCCCTACGTCGCATGGTTGTTGACCGGCAAGGGCGAGTGCAGTGTATATAACCCTGATTTTCTTTCCGTGTTTCATGTCATTATTTTTTTTGTCTTCTTAATATAGTTAGCATATAATGTCTTTCTAGATCTTAAAGTGATTGTATATATTTATATGAAAGGCTTGAAAATGTTTTTAACATTGTGCCATTGTGTCTGTTTTTCGTGTCATAATCAAGCGTCCCAGTGTTGTCAGGTTCTTTGTTATGTGAAAGCCAAACATAACATTTGTACTGTGGTCGTGACTAGGTAATTTGGAGATTTTTGAGGCGAGTCAGGCCAGTCACCTATAAGGCTGCATTGTGTCTTAAGAGTGACAAAGATTGGAAAGCCTTACTTTGGGTTTAGAACTTTCCCTGGATTTACTCTCTTAAGAGTGACAAAGATTGGAAAGCCTTACTTTGGGTTTAGAACTTTCCTTGGATTTACTCTCTTAAGAGTGACAAAGATTGGAAAGCCTTACTTTGGGTTTAGAACTTTCCCTGGATTTACTCACGAAACAGACATGCCAGGTGAGCCTCCAGACAACATTCCTAGGCATGAACTCTGATGCCCTCAGAGGTACTGATCTTCATTAACTGGGGCCCTATACCCATAATTATATGGGAGTGGTGGGGGTAGAGGTGCTGGGGTTTTGGGGGAAGTGGGGTGGGGTATTGGCAAACGGTTGCTCAGGACATGACTTGGGTGGGCACTCGAAGGGTGTAGCAAGAAATGTTATATTGATATTCACTGGGGCAGCAGTTCGGTCAGTGTTAATTTATCATTTATCGCAAACAAAAAGTTCCTGTTCATTTTGCCAAACTGAGCACACAAAGGGTGTAGCGAGAGATGTGAAATTAATATTCACGGGGGGGGGGGGGGGGGGGGGGCAGCATTCATTCAGTGTTAATTTATCATTTATCGCAAACAAAAAGCTCCTGTTTGTTTTGCCAAACTAATGTCAAATCAGCATTGACTAAAACGAAAACAGAAATCAAGGGAAAGACGTCACAATATAAATTTAAAAAAGTGGCAGTTAAATGTTCTAGCATTATTTCATTGTTGTTGCTTTAATATGTAACTTGCAGCAGTAAATTGACTGAAATGGGGGAGGGGGGGAAAATTACAGTGCACACTGCATAATGAATGTGAATACAAAAAGTACACATGAGTTGGACAAAATATTCAGTGACTGCATGAACACTGGTATGGTAGAGTTATGGCTATTTCTGGAAAAGGCTTTCCAATTTCATTCCTACCAAGAAAAAAATTGAAACTTAGTTTGTGCCATTGTGATAACATGACAGTATTCCGTTTCAAGAAGGTCCCTATTGAAATGATGCACAAAATCACACACACAAAAACCACTTCCTTAGTTTCCATGTTTTCGTCAAACTGTCAACTATGTTAGACTTTTGAAGACTTTGTGTGTGTATTGTTCTGTATCAAGGTGTCTGATTAGGTTGACCATGTTTCAGTGCCATATTCAGAGAATCATGTATGCATTTAAGACTTGTGCAATTGATTCTTAAAAATAATTCTTTAAAAAAAACTTTAAAAAACGTGGGGGTGTTGGGGCACTAGAGAGAAAATCAGAAAGCTGCTTTAAACTCCTAATGTGAACCCATTATCTGTAATAAAAGTGTTTCTCATTAAATATCAACATCAATAACAGCCAAACGCAAACCAATGAACAGTAACAAGAAATTTCACTTTTACTATGGAAATAAATGCAAAAGGACGAGCATCATGTCTCTGAAGTTGGCTTTGATTCTTTTCAACAAGGATTCATTTGCCCTGAAAGGGTGCTGTTTGTGAATATGAAGCTTTTTTTTTTTTTTTTTTACAGTCCTGTTCTGTTTAGGTTTTTGTGGTAATGATCAATGATCTTTATACTTGGTAGTTATGAACGGCTGGTTAAGTCCTGTTTGTTCTTGTCATTCTAATTTTTGTAGAATGATAAGATTAAGAGAAAAATGGTACTTTTGGAATGATAACCGACTTGTGGAGTGTGCTGAACGCGCTCAGAACAGATGTTCTGATTCAACCGTTTTGATTCAGCCCTGTCAGATAACCATGCATACATTTTCTAAAGCATTGGCCAAGTTTGTTGGTCACAACTGTTGTGAAGGAGGTGGGATGGAAGGAGGAAACAAAAAGTGACACTTGCAGCCTGTTCATTCCTGACCAAGTTGTGAAAGTGAAAGGGGCAGTTTGTTGCATGGGTGATTTTTACTTCCCATTCTTGCATTCCAGTCACGTATGTGTATAGCATCGTTTCTGAAATGGTTCATGGTGTGTATTATAATGATCTGTCTAGTGTAGTCCAATCTGTCTGCAGTGGTCGAGTCCCCAGCTCTTTTTATAACTGTGAAGTAGTCTGTGGTGTCTCGATTGTGACTGATCCACTCTTGACCCCCCCCCCCCCCACCCCATACACACACACACACACAAGAAAAGAAGCAAAAAAACCCAGAGTAACTAAACTTTGAGGACATTTCTTTAACCACCTGTATGCCAGTATTCATCAGTGCTCCTGGAGTTTGAGCCGCTGATTTTGAGTTGACAGTTTTAACCTTGGAACTTAGATCAGTAGTTGCACACTAGTGTGTAGCATGGATGTAGTTTTTCTGTTCTGCCTGTCAGCTGAGAATGTCAGTAGGAGTAGTTTGCGGCATTGCTCAAGCCTCCCTTCTGCTTGTGCGACTCAGTGTGGAACTTTAAACAACACCCACATCAAGCTGATTTGTTCATTAGTGTTGACTTGCACAGAACTCAGTCCTTTTAGTTGTTGCATTTAAGTCATGGATGGCTTTCATTAGTTAGTTAGTTAGTTAGTTAGTTAGTTGGTGCTTTGAGCCCAGTCAAGCGCAAAGGATTACATCAGGGCTATCACGGATGGCAATGACTGAGGGCAATGCAGTGTTTTATTCAGAACTTCTTATTTGCAGTTTCCTGCTGATCTTTTTGGGTCCTACGTGTTTGTTCAGCACACAGTGGCAGAGCAGCTTTCTCTTACTGAACCTAGATAAAAAATAAAAATACAAAGAAGAAGTGATGAACTGGTACATTTGTCAATTGTGTTTTTAGTACTGCTGACAACAATGCAACTTTTGTCTTTTTGATCGCACTACCATGTTAATTAAGCTAGCAGCAATTTGAGCACATTGGCTTCCCCTCACCCCACCCCCACACCCACCCACTCCCCCAAAAAGAAGAACGAAAACAAGCCAAAAGAGGGCAGAATCACACATGCACAGAAAGGTTGCGGGGTGGGGGGGGGGGGGGGGGGGGGGTGCATAGTTGTTACAATGTTAGTGTTCAGTTAGTGCCTCAAACAAACATGTAAAGCAGATCAAAGGTGTTAAATATTCTTTTCTGGTTGTAGCATGATGAGTACTGTAGGGATGTGCTCAACACAGTTGTAGACTTTGCGTGCTTGATGCTACCTTATACATCTACAAAGACTAAACATATATATAGCTATCACTTGTGCTTGGTCCTCTTACATCAAGCGATGACAGGTGTTTCTATTGTGCTTGGTATCAGTGCAACATCAACACTGGCTAAAGGTGTAGCTGTCATTCCTGATTCTTGGTATATCAAACAGAGAGTTAAGGTGTACCTGACATTCTTGATTCTGGTACATCAACAGAGAGTAAAGGTGTTGCTGTCATGCCTGATTTTGGTATGTCAACAGAGAGTAAAGGTGTAGCTGTCATGCCTGGTTCTGGTATGTTAACAGAGAGTAAAGGTTCATTGTAATAGTGTAAAGTACAGGTGTTGCTGTCATGCCTGATTCTGGTATTTCAACAGAGAGTAAAGGTGTTGCTGCCATGCCTGATTACATTAACAGAGACTAAAGGTATAGTGCCAAGTTTGTCCTGTTACATCAACAGGGAGGTGCGATCCTGTTACATCAACAAATACTAAAGGTGTAGCTACTATGTATGTGGTCCTGATATATCAGCAGGGAGGTGTGATCCTGTTATCTCAACGAATACTGAAGGTGTAGCTACTATGTATGTGGTCCTGTTATATCAACAGGGGGATGTGATCCTGATACAACAAAAGAGACTTAGGTATCTAAAGCTTTCCTGCTTGATCCTGTTCCATCAGCAGAGACTCTAGCTTACTGTGTGTGATCCTGTTGCATCAACAGAGCCTACAGGTATAACCGTCACTGTTGATCCTGTTACATCAACATATACTACAGGGGTAACTGCTCTGCCTGATCCTGTTGCATCAACAGAAGCTGGAGATGTAACCGTCATTCTTGATCCTGTTGCATCAGCTCATGGTGTAACTTTTGTGCATGAATTTGTTTTGTCAACAGAAACTAAAGGTGTAGCAGTCATGCTTGGTTCATCAACACAGATGTAAGGTGTAACTGTCACGCTTGATCCTGTTGCATCAAGAGCGCTTGCAGGTGTACATAGCTATAATCTTGACCCGTTGTTGCGCCAACAGAGCTTACAGATGTATATGTAGCTATCATCTTGATCCCATGTTGCATCATTGGAGATTAAAGATGGTGAGCTGAACAGTGCACGCATGACTGAATGCTTTAGTGTGTATCTCAACTGCATGTGCATTGTGTAACCAGGATATTTACATGGAGACAGTACTTCCAAAGTTTTATGAATCGTCAAGTTTTGACAGCAAGCTAGGCTGGTCTTGTTGCCTTATTAACACTGAAATGATCCGCCAGAGAGCATCTAACTTCACTGGTTGTAGACAGTATGTCACATCGCTTGGTAATGGCTTGCAAGCTGAATAGTTTGGAAAATGAATGCACTGAATTCATGACTGACCCCCACCCCCCTTCCCCTGTATTGGAAGGCTTGTAGAACACACTGATGACCTTCTTTTATGTGCTGTTTTTGTTTTACACACAAGAGCACTGCATAAAATACACAGTGTGGAATATGGCAATAAATTTTTTTGTTTTGTGTAATAATGTGTTGAGTGTGACAAGGAGCACTCAGAGTGTGGAATGGTTGTGTAAAACCTCACCTATGCATGCTGCCCCTTTCATTGTTTTGATTTTGATTTTGATCCCATTTTTAAATGCGAAATTTCCTGACAAAGACATGGATAGAAGACAGATTATAAAAGCCTGGAATCTAATCTTAAAAATAAAGGAAAGAAAAAAAGAAGAAGAAAAAAGGAACCGTAAATTTAAGCCACTGAATTTTAAATCTAACAGAATATTCAGAATTCTGGATGTTGGTCAGATATGTTACATTGCTTTGGAGAAAAAAAAGTGCAACATTTACTGACATTTTGATTGATGAAAAAAAGAAGAAGAAAAAAAGTTTTGTCTGGAAATTTCAACAAAACGCAAAAACTGCAGTTGTAGAATTATGATGATTTTCAGGTCCTTTAACCAAGTTTTTTCCCCTTTCCACAGCTTGTAAACAAAATGCCTCTCATACCCCTCCATTGGCAATGGTGCACACATACCCTATCCTCTGTTCCAGTTTGGCATGTTTGAGACGATGTTGAGTGGGCTGATTGACGAGTTCCCAAAGCAGCTGCGCAACAAGAAGATGCTGGTGACGGCGGTGACCTGTGTGGTGGAGTTCCTGCTGGGTTTGCCCAGCATCTGCCAGGGTGGCATCTACGTGCTGCAGATCATGGACTGGTACTGCGCCAGCTTCTCTCTCATGCTCATCTCCCTCACAGAGTGCATGGCCATCTCCTGGATCTATGGTACGTCAGTTGTCATCCCTTTGAGTGATGACATGCTCGAGAGAGCTGTGTGTTGACTGTGTGAATAATGAAGTCATAACCATCAGGGTCTCCTGGAAAACTGCACATCTTGACACAAACCAACTTTTTTCTTTCTTTTTTAAAGATTTTTGTGTAACTTTTATGGGAAATAAATTTGTATAACCTGAAAAAAGGCTGTTATTTGTAACTGCAGTCAGTTTTAAACCAAACTTGGTTAATTCTGAATGAAAAAAGAGTCGCCTTGGGTACCATTTGTGCGGTATGACCATAAACATTCTTTAAAAAAAAAAAAAAAAAAATGCTTTTGAAAGAAAAAGCAAGGCAAACAACTTACGCATTTTTTTTGCTTGGATGGTTGTATTGTAGAAGATGTGCGTGCTCTGTACATTGCAATAACAGACATTTTCAGCTTGATAGGATAGGATCATTTTTAGATAGGTAGCTTAAAATGAAATTATTGTTTAGCTGTGGATGATGTACACTATGACAGATGTCCACTCTGTGTCCAGGTGTGGATCGTTTTTTCAAAGACATTGCACTGATGATCGGCTATGAGCCACACAGGATCTGGAAAATCATGTGGAAATTTGTCACACCTGCTACTATTCTTGTAAGTTATTGATTCTTCATTTTGTTATACTGTTTGAATGAATTATTTGCCATATTTCATTGTCAGCATGGGCTTTTGGCACACTTTTTTGTTTTTTTTGTTTTTGTGGGCGATTTTGAGGTTTCCTTAAAATCCAGCTAAATATTGCATCGCTGATTAACTGGTAAAATTCATTTTGAGATCTGATGCTTGGAAAGTGCCGAAATGTACCCATTCAAAAATTGCATATCTTACAGTTATCTTGATGTTGAGTTTAAAGACTATGGAAAAACCATGTTCTGTTTGATGTACGCAATTGATGAAAGAAAGTTACATCACAAGCTGGGGAAAAAAACATGTGTATTTTTCTTTAATTATGCTGATTTAATTTTGAACAATTATCAGCATGACATGTGAACCAAAACATGCTGACACCTTGAAAAAAACAGAGTAGGTTTTTCACTTCTCCTGAAAAATTGTCAGAATCAACTGGAGCAAAACAATCTGTGCTGACAATAGGTTTGCTGACTGGCAGTGAAAAGCTACAATGTAATATGCATGCACTGATCAGTGCCATGCCTTCCTGGCCAAAGACCTGACCTTAAAGGGGACCCAGGGTGCAAAGATACATGCTGGCCTAAATGTATAGAATTAGAAAATGTATCAGTATTTCCAACAGCAGGCTTTGTATGGTGTTTTTTTGTATGGTGCCAAACTCAAGACGCACCTGTTTAATAATTATTTTTAAACTGTTTTTCACAGCCCTGCCTATCCCCTCATCGACGCTGAGTGTTGAGTGTGTGTGTGTGTGTGTGTGTGTGTGTGTGGTTAATGTTATTGTAAAGCGCCCTGTGCTCCCACCTTGTGTGGTAGATGGGTGCTCCAGAAATACTCTTTATTATTATTATTATCTTTCTTCCTTGAAAGGACAAGAGCTAGAGGGCCATTGTCAGTCAGACGAACATTAGAACCGTTTCAAAGACAACAGTTTTGGAGAAACTTCTGCGAGACGGGGTGGACGACATGGGGGCTTTTCCCAGATACCATCTTGAACTGAACTGTTCTCAATATTGCTGAAACAGAAGTACTTTCTTTGCTTCAAATTTAAACTGTTCAGGGTGGAGGCATGTTGATTCAGGCTTTAGCGATGAAGTTGCTGTTGTTGTTGTTGCAGTTTGTCTGGCTGTTCAGTGTCGTCACGCTGGGGCCGGTGACCTATGATGACTACCACTACCCTCAGTGGGCCATCGCCATGGGCTGGAGCATCGGTGTCTGCTCCATCATTCCCATTCCTGCCTACGCGCTCTACAAGATTGCCACCACTGAAGGACCAATCAGACAGGTAGGGTCCCAGGTGCTGCAGAAACGAGCAAGAAG
The DNA here is from genome assembly GCA_018857735.1 of Alviniconcha marisindica. Classification (NCBI taxonomy): domain Eukaryota; kingdom Metazoa; phylum Mollusca; class Gastropoda; family Provannidae; genus Alviniconcha; species Alviniconcha marisindica. The sequence goes on from JABMCL010001980.1 coordinate 244,510, forward strand.
AAACAGATAGCACTAATATGGCGATAACAAGAAGAAAAAGCTAACAATGATATGGCAGTAATATTAATAACAGTAACAGTTTGTAGTACAATGAACCCAGCAGCCCGGAAATGAAACCAAACTTTCAGAATGATGACTAGTCAGATTTACTCAGTAGATATTGGACAATAGAATCATTTGTGCCATTGACACCATCCCCTCCCCTGCCTCCCCTTTTCCAGGACAATAAAAAATTAAGATCCCAGACCATGGATTCCAGACATTTATTTGTTTGACTAGATTTTTTAGGAGCTCAGCAACTGCACACAGTTTGACCAGTTGTAATCACTGCTGACTGTTCTTGACACACAAGCATTCTGACTATACAAAGCTTAATTTGCACAGCTTAAAATGGGCAGCAAACAGAGACGACTTAAGAGTTACAGGCAGATAGATGCACAGCCTAGTCCTTTTTGTGGAGGTTTTTAGAATACAGTAGGTGGGGAATGGTGTTGGGCTGATTTTTCTGTAATCAGTGACTGCATGGTTTACTGATGAATAGCTAGCCTATTAATCTGCATGTATACCAGCAGGTTGATAGTTTTATGAATTTGATTTCCATGTAAAGAGATGAAAAACAAAGTCTTGTCATACCTCAAGCTGTACTGATGAATAGCCTATTAATCTGCATGTACACCAGCAGGTTGATAGTTTTAGGAATTTGTTTTCCACATAAAGAGATGAAAAGCAAAGTCTTGTCATACCTCAAGCTGTTTCTTCCCAGGCGCTTCAGAAATCCTGCTATTGATGTGTGTGTGCAGAGAATAACCAAGCTTGTCACACCTGCACCTGACTGGGGACCCAGCCAACCAGAGGACCGCAAGCGCTATTTGGCCTCGTGCGGATTTGTGGACCCAGAAAGCGTGGTGACCCTGACGGAGAAACCAAGCCCCATCTACAAGCCAGGGTCTTTAGAACAGATGTCATTGACCAAGACCACTGTGTGTGGGGGGTGGGGACAGGAATGAGAGTGAGCTGTGCACTGGAAACTCTTGCCGTGACGTACAGTCCTTCACTGGATGAAATCTCAGTCCATCGAATCATTGTCCACCCGCCACCGCCCTTCACAGGTGGTCGTCATGGATGTTCCAGGAACTTCTGCTGTGCTTGCCGATAAGCGCGCAACTAAATGATCTGCACCATGCTGATAAGTGTGTGTCCAAAATTGCACGAGTATACATATATGTGTATGTGTGTGACCGAGGCTGCACTGTTATTGTATGCAACTAAAATATGGTACCAGTCGTGTGTTTAACAGAAAATAAGTCATTATAGTGTGCACTTTTAATTGCTCTAGTATAGTGTTCAGTTGCTACTGCACCAATTTAGTCTGCAACTGAAGTTGTACTAGCATTAACTGTGCTACTGAAACTGCGCCAGTATGATGTGACTGTGGCTGTGAGTGGCTGATAAGGCAGATGGATGATTTAACAACAACCCGAAGATGTGTCCAGTTGCCAGTCATAAGCAATCTGTGTTTTGCTGCTTCAACATTGAGAGAATCAGCCGAGTGTCTGTGAGTGACTTCCTGTGGCCGGAGCCGGCGGATGTGTGGGTGAAATGGATGGTTTCATACAAACCTAAAGACTTCTCACCCTGTTGCTCATACATTATGAGCCTTTGTGAAGATGGGCCCAGCATGTGAGGAGACTGGGGTAAGGGATGCTGAAGACAGAGCATGAAGAAAGTGCAGAGTTCCAGTTGAGGGCTTCAACGTGAATTGACATCATGGGAAGTCTGAGCTTCCAGGAGTTGGCAAAAGGGAATCCTGCGTAAATTCTGTTTTCACAGTACCAGGTTTGTGAAAAAGAAAACTGAATGGAAATTCTGTCTGCCTTTGGTCTGTTCCATTGTGTGTCACTGTGGCTTGGCCTGTCCGTGTATACAAATGCAAGGGGTTGGGGGGGGGGGGGGGGGGTTTAGGGGCTGAAAATGTCAGGGTGCATGAAAATGACCTGTAGAGCTTTTTTAAATTTTACTTTTTAACCTTACAGCTGAATGAATCTAATTTCTTGAAAGAAATCTCTTGTGTAAAATAGGTAATAAAAATTGTTTTGGTTATTACTATATGAGGAAGTAAATGTTCCTAGGGAGAAAAAGGTGCATGAAAGTTAATTGATTTTGTGGGAATATGTCAAAACAGCATAAGCCAATCAATTTAGCGACTTGTTAAACTGTGTGGGTTGATTGTATTTAAACTGCAGTCTGGTGAAAGTGAAGTTGTTGCTCAAAACACATGCAGAGTGAAAGGGTTATGAAGTTAAGATGGCCCCACCAGCTAGAGGGATCATTGTAATGCGGTGTCTTTGTCAAATTCCTGAATAAATTCCTCTTTAAATCAGCTAACGAAAATGATAAATGAAAGTGTCTGCACAGAAATGTATTCAAACAGCTTGAAAACTATTGCTAAGCATTGACTACACCCCCCAAAAATTGAGATGAGCATTTGTATTACTGTTAAAAACATTGAGATGGGGGGGTGGAGTATGTCTTTATCCAGTTCGTTCCTTGAATGTATTTTTACTGTGAAATAATTCAGTAATGATGCTCGCACATCCTGGAATGTTGTCCAGCTATTAATTAACACAGGCTTTGCATTTTTGTTTGTGTTGCAATGTATCATTGGAAGTCCCAGTATGCTATCTTGATTTCATTTCCGTTTCTGGAGCCTGAAGGAGAGAAAGAGAGCATGCTTGTAGTGTTACTTGTTAATATGGCACGAGCGTGTGTTAGATGAATGGTTTAACTTTGTCATTGATTTCTATGGACGTTTGAATAGAATTAAAACAATTCCTTTTGTTTCCAGTTTCAACTTCAAGACTGATTATTGATACTGTTTTAAGATCATCAACTTCCTGCTGACTTCTGCAGTAAAAAGAAGAGAAAAAGAAAAGGCAGATGGAAGTAACTGCAACACTGCTTCTGAAAATCTGATGAGAAAATCTTTTGCCTAATTATTCAGTGTAGCTGTCAGAATAGTATTCGAGCTTATGATTAAAGTTTGGATACAGATACCCCTTTCCACCAAACACACACATGTATTACATATGTGACTTGTATAAGTTGGAAGATTGAAAATTGGTGCCACAAGATGTGAAACTGGTGTAAAATGAGAGCAGGAAGAAAGTAAAGGTGGGAAGTCTTGTTTCCATCAGTCCCTGTCCTTCTCCCCCCCCCCCCCCCCCCCCCCCCCCCTCCACCCCCCACCCCATGCACACCTGCCACACCCCTTCCGATTTTCACTTTGGAGTAACAAGTCAAGGCACTGTTGTAAAGGGGGCATTCTTTGGTGCGGAATCACCAGATAGTGCCATTTTGTGTCTGTCAGAAAACCCAATATCTTGCATGTTTTTTTGCATGCAAAACTTGCCAGCTCTGTTGACTTTTTGTAAGGAAAAAGAAAAGGAAATTTTAAGTGTTATGTGTTTTATATTGTTGTAAAGTTTGTGTAAGCATATAGTTTTATGAGTATGCACGTTTTGGTGTGTTTTTTTTATTTATTTTTTATTGTTGTTTGTGTGAGAATATGTTATGAGGATGCAGTTTTGGGGAAATACAGTCATGAGCACTGGAATCTCCAGACAGGAAATGTAGGTAAACCAGGATATGTAGGTAAACCACTCTGTGTACATCATATGTACAGACTGGAACAGAATGTTTGTTTGTGAAAGTTTGAATGAAAGCGTTTCATACCTTTTTATGGATGAATTGAGGAAAAAATGCCTATGTACATATGTACATACATCAGCAATGCAATTTTCCTGAAGGTGTAAATATTTTAATATTTTGCTTTCACAATGTATTCAGATAAGTGTTTATTTTATTTTATTATTACATGTGTGCCTTCTCCAGGATGCAAGCAAAGAGATTGTGATTTGTACGGGGCCGTGATGCATATCTGGTAGACAACTGGTAGTGATGGAATTGTTAATCACAATGCCATTCCATGTTTCTTGACCTGATGTAAATTAAAAACTCTTCCAGTTCCATGCTTCCACAAGCCAATTGAGTGGAGCGAGCAGGAAATGAGCATGCTTGCTTCAACGCAGTTGGCTTTCTCTATCACTCTATCACGTTGTTGCTGTCTGATAGAAGAAGTATAATGCTGTGTATGGATACTATGCAGAAGATTGCTTCTGAATGCATTCTCCAAACAAAGCCATGGCCTCTTTCAGAATGAGAGAGAGAAAGGGTTGGGGGGGGGGGGGGGGGGGGGAAGAAAAGCAGTTGCACTGGCATGTTGAGTCCGACACATAGAAGAGATCAAAATAACAACAACAAAAAAGATAAAAGGATATTGTTTTATAATACTACCTTGGTTTTATACTCAATTTCTAATCTTCGTTTCATTGGTGAAGGACAGGGGGACTGCAGTACACAACAGTGGTAAGTAGACACACATAGAAATGCAATCTTGAGAGGCCATTGCAATTTCATGCAGCCAGAATACAGTAAATAGATTAAAGGTCAAGTTATATTAGACTTCTGATTTTGATACTTCGAAGCACTTCCAGACGCTGGACACAAAAACAACATGGCTCAACTAAAAGCAGATAAGTGTCCTAGTTCTACTCTCAGTTTTCAGTGTTTAACCATTTTTTAAGTGTCGTTTTGTAGCTTGATAAAGGGAGTTGCCCCAAAAATTTGCATGTTGTGTTTTATCCTAATAAATAGCATTCTTTTGAACCTTTTATGAGCATGGATCTTGTTTTAGGACGTGGGCGGTCATTCTTGTTTCGGATTTGTTTTTATAACAATTCTGCTAAAAATAGAGAAACACAGCTTGATTAAGAAAAGAAAACAACAACCCAGTAGCAGTGTGAAAATCATGCTGTGTGTCAGATGTGACAGCTAGTACAAAACTGGAGCAGAATCTTGAATGTTGATAGCTGATGCTGTCTGAGTGCATAAAGATCTGTGTTTTTAGCCCAACACATCAATATGAAAGGAGGGTCAGGGTTTCCTAGTTTATCTATCAACTATAAAAAATAAAAATTCAATTTTGTTTTAATTCAGCCACATAGATTAGGTGGTCTTGCTGTGGAAATTGGGGGAGGTTTTTTTTTACAACGCATTTTTAGAGGGGTCTGTGTGCTGAGAGTGAGACCTCTTGAATCTGAGGTCATTTTTGTGCAAGCCACAATGGTGTCTCTGTATATTGTTGGTCAGGGGACAGCACCCATAAATACTTTGTATTTGTCATTGGTCAGTTATGTAGGACAGCCACCAAACAGTATTTGTAAGCCACTTCTGTTATGGGAGTTCCTCAGCATACACAAAAGTATTTGAAAGTGAGGTGCGTATATATATGATCGTCAGTCTGAAGCATGTATGTTGTAATGAGTTAATGTCAGGGTGGAGATAACAATCACAATGGGAAACAGTTCACCTGAAACATAGTACTTTTAATTGTTTTGTTTTGGAAACAGTTCACCTGAAACATAGTACTTTTAATTGTTTTGTTTTTGTTTTTATATAGAATAGTTGCTACTTGTACTTCACATTTTGCTCACACTTGATTGAACTCCATTGAATTTTTACCTGAGTGGCCTAGAAGTAGAATAAAGGCTTGAAAGAAGTGCAGAAAGTAAATGACTTATTTGAATTGTCTGGTGGTGCTGTGTTGTGTGTGTGTGTGTGTGTGTGTAGTCTGCGTGTTTGAATCAGTGCTGTATATTTTCATGGCTTGAATCTGTACTGTATCACTATCAGTGTATTTAATATGTGCTCTCTTTGATGTTTGCAAAAAGGTATTTTGTATAATTTTAGCATGAAACATTTTAACAATTCTGCTAGGTTTGTGACCCCTTCCTTATCAGTCTTTTGTATTCATTCTGTTCAATTCAAGGCGTAATGTATATGCTTAAAATAGCACATATTTTTATTTTTTATGCTCTGCATCCTGTCTGGTAAGGATTCTGAATGTTGCCTTTCAGCTTTGAAATGGTTTCAGTGAATCTGATTGAGGATGACCCTTTCTTATCCTTTCTTTCTTCGTCTATCTCCTCCAGGCAATGAATGGAACAGGGTAACAGATGTTTATTGTGACTTGAGGCCTGGTTGTTAGAGAAACTAAAAGGAAGCTACTGTAAGATGAAAGAATGTGTGTTGGCTGTGTCAGTTCTGGTAGGACAGACAGCCTGATGCTTTCCTGACACAGCCTCACACTACATACTGCTGGCATTGTGTTTTCTCCACTCTCACTCAACATCTTCATTGGCTTTACATACTGCATATGTACAGCATTGATACGTTGTTTTGTGTTTCTTGTTGTTGTCATTTTTCTGTAGAATAGCTGCTCATTCCTTCAACAATATAGACAAAAGATTTTTTTTTTATATCAATTCCATCCACTGAGGAGGTCATTCTTGAGGAGATAGAAATGGACAAAACTGTCTTTGAGTACTTTCTAGGGCATTTTTTTAGGTAAAAGATTTGTAAATTTCTGTCAAGACACTGATATTTCAGAATCTGAGCTGATGTCTGATAGTTGCAAATTCTGTCCAAACTATAATATTGCATGTTATCTTGTAAGCATTCATTCTTAACTCTTCACACAGCAGCGAGTTGTGCCCGAACTATAACATTGTGCATTATCTTGTAAGCGTTCATTCTTAACTCACGTTTTTTCTTCTTCTCATTTTTAATTTATTTTCAGTGTTTGGATATTTATTATCCAATCTGTTACTGTTAGAATCGGGTTCCTGTTCCTTTATTACAGATAATTACTTTCCTTGCTAGTTTCGTAAATCTGTTTATTGATTTTTGTGAAATTTTCACATGGTTTGCTTATGTACATTTTTGTCTGTTTATGATTTCTTTTTTTCTTTTTTTCTTGTTGATTTTTAAAAATCCTGTTCATGATTTCTGTTGCAGCTAGTAATCTGAACAATTAGCTGTTGACTGCAAGTAGTATCTATCTGTTGCTGTTGATTAGTTTTACCAATTTCCTGAATGCAAGTCCATGGAAGAAATTATACACTGGACATAGTTAATTTTACTGTGATTTCTACACTGAAACCTCTGTGCAATCTGTCACTTTTGTGGTCTGTTAGTTTAATATTGAGAACATTGTTGTTGCACGGTACATAATTGGAATGCATTTAATAAAGTTGATCTTGTTTCACCTCTAAGCTGTGGTGTGAATACTCAGTGCATTTTAGACATCAAACATTTAATCCAGAACAGTTATATCCGGGGGGTCATTTTGTGTGCATTAGTGATTATTACTGCTGGAAAATAATGAGTAATGTCAGTTAGTATTGTGTGATGGTTTTATCGCCATTGCCATTATTTTCATATTAACATTTTTTACCTGGCCTAGATATTTCCATTTTGGAAACCAAATGGTTTCCACGTTTCAGAATCAGAATATTTAATTACCTGGTACAAGTTTACAAGGAAATTTGTCTATTCCATAACAGTTTGAGTTTTATCTGGTCTAGCTGGAGGTTTCACCGTGAGTAACCCATATATGATTTTTATATGATCAAGCTTGTTTTCTCATGATTGGAGCCATATTGGTTAAATAATCATTGTAACTGTTATTATCTTTTTATATCTATTTTTTACCTTGTCAGGGCTGTTTATACCTGGTCTAGATGGTTTTGTCATTACTGTAACTGTTAATGATTTTTACCTGATCTAGGTGGTTTTATCATTACTGTAACTGTTAATGAGTTTTACCTGATCTAGGTGGTTTTATCATTACTGTAACTGTTAATGATTTTTACCTGATCTAGGTGGTTTTATCATTACTGTAACTGTTAATGATCTTTACCTGATCTAGGTGGTTTTATAATTACTGTAACTGTTAATGATTTTTACCTGATCTAGGTGGTTTTATTATTAGTGTAACTGTTAATGATTTTTACCTGATCTAGGTGGTTTTATCATTACTGTAACTGTTAATGATATTTACCTGGTCTTTGTGGTTTTATCATTACCATAACTGTTAATGACTTTTACATAGACTAGGTGGTTTTATCATTACTGTAACAGTTAATGTTTTTCACCTGGTCTAGGTGGTTTTATCTGTTCTGTACTGTAACTTACCAGGTCTAGGTGGTTTTATCATTACTGTAACTTAATGATTTTTACCTGGTCTGGGTGGTTTTGTCACTACCGGTATCAGTTAATGATTTGTACCTGGCCTCTGCTTCCTCATCAGGGTGTGATGGGTGTACAGTCAGCCTGCTCTACTGTAGCACACCAAGATGAAGGTTTATTATCTGCAATCACGCTTCAGCGTTTTGCTGTACCACACCATGGTGAAGCTTTCTCTACAGTCAGCCTTGTTGATCGAGACTGAAATGTTGCTGTTCTTACAGAAAACTGTATCCTCTCATTGGAGTTTGTGCTGCATGTCTTATGATGCTGTGTGCTTTGTAGTTGGTCCATTTTAATACAAGTTTCTCCAGTTATTTACTTGTGCTTAAAAGGAACTATAGCCTGCTCAAAACGAGTCCAACACGTAGAAGAGATCAAAATAACGAAAAAAAAAAAAAAAAAATAAAGAATTTCATTTTATAATACTACCTTGGTTTTTATACTCAATTTCTAATCTTCGTTTCATTGGTGAAGGACAGAGGGACTGGCTGTACACAACAGTGATAATTAACCCCTCCACTGCCATCATATCGTGTAAAAACGACCAATAAAAAGTGCAAATTTGAAACCCTTAAACTTTTTCTACTTCTTTTTTTGCACTGGCCCATGAAAGGATTTTCATCAAAACATATAGCATTGAAAATAGATATGTTATAGGACCAGAAAATATACTGTTTGCAGGCGTGTCTATGCATCATTCAGCCCAGAAATTGTACAAGCTGGGGCAGTGAGGGGGTTAAGTGTCTTACTTTGCCTGTTCTGGACCTGCTGCCTCATTCAGCCCAGAAATTGTACAAGCTGGGGCAGTGAGGGGGTTAAGTGTCTTACTTTGCCTGTTCTGGAACTGCTACCACTTTGGTATCAATCAAGCATGAGAGCTCAGTGCTCGCGTCCCGCAAGGAACAAGATGTAGGTGACTGCAGGGTTCTGGAACAAAAGCCTTGATTTAAAGTTGTTATTTTGATTTTTTCTGCCTGTTGGATAAAGACGAGCCTTCTTGGACCACGCGTGTTTTGAGAGGGTTAGTTCCAAACAATGCAGAACTTATTTATCGTATTAAATGAACACAGACTAATATAGAATATGTTCAGTCATTGGATTTAAACATCAAACTACTTAATATTTTGTACATCAGACATATTATCAATTTAATATTTTGTAAAATCATCCATATTCTCTCTCTCTCTCTTGTCTCTCTCCTTCTCTAAGTAAGTAAACCTCCATCTCCCTCTCTAATTTTAAACTTTTTTTTTCTTTTTCTTTTTCTTTTCTTTTTTCTCTCTCGTTTGAATAGATCACTAAAGGTTTGAGCGTTCATTTTTCTCTCATTTATTTGCAAATAAACATAATTTTTTTAAAAACTGTATTGTATGCTTGTGGTGATTTTATTTATTATGGGGCAGTCCCAGCAACTGTTCTCGATCCATTATAAGCATGCCGCGCTCCTGCATCTAAGGTCTGTTCTACATTGCGGCACAAGCGCGCAAAATCAATCAGCAAATAATAGCGAGGCCAGCAGGTCAGCTACCAATCGGCTGTTCAGCTGAAGGAAGTATACAGACCGAAGAGAGAGAGAAGACAGAGACAGAGAGAGAGACAGACAGACAGAGAGAGACAGACAGAGAGAGCAAACATCTAATCGCTGTCAGAAGTGGTGCTCAAGCAGGTCAGAATTTGTTCATGCTGGGAATCAGTATAATTATGTACAGAACCGGCTCATGAGACAGGTCCATATAAACAAGCCAGATTCTGTTCACAGCCGATACAAATCAAGCAACGAAACAGAAGGGTCTGAATCTCTCAGAGAAACCGGTGAGAATCGGTGCATGGCGAAAAGAAGAAGAAATTAAAATAATAAAACACGCACGCACGCACGCACGCACGCACGCACGCACGCACCCACACACACACACACACACACACACACACACACACACACACACACACACACACATACATGCAGAGCTTTAAACTGTACAAACGCTGAAGACGCGTTTTCTTTCTTTCTTTCTTTAAAGCTTGCCATTTCAATTTACATGTATTCTTTTGCAATCGGAACCCAGAGGCTATACAATATGACCTGAAACAAGTTGTGACCGGCCACAAAGTGTGTGTGTGTGTGTGTGTGTGTGCGCGCACGCGTGTGTGTGTGTGAGGGTTGAGGGGGAGGGAGGGGGGGGGGGTAGTTGCAAAGGCGCAGAAAGAGAGAGTATATGAAACACAAAGTTGGTGTTTTACGCTCAGTCATCAGGGCGAGGAAACGCAAACAAGGAAGAACTTGTTCAAACTTGTAAGGGAGCAGAAAGAGAGAGCATCTTAAACACTAACAAGGAAGAACTTGTTCAAACTTATAAAGGAGCAGAAAGAGTGCTCTAGCATCTGAAACACAAACAAGGAAGAACTTGTTCAAACTTATAAAGGAGCAGAAAGAGTGCTCTAGCATCTGAAACACAAACAAGGAAGAACTTGTTCAAACTTGTAAGGGAGCAGAAAGAGAGCTCTAGCATTTGAAACACAAACAAGGAAGAACTTGTTCAAACTTATAACGGAGCAGAAAGAGAGCTCTAGCATCTGAAACACAAACAAGGAAGAACTTGTTCAAACTTGTAAGGGAGCAGAAAGAGAGCTCTAGCATTTGAAACACAAACAAGGAAGAACTTGTTCAAACTTATAAAGGAGCAGAAAGAGTGCTCTAGCATCTGAAACACAAACAAGGAAGAACTTGTTCAAACTTGTAAGGGAGCAGAAAGAGAGCTCTAGCATTTGAAACACAAACAAGGAAGAACTTGTTCAAACTTATAACGGAGCAGAAAGAGAGCTCTAGCATCTGAAACACAAACAAGGAAGAACTTGTTCAAACTTATAACGGAGCAGAAAGAGAGCTCTAGCATCTGAAACACAAACAAGGAAGAACTTGTTCAAACTTGTAAGGGAGCAGAAAGAGAGCTCTAGCATCTGAAACACAAACTAAGAAGAGCTTGTTCAAACTTGTAAAGGAGCAGAATGAGAGCTCTAGCATCTGAAACACAAACAAGGAAGAGCTTGTTCAAACTTGTAAGGGAGCAGAAAGAGAGAGCATCTGAAACACACACAAGGAAGAGCTTGTTCAAACTTGTAAGGGAGCAGAAAGAGAGCTCTAGCATCTGAAACACAAACAAGGAAGAGCTTGTTCAAAATTGTAAGGGAGCAGGAAGAGAGAGCATCTGAAACACAAACAAGGAAGAACTTGTTCAAACTGTTTTATTACTCGGTATAAATGCCATCACAAACACTGGTCCAGATTACGTGCAATGCGTGGTTTCATAAGACATGCACGGCTATAGTATAAGTATACAGTTCTAGCAACATTATGTTCTAGACATCTGGAGTACAAGCAAACCTTTCACTTTCAATCACACGCACGCACGCACGCACGCACGCACGCACGCACGCACGCACGCACGCACGCACGCACGCACGCACCACACACACACACACACACACACACACACACACACACTGTATACACAGTTAATTAAGTCATGTTTTCTTCACACCACTTTGCTGTAAAGACGCGAATCAAAGTCAACACCAAAAGCATAGAAATTCAAAATGTGTGTTCGCCTACTGGATTCTGTCCAGAACTTCCACTGAATATGGAATAAAAACAACTGTTGTACAAGGGAAGAAAAGAATCTTACTCTCACTCTTTTACTATCGCTGACAATCGGAACGACTGCTGGGTTGCGGTGAGGGAAGACAACTATGTGAGGGTGGTGCGTCATCCCCATCCGTGGAAACATATACTTGACATTTCGAGTAATAATCGTACTCTTCTTCACCTTACAAAACAGAGACAGACAGAGGCAGAGACTGTTAAGACGAGAGAGAGAGACAGACAGACAGAGACAGAGACAAACAGAGAGAGAGAGAGAGACAGACAGATAGACAGACAGAGAGAGGCAGAGAGTGTTGAGAGAGACAGACAGACAGACAGACAGACAGACAGACAGAGACAGAGCCACAGAGAGATAGAAAGACAGAAACAGACAGACTGTTAAAACGCCCATCAACCATGATGGTTAATCAGAGAGAGAGAGAAGTCTACCTTCTCTCCTCACATTACAGAACCAAGGTGAATTCCTTGCAACATATCATTTTCCTTGGATTTGGATCGACGACCACCGTCACAAAGTTGTTTCATCAAAACCGGCATACAGTTGTAAAGCTAAATGGAGCTCATAATGCAAGGTTCGAAATATGTTTCTTAAGGTCTGCAATGAGATCGCTAAAGAAATTCAATTACCTCTCAAACGAATAACCGTTTTAAGTGCGACCTTGTTTATAACAACTATACAAACTTTGAACTGGGACTATGGACAAGAATACTTAGGCTATTAAGACAAATTCAGCGTACAGTTTCATTTTTCGACACCCTCGCGATCTTGAAACTAGGTCACTGTACTGAAGTGCGAGGCTAAGTTTATTACGCAACTAGATGAACAAATCTCATTGCACAGTCGGATTATTATTATTATCATTTGTCACGGACGATCTCACAACTGGATGAGACTCGGTGAGATTTCACATTCGAGTCAAAAACATCTTGCATTGTCAACAGCCTGAAGCTTACCTGTATGTTTCAAACTGACATCTGCATGTCACGTGCATCACTGCAAATGCATCGACATTATTTCATGCCCATGTTACAGGTCCTAACTGAATTCCACCCAAAACGCGACACAACGGGTTTCGATTTCCCAGGAAAACTAACACTGAGAATCCGCATCCGCTTTACACGAGATAAACTTTACGATCACAACACATAAACAATCTCACACGATGAATAATTACGTCTCCATCAAGAATACAAAATCAGAACATGCCAGCTTTGAACAAGAAAAGAAACAGACAGACAACAACTGCAGTCCGACAATTAACTTGAAATAATTTACTTTTTCGTGCTGTAGTTGTAACAATTAAATACATTCAATGTAATAATGGTGTTTAACTAATTGGAGAAAGACTTAATGCAAGTCATCAAGCATACAACAAAGATATTGGTATATATTATAATCTCAGAGAAAATATCTCGCAATATAAATAGATGCATGCGCGATAAATTGTAATGTTAAGAAACTGCTTCGCATTATCAAATAAAGGGGGAACTGCGACCAGTGGAAAACACACGAAAGACACACAAATCAAGCTGAGTGAATTAATACATGATCAATATTGCTGGAGAAGCAGCAGTAAATGAAATCACAAAACTGCTATCTCAATAAGAACAAACAACTTCGGCTCAATGACATACAGTAGCAGCAATAACAATGGCTGTATCTCATGAATAAAACTCCGTTTTCAAATGTCATAAATTGTTATCACACCTTTTGTTTTCAACACACTTGATCACTTTAACTGTACAAATTATCCAGTGGAAGAAGCACAGAAGGAGAGAGAGAGAGAGAGAGAGAGAGAGAGAGAGAGAGAGAGAGAGAGAGAGAGAGAGAGAGAGAGAGAGGGAAAATTGAAAAGTAGTACCTCTGTTATTTTTGCACACTTTCTCCGCAAAAAGGGAAACAGTGATCTTCAGCATAATGAAGTTGTTTGCTGTCCAGAAGGAGAGAGAGAGAGAGAGAGAGAGAGAGAGAGAGAGAGAGAGAGAGAGAGAGAGAGAGAGAGAGAGAGAGAGAGAGAGAGAGAGAGAGAGAGAGCATCTGTTCGCTATCAGAAGTGATATTCAAACAGGTCAGAATTTGTTCATGCTGGGAATCAGTATATATTATTATGTACAGGGCAGAATCTGCATGCTCATGAGAAGGTTCATATAAACAAGCCAGAGACTCTTCATAGCCGATAACATTAAGCAACGAGACAGAAGGGCCCGAACCTCTCAGAGAAACAGGTTAGCATCAGTGCATGGCGAATTTTTATACATTTACAAACACGTCATAATCAGGTTATGTTACCGTTATACCAGTCTCCCTTGCAGAGCTTTAAACTTGAAGACGATTAAGTAAAACCTGGCATGTGGACAGCCACGCCCTGTGCTTGGTGTTCAATAAGAATGATGTGAACGCATCCAAATTATGAAAACAATTCTCTTCCACTGTTCATATGCCGAATGAAGCAAGTGAAAGCTTGAGATCTTGCTGGATGATATGTACAAACGAAAATATCGCCCATGACTACACACTACCTTCGGCGCGAGCTGCCACAAGTAACAATTTTGTCGCGACAAAACTTTTGTCGCGACAAACACGTCTTTTGTCGTTGCATACTTTTGTCGCGACAAAAGACGTTTTGTCGCGACATGACACGTGCATAACAAAAGTTTTGTCGCGACAATAATGATACTTGTGGCAGCTCCCGCCAATGATAATACACACAAATACGTGCAGGTATGCTCATACTCGCGAAGGGTGCGGTGGGGAGTGGGGGGGGGGGGGGGAGGGTTATTCTTCTCAAGTACAGGGTAAAAATAACTTCATTACAGCAATCAGAATCATGACTTTACGTTGCAGCCTCGGACAGGACAAACACAACAAAACAATATTTATATACCTAGCATTTATACACGCAGGCTGTTCGAACTCGACGCAATTTCACAACATAAAACCAGTAAGATAAAAAGACAAAATCGCCATAGCTTGACCTACAAGTTATCGTCACACAACGCCAGGACATGTGTATGCGCAGTGTTTGTTCCATGTTTTTTAAGTTTGTTTAAGTTTTGGTTTGTTAATTTTTTTTTCATGATGTGGGAAACCTTCGAAGGATCGCTGCCTGCCACTCTGTCTGGGTTCAAAACCCAGCTCGAGATTTTCCTCTTTAGACAGGCGCCTTCATAAATCAAGGCAGACCGCATTCGTGTGACAGATGATGATGATGTGGGTCTTAATGTCCTCAGATGTCGGGCTGACATACTAGGGACAGTCCTATGGCAGTGGGTTGTCACACTGTGTATGTCTACGTTTTGCAAAAGGTTTTGAGCTCTATAAGAGCTATCTATCTATCTATCTATCTATAATCTAGCCGACCGGGCAGGCCTTGACAAAGCCCTAGCGCTCCTATGGGCGAAAATTTGGAATAAAAGTTTAAAAACCAAGACATGCTTGGCCTTTTGTTATACGTTCTCTCACACTCCGAGCATCGCTTTCCGGCCCGGATGTCGTAAACCAGTGCTTGGAGTTTGACGTTCTCTATATCATTATTATTATTTGAAATAGTTTCAAAAGACAGCGTACTCATGCTGTTTCGTCACTGCCATATTTCTTGAAAATATTGACCCAGCTGATTAACTTTGTTGCATTCATGGGGCTTGGATAATACCCACAGATGTCGTGTTGACATATTGCTAACATTGGGGTCAGCGCCAGCGTTATAGGGATTTTTTTCATCAACGAGAAGAAGTTGACGGACCAGCGCGACGGTGTAGGGGAAGCTGTATGCAAAAGGTGAAGCCAGTGTCGTGGAACAAAATGATAATGCCACCTACACCAGAGCTGAACACACAGCGGTGCAACATGCATTTTATTTTCATGCAGTTATGTGGCACAGGCACAACGAGTTGTGTAAAGTCTCCGTTTCCTGCCCGTTTTTATGTTGTGTAAGTTAACCTTTGCTCTTCCCCCCAAGTCATCAGGCACTCTGCTTCTCTCTCTTCCTTCAAAAGCCACTCAAGACATTTCTCTTCTCAGAATATTTCAGTTAAGCCACAATTGTCCTTCACTCCTGTCAGTCTGTACAGTGTGTGTGTGTGTGTGTGTGTGTGTGTGTGTGTGTGTGTGTGTGTGTGTGTGTGTGTGTGTGTGTGTGTGTGTGTGTGTGTGTGTGTGTGCATATTTTGCATAGTTATGCGTGAAACCTTGTCGATATCGTTTAAAAAAAAAAGTTTTTTAATAACATTTTCCATCTCGATGTACATTATGTATGTATGCTTGTTCAGCGCTTTGAGCCGCAGGGTAGGCGCTTTACAAATTTCCATTATTATTATTATTAAAGCAATTCAATTCTCCTCCACAACAGCACGGCAATCTCTCTCTCCTTTTTTCCCCCCTTTCTTTCTTTCCTTGTTTTACATATCTGCGATTTCTCTCTCTCTCTCTCTCTCTCTCTCTCTCTCTCTCTCTCTCTCTCTCTCTCTCTCTCTCTCTCTTCTAACAAATTTTATTCTAATTGTGACAAGATCTAATAGCAAATGCACAACAATATACCATACATAAACAATATACTGTAATAACGATTACAATACTAGGCCTGCACAAAAAGAAGCACACAGAAAGTTAACACATATCACAAGAATCAGAGAGATCAGGGAAAGGTAAGCAGGCAAAAACGCATACACAAGAAGAAAAAGGCAATTTTCAAATCAAAACTTTGAACAAACAAACAAACAGAAGGACCAACAAAAAGACCTATATTAGAAAAAGACTGTCATGGCAACAATTATGTGCATGTGAAAAGCGTAAGCGTGTAAGTGCATAAGAGTGTGTATATGCGTTATACACTGTCACCTTACACAAACATGTATGTGCGTAATACACTGTCACCTTACACAAGACATGCATACAACATTGACTATAAATCCGTGAGATTCCGGAAAAAAACGACACCACCAAAACAAATCGTTACAATGTTATCACGAGACATATTCAACGTCCCATTCTATTTACCTGCGGCTCAAAGGTAGCATGGTAGTCTCTGCATTAGAAGAACGTAACACCACTTCTGTACAATCTCTGCATTGGAGGAACGTAACACCGCTTCTGTACAATGTTCCATTCGGGAAAGACACCGTGATGATTAAATGAAGCAAAAACATAATGCTCAAAAGATTCGCATTCGGCCAAGGTGAAACAAAACGTGAATCCTCCGACCTTTACAAAAGTCAGCCACGGTCATCAAGCAGGTATGAATGGATCAATAAACACCAAAAGAGATTGTCCATATCCAAAGTACGAACCATTTTGCATCGAAATAATGAACGGATCGCAATATAACATAACTAGGTATATTCTCTGCTGTTTCCAGAGAATGAACTGCAGCTGTTTTGACAATGGCTCAGTAACAGCCATCGCAAAGCCACGTGCCAATTAACTGTCCTTTGATTAAAGAGACCATTGCGACAGGCCACATATACATAAGTGCCAAATAGACTTGTATCTGCTTCAAAGCACTACACAAGAACAGTAGTGCCTATACCTACGTAGCTTGTCTTCAGATGGTCTTCGTGCATCTGTGTGAGTGCTGTCCAAGCTGCGTAGTGTAAGACTGTGGGCGTCGCATTTGTCAACGCCCGAGAACACAGCTGAAAAGGGAGCCGTCAGAGCTTTTAGTTCACAGATTCCTCCAGTGCCTGGTTCCAAAGAGAAGCACTTGGCCATTCACAACTGCATGCACACCCAGACGCTGACAAACACACACACACACGCACACGCACACATGCACACACGCACGCACGCACCCACGCACGCACGCACGGACGCACAAACACACATACACACGCACACGAAAGCACGTATTCACGCACGCACAAACACACACAGACATGTACACACACACACACACACACACACACACACACACACACACACACACACACACACACACACACACAGGGGCGTGCATTATATACACATGATAATTATACTCGTGTATTACAGAAGAAACAGAAGGAATGCGACAACCAGAGACAGAGACGGCGAGATCGCAAGCTGGGTGGAAATTATCTTAAACACGGTTACACGATAAATTGTGTCCTACCAGACCTTTGTGACAGTGTGTGTGTGTGTGTGTGTGTGTGTGTGTGTGTGTGTGTGTGTGTGTGTGTGTGTGTGTGTGTGTCGTGTGTGTTGACGTGTGTGTGTGTGTGTGTGTGTGTGTGTGTGTGTGTGTGTGTGTGTGTGTGTGTGTGTGTGTGTGTGTGTGTGTGTGTGTGTGTGTGTGTGTGTGTGTGTGTGTGTGTGTGTGTGTGTGCATGTATGTGTGTGTGTGTGTTGTGTGTGTGTGTGTGTGATGTGTGTGTGTGTTGTGTGTGTGTGTGTGTGTGTGTGTGTGTGTGTGTGTGTGTGTGTGTTGTGTGTGTTTAGTTTGTGTGTGTGTATTGTGTGTGTGTGTGTGTGTGTGTATATATGTGTGTGTGTGTGTGTATATTATATGTGGTGTGTGTGTGTGTGTGTGTGTGTGTGTGTGTGTGTGTGTGTGTGTGTGTGTGTGTGTGTGTGTGTGTGCGTGTGTGTGAACATTATAGTTTTGGTTAACACTCTGTTAACCCACACGGATTAAGACTACACTCTTCTGTTCATGCTACGCATTTTTAAGGACATTTTATTTTAAGAAACTCCTCTGCTAACACACATGGACTTAATCTATGTTAACATTAGTTTGGTATTATATAAGAACTATTAAGTACTCCACAGCACACGCATGAGCGAAGTGTGGCGTTAACAAACCTCTATTCACAGACGAACAATGTGTGTGGGTGCCAGCAGTACTGCTTTGTATACACACGAATTCAGTTAATGTGTGCAAACATCCCCCCCCCCCTTCGTCTCTGTCTCTCTCTCTCTGTCTCTCTCTCCGTCTCTCTCTGTCTCTGTCTGTCTATCTGTCTGTCTGTCTGTCTGTCTGTCTGTCTGTCTGTCTCGTCTCTCTCTCTCTCTCTCTCTCTCTCTCTCTCTCTCTCTCTCTCTCTCTCTCTCCCCCTCTCTCTCTCCCTTTGAAATGTGTGAACAGTTACCGGTATTCTAGCTATCATGTACACATTATTTGAACCATTGTGTGAACTGTTACAGTAGTGTTCAGTACACACGTGAACTGAGGGTGCGATTGAACTGTAACAGTACTCCCTTCGTACACACCAACCATGAACAATTTCTCCTGTCACCAGGCCTCACCAAAATTTAACACTTAACAAAACGATAAAGATATAGAGACACCAAATGTGAGTATAGAGATGCACTCAGGAGGTAAGCAGTCCAATACAGTTCTCCGTCACCAAACATCACCTTCTTCACTGCACCATATTTGACAGCAAAAGCCAGGAAGAAGAACCAACAACTCTTCACTGCAGTTTAAGAGCCGCCTAACTGAACTTGCGAGGAAATTGCATGCAGCGATATCTATATATCCTTTTGCCTCACCCCTCTCTCGCTCACGATGAAGCAGATTCGAGTGTTATATATCTGCCTTCCCAGCTTTGAGTTTCACAAAACGCTCGCACTGAGAGTCTCCACTGTTCAATGTGGACAACCCAGTGTAACACGAGTTGTGCTTCAAATGAAAGGTAAATGAAAGGTAATTAACGCAAGTTGTGGCGCATCGAGGCCAACACAGGTTGGGCATTAAATAATAATATAACGTAACACGAGTGATATGCACAAAGCTGCCAGAAGAACGCAGCTTGGGTTATACACACACGCATGCAACTGTCCGTCGACATGCCTCCCTTCCTCAACTCTCCTGTCTGGTAACAGCAGCAAGAGAGGAACCAGGTCTTCATTGCAATTTGAACCGCCCGACCAAAGGCGCCAGGAACGTACATTGCATGTGTGATGGGAGGCCCGTGTTAAAATAAGACTGTACTAAGTATCTTGACTGGTCAGCAGGGCAGTTTTGCAGTAAACCCTGCCACGATCGAGTCTTCCTGGCTGTCACGCCCCACGCCTGCTCCAGCTGTCACTGACGCAGTCATCATGAATCTACGTTATTACCCCTACCAGCACTCTGTCGCTGGTATACGAACCGCTCCAACTGCCGAAGCAACCGTGTTGTCGTGTGAAGCACGAGAGTGCAAAGGGTCGTGAACGGCCGGGGCACGGAAACTCGTTAAGACGGGACTCTACCTGTCCTTCGCTAAGATATATACGTAAGGTCGGGCCGCACAAAGCTGAGATGGTCCAGACTGCTCCATTGCTGTATGTCACAACAGACATGCACGTATCCGTGACACGTAAGTGTTGCGCGGGGTCTGCTCTGGGTTGAGGGCGTGGTGGCCCAGGCTAGTCCGGTGGGTTCTTGTGAATGCAAAGCTTCTGGAGACTGATTTAGAGGCTTCTTCGGCCTGTATATAATACCCAGAGACAGTATGATTTCGGGCGAGAGGTAGTCTTAGGCAGAACTCCGTGCCGGTAAGGTAGGGACCATCTGGTGGGACAATGCGATTGTTCAAGCGATTCACACCCAATGAGGGTACAGCGATTCACACCCAATGAGGGTCCAGCGATTCACACCCAATGAGGGTCCAGCGATTCACACCCAATGAGGGTACAGCGATTCACACCCAATGAGGATCAAGTAATTCACACCAAATGAGGGTCCAGCGATTCACACCCAATCACGGTCACGTGATTCACACCTAATG
>JABMCL010001980.1:270000-287500 GCA_018857735.1 Alviniconcha marisindica
CTCAGTTGAGAAGTGTCACACACAGTGATCAGCTCACGATCATGCAAAACTGACACTGATACTGTCTCAGTGGAGACGTTTGACACCGAGTGACCATCTCACGACCATGCAAACCAGTTGACAATGATGCCCAGCGAAGACAGACGTTTCAATGCACACTGAGGCATATAATTATTTCAGCATGTTACTCAAACCACACAAGCATCGGGAAGGCAGAACTAAGGAAGCAGCAAGCTCGAGACGGCCGAGGGTATAACTAAAACAAAAACAAAAAACAAAAACAAAAAACAAAAAAGAAGAAAAAAAGAAGAAGAGGCAAACACCCCCAAATCAAACAAACAAACAGTCCAGCAGCCAGGCAATGGGAGATCACAGATGAACAGTGGCTGCAGGGATGACGAGGCCCAGAACATCAGAATTATGCATAAGCATGGACAGTCGATCTGACAGCTAACAGGTCATGGCGGGTCACCAGATCGAAGACGAGTCCGGGTGCAAAAACTGGCGAACACGCGTAATGATTTTGTCAGTCGCTGGCATCGTAGCTTACGTACACCCCTAAGCCTCGTTTTCGATCTCGGTTACCTTGGTGACCTCATCATCCCAGGGCTGTTCCTTGGGAATGTCCCAGGACTGCAACGTAAGCACACTCTGCCGGCTGGCACTGACTTGTTGCAAGACAATTGAATAGACACGCGAGTGTTTCTTGATTCTCAGACACAGGTGTTAACACTGCCGACATTGCATCCATGGAAAACATGCAATAAAGCAACGCAGCCGACCATGCCAGCAAAAGGTGAATACCCTTCTCAGATGAACGCCTCCTGCACGTGGAACACGATCGTGGCACGTGAATGCTTAGTGCTCTCTTGACCGTTTTCGTTGTCCAGTCTGCTGGGTAAGTACAAAACGACGGGCGGAAAAATCACTAACAAGGAAACTACAAAAGACTTCAAAAAGACACCCCAGCAGACTAACTGTAACCAGGTAAGTACACAATGTTCATTGATCATCGTTTGTTAGTGTGTTATACCATCTGTCTGTTTGTTGATTGAAAAAACAACAGCAAAAAAACGGTGTTACCCTGAAAATTCGTGCATGTTTCGTTCTGTCTAACTAAAATCAGCGTTTGGAACTAAAAACATCTTCTGTGTGTTTTGATCTCAGTGATATTTTACGGGCAAGGATGGAGAAGAATTCTACAGTGCCTGATTAAAAATAAATAAATCTTTTTTGTTGTTGTTGTTATTGTTTGTTTGTTGCTGACGCTTTCACTGGCTGACCGTTGATTGGTTTGTGGGGGTGGAGGTGGGGGGGGGGGGGGGGGGGGGGGACTGGGAGAGAGTGAGGGGTTGCAAGATTACGAGACTCTGGAAGAGAGAGAGAGAGAGAGAGAGAGAGAGAGAGAGAGAGAGAGAGAGAGAGAGAGAGAGAGAGAGAGAGAGAGAGACAGAGACAGAGACAGAGCAGAGACAGAGAGAGACCGACAGGCAGACAGGAGAGAGAGAGAGAGAGAGAGGGAGAGAGAGAGAGAGAGAGAGAGAGAGAGAGAGAGAGAGAGAGAGAAATTAGATACAGACAGGCGTAGACATATCTAAATGCCCTAAATGCCAGTCAGAAACACACGCTACACGACTGAGTGCATGCTATCCAGTTAATCAAAACACAGTTTACAGAGTCAAGCTGCACCCGCTGAAAAATGATATCCCGGGGGCAGGAATCGAAACAAAACAAATAATAACAAACTAACAAATATACACACATAAAGGAAGGAAGGAAGGAAGTAATGGATGAAGAAAGCAAGGAAGAAGAAGAAGAAGAAGAAGAAGAAGAAGAAGAGAAGAAGAAGAAGAAGAAATATATTTGTAAAAGAAACGTCAAACACATTCAAGCAAAACAGCTGCCGGATACCCAACCGATTCCAAAGTAAAAAGGCAGGCTAAGAAAATTTCAAGACGCGTTGTATACACATGCATACATTAACAAACAAACAGCAACAGAGAATGCATACAACCATGTGCACAAGGCAAGTAGCAAATGAAATGAAAGGACCTAAAGACAGAAAGAAAGCATAAAAATCCTTGCCTCTGTCCTTTCGATTCCCAAGTTGACCAAACACAGTAAGCATGACAAGTTACATAAATGTAATAAAAGCTTGGCGAAGGCATAATCCATCTATCTAGCGAAGCAGGCACACAAAACAGACATTCTCCACCTCTCAGCTTAAGCACAAAAGACATCGGCACTGACATGCACTTCATACTAACGTTACATGGCTGAAACTCAGAACTACAAATGGCTGAAACTTAAACCAGCAGACCAAACTGATTAAGCTGCACAGCTCTCACTCAAACCGAAAGAAACATAACGGTGGAGGCGACACTCAAACCAATGAAAACAACGGTGCAAGCTACACTGAGGCTAACGGAAACGTAACGTTGGAAGTTACACTTGAAACAACGAAAACAACAGAGGAAGCTACATACACTCAAACCAACGAAAACATAACGGTAGAAGCTATACACTGAAACCAACGAAAACGCAATGGTGAAAACTGCATGAACTGAGTCTTAATTAAACCACCGAAAAATGACGACAGAAGCCAGATAATTATAATTATGTCCAAAACAAAGAAAGACAACTAACGATGAAAGCTACATAGTTGGAACTTGAACCAAAGAATGCTAACGACAAAAGCCGTGCGTCAGATATTGAACGCGTATACGTGTGCTGGGCGGACATCTAAGTTACCTGCCCCTTCTTTCTCGGGCCAGCTCGCACTGTCGGGCTGGTCCCAGAGGTCATAGTTCACCTGCTTCTTAACACCTTCATAGAAACAGGGGACAGAGGTCATAGTTCACTTCGTTTTTATCACACTATAGTGCACAGAAGTCACCTTATAGCTAGTTCACTTTGCTCATATTCTTATCACACACTATGGACCAAAAGTGACAAAGCTCGCTTTGCTCGTATTCTTATCACACACTGTGACCAAAAGTGACACAGTTCACTTTGCTCGTATTCGTATCACACACTATGGACCAGAAGTGGCACAGTTTACTTTGCTCATATTCTTATCACTCACTATGGACCAAAAGTGACAGAGTTCACTTTGCTCGTATTCTTATCACACACTATGGACCAAAAGTGACACAGTTCACTTTGCTCGTATTCTTATCACACACTATGGACCAAAAGTGACACAGTTCACTTTGCTCGTATTCTTATCACACACTATGGACCAGAAGTGACACAGTTCACTTTGTTGTTTCTTTACAACAAGTATTCTTTGTCTATTCTTATCACCACTATGGACCAAAAGTGACACAGTTCACTTTGCTCGTATTCTATCACTCACTATGGACCAAAAGTGACACAGTTTACTTTGCTCATATTCTTATCACACACTATGGACCAGAAGTGACACAGTTCACTTTGCTCGTATTCTTATCACACACTATGGACCAGAAGTGGCACAGTTACTTTGTTCTTGTTCCAGAGATATTACAGTACTCACCTCCCTCCTTACTGCATTGATAGAAAGAAGCTTGACAGAAACAGTGTCATGGCAACAGGGGTCAAACTAATTCGCTTTCATCACCTTCATAGAAACAGGATACTGAATTCGTATTGCTCTCATTGCCGATATTGTTACAGGACAGTGAATTCGCATTGCTCTCATTGCCGATATTGTTACAGGACACTGAATTCACTCCGCTCTCATTGCCGATATTGTTACAGGACACTGAATTCGTATTGCTCTCATTCATTTGTTACAGGACAGTGAATTCGCATTGCTCTCATTGCCGATATTGTTACAGGACACTGAATTCACTCCGCTCTCATTGCCGATATTGTTACAGGACACTGAATTCACTCCACTCTCATTGCCGATATTGTTACAGCTAGGACACTGAATTCACTCCGCTCTCATTGCCAATAATGTTATTGTTACAGGACACTGAATTCACTCCGCTCTCATTGTCAATATTGTTACAGGACACTGAATTCACTCCGCTCTCATTGCCAATAATGTTAACAGGACACTGAATTCACTCCGCTCTCATTGCCGAATATTGTTACAGGACACTGAATTCAGATCCGCTCTCATTGCCAAAAAGATTGTTACAGGACACTGAATTCACTCCGCTCTCATTGTCAATATTGTTACAGGACACTGAATTCACTCCGCTCTCATTGCCAATAATGTTATTGTTACAGGACACTGAATTCACTCCGCTCTCATTGCCAATAATGTTATTGTTACAGGACACTGAATTCACTCCGCTCTCATTGTCAATATTGTTACAGGACACTGAATTCAGTCCGCTCACATTGCCGAGATAGAAACAGGGCACATAATTCATCTCACTCCCATCACCGAAATAGAAAAAGCACAGAAAGATATAGATCCCTATTTATAGATTACGAACCAACACTCGAAGGCTAAACAATTAATCGACTCTCTTATGGCCACTGAATAATAGTTAGTAACTTTTGTTTTGAATAGGCACTTTTCGTCGAGTAAACAAGCAAAATAAACTTCACAATCAGTTGATCACACACGTTCACAATTATGAGCCCTGGCTAAAAAGAAAAGAGAAAAAAAAATGACACAGAGACAGCAAGAGCTGTCACAGGTAATAGGCAGGTTTGCTGACTACCACATATTTGCACTAAAGTCTACCTGCACCTTTGTCTCCTCTGCAACCAGACATGCATGCACGTTAGCTGCCACAGACTGCCCTAAAGCGTCAGGCTGACACACTGTTACACACTGCCCTGAAGCGTCAGACTGACACACTGTTACACACTGCCCTGAAGCGTCAGACTGACACACTGTTACACATTGTCTTAAAGCGTCAGACCGACCGACTGTCATACTGCACTGACTGTCATACTACCCTAAAGCGTTAGACTGCCACACTGCACTGTTACACATTGCTCTGAAGCGTCAGACCGACACACTGTTACACGGTGTCTTAAAGTGTCCGACTGACTGACTGTCATACTGCCCTAAACGTCAGACTGACACACGGTTACACATTGTCCTGAAGCGTAATTAAGACTGACATACTATTGAAACACTGTCACACATTGTCGCAAAGTGTCAGACTGACACTGTCTTCACAATGTCCTAAGCGTACTGTAATACATTGTCCTAATGCGTTAGACTGACACAATATAAATACTGCCCTAAAGCGTCAGACTGACACTGTTACACATTGTCCTAAAGCATCAGACAGACGTATTGTCCTAAAACGTCAGAAACGTCAGACTGACACATTGTCCTGAAACGTCAGACTGACAAACTGTTCTAAAGCATCAGACTGACACACTGTCACAAACTGTCCTAAAGCATCAGACTGACACACTTTCACAAACTGTCCAAAAGCATCAGACTGGCACACTGTCCTAAAACGTCAGACTGACACACTGTCCTAAAGCATCATCAGACTGACACACTATCCAAAGCGTCAGCCTCACAGACAAGCACCAGGAGGCCACTGCCACAAGGTAACCAACTGACACACTAGTACCGGCCAAACTGCCACAGCCAACTAACCAAACGACGCACTATAGCTAGCAGTGAGCAGGAAACGGCCACACACGCTAACCAGTGACGCACTATAGCACTGCCGACTAACTGACACACTAGCACTGCTGACCGACTCACACGCCGGCTGCGTGGCACTGGGCACTGCACTGGGCAGTCAGTGTCACGAAGCTGCATGAGCAACTGACCTGTAACGGTGTTGAGCGGAGGGTGGTCCAGCTCTACGGCCAGCAGGTTGGTCTGGACGGCAGGGAAGTATTCCACAAAGCGCGAGTTCTTCTCCAGAGCCGGGCCCCAGTCTCGCATGGGTCGACACAGCGCCTGCACCCTCTGTAAAAACGGATGAACCCGATTACAAACTATAGGATGTCTCCCTCGGGACGACAGACTGACTGACTAGAACTGAAGGAGAACGAGGTATTAAGATGCACAGGACGAAATTAAGGCATGCCGTAGAGTAAAATGGGCGTGGTGTAACGGATGAAGGGCGTGGTGCAATAATGATGAAACGACAGTGATTTCCAGCCTTAAACAAAGATCCTTCGCCTAGCAGGCCACAGGAAGAAGTGCGTGACGCAGACAACAGTGGGCATGAAAGAGGACGAAAAGCATGCCAAAAAACAATAGGCGTGACATAAAAAGGATTGATGCAGAGAAAAATGGACATAAAAGAGAACGAAAGGCATGATAGAGAACAATGGGCATGACATAAAAAGAGCATGATGCTGAGCACAATGGACATGAAAGAGAACGAAAGGCATGACAGAGAACAATGGGCATGACATAAAAAGAGCATGATGCAGAGCACAGTGGATATGAAAGAGAAGAAATGGCATGACAGAGAACAAAGAGCATGACGTAGAGAACAATGGACATGAAAGAGAACGAAAGGCATGACAGAGAACAATGTGCATGACATAAAAAGGGCATGATGCAGAGAACAATGGATATAAACGAGAAAGAAAGGTATGACAGAACAATGGGTATGATATAAAAAGGGCATGATGCAGAGAACAGTCGACATAAGAGAGAACGAAAGGTATGACAGAGAACAAAGAGCATGACGCAGAAAACAAGGGGCGTGACAGAGAACGAAATACATGACAGACAACAATGGGCAAGACACAGAGAACAATGGGCGTGACAGAGAACGAAAGGCATGACAAAGAATGAAAGGCATGACGGTGATAAACGAAGGGCAGAGAACGAAGGGCAGGACGCAGAGAACAATGAGTATGACAGAGATCGATTGGCATGACGCAGAGAACGAAGGGTATGACAAAGAAATATGGGCATGGTAGAGAACCAAGGGCATGAGGCAGAGAATGAAGGGCATGACAAAGAAATATGGGCATGGTAGAGAACCAAGGGCATGAGGCAGAGAACCAAGGCCATGACAAAGAAATATGGGCATGGTAGAGAACCAAAGGCATGATTGCAGAGAACCAAGGGCATGACAAAGAAATATGGGCATGGTAGATAACCATGGGCATGATGCAGAGAACGAAGGGCATGACAGTACGAAATGCACAACGCAGAAAACAATGGGCATGACAAAGGATGATGGGCATAATGCATTGGGCATTGAACAATGGGTATGACAGACGCAGAGAACTGTGGGCACGAAAGAGAACGAAGTGCATGACGCATAGAACTATGGGCATAACAATGAACCATGGGCATGGCAGACGCAGAGAACTATGGGCACGAAAGAGAACGAAGGGCATGACGTAGAGAACTATGGGCATAACAATGAACTATTGGCATGGCAGAGAGCTATTGGCATGACAGAGAACAATTAACGTAACAGAGAACAACTGGCGTGCCAAGGAACCGAGGGCATGACGCAAAGCGCGAAGGGCATGACAGAGAACGATTCAGAGACTAAGGGCATGGCACAGAGAGCGAAGAGCATATGGCGCAACAAAACGACAAAGAAATGAGAGAGATTGCCAACCTTGACGAGCGACCCTCTGCCTCGCAGGATCTGGACAGCGGGCCACAGGAAGATGGGTAGGACGCAGAGAACGACAAAGAAGAAGCCCACCGCTTCTGACCACCACGGGTACTTGGCGCTGCCGAACTGTCGCCCCAGCGTCTGGTAACCAATGGCTGACGAGATGATGATGAACTGAAATCAGATAGATGGTCATAGCTGATTCTTCTTCCTTTAAAAAAAAAAGATTTAAGGTCTTTTGACATAAGTGATATTAGACTGATCTTACAATTATTATGATGCTAACAGATCTTACAATTATTATGATGCTAACAACATGTACCAGCAAGTAGTACCAATAGAAATTTATGTTTAAAAATATCACAGGTGAGGTATGAGTGAAGGGAGCTTCATTTTTGTTATGGGGAAGTGGGAATAGGGGGTGGGGATGCGGGGTTAAAGTGCTGTCCCAGCCATTCTGAAGCTGTCCCAATCTATTTCAATTGTTTCGCCCATGTTTCTCCAATTCTCCATACACGTTCACACTTTTGAGCCCTGGCTGTTTTAGCTATGAGAGAGAGAGAGAGAGAGAGAGAGAGAGAGAGAGAGAGAGAGAGAGAGAGAGAGAGAGAGAGAGAGAGAGAGAGAGAGAGAGAGAGATCCGAGGTAACAAACAGGTCTGCTGACTGCCACATAATTATGTGTACTAAAAGTCTGCCTGCACGTATGCCTCCTCCGCGACCAGACGCACGTACACTGTTAGTTAGCTAGTCGGTGCTTTGAGCCCAGTCACGCATGCAGACTGTCTACCAAGCGACGGAAGTTGGTGCCACTCACCAGGATGAGAATGGGGCAGAGGGAGCACCACATGAAGCGCCACCACAGCCCCACCTTGCTGCCGATCATACTCTGGATGTCGCAGCAGAACTGCTGCAGCCCGTACACCCAGGCGATGCCCAGGCACATGGTCATGCCCGAGATCAGCAGAGGGAAGCTGCACAGGTACTCGTCCATCAGCTGCAGAAGGTACACCCCGCCCTGCCACACAGACACCAGGACAGTTAGGACCGGTCACTGAGAGGCAGCGACACACCAGGACAGCTAGATCTAGTAACTAAGAGTCAGCGACACACCAGGACAGCTAGATCTAGTAACTAAGAGTCAGCGACACACCAGGACAGCTAGATCTAGTAACTAAGAGTCAGCGGATTTCAGGAGGCACCCACAGCACTGTTACACAGACACCGGGACAGTTATACCCTGTCAGAGAGAGTCAGACAATTTCAGGAGGCACACGTAACACACCTTGTCACACAGACATCAGGACAGTTAGATCTAGTAACTAAGAGTCAGCGGATTTCAGGTGATACACGTAACCCACCCTGTCATACAGACACCAGGACATTAAGACCCGGTCATTGAGAGCCAGTGGATTTGAGGTGGCACACACCACACTATCAGACAGACATCAGGACAGTTAGACCAGGTCAGAGAAAGTCAATGAGTTTCACGAGGCACACCCAATGGCCCACACTGCCACACGGACACCAGGACAGTTAGACCCAGTCACTGAGAGTCAGTAGATTTCAGAAGGCACATGTAACCTACCATGTCACACAGACACCAGGACAGTTAGACACGCTCATTGAGTTAGTGGGTTTCACGAGGCACACCCCATGGCCCACACTGTCACACGGACACCAGGACAGTTAGACCCGGTCATTGAGAGTCAATGGTTTTCAGGTGATGCACGTGACCCACCCTGTCACACAGACACCAGGACAGTTAGATCTAGTCACTAAGAGTCAGTGGATTTCAGGTGATACATGTGACCCACCATGTCACACAGACACCAGGACAGTAACACCCGGTCATTGAGAGTCAATGGATTTCAGGTGATACACCCAGTCTGTTTCCACCCTGTCACACAGACACCAGGACAGTTAGATCTAGTCACTAAGAGTCAGTGGATTTCAGGTGATACACGTAACCCACCATGTCACACAGACACCAGGACAGTAACACCTGGTCATTGAGAGTCAATGGATTTCAGGTGATACACCCAGTCTGTTTCCACCCTGTCACACAGACACCAGGACAGTTAGACCCAGTCACCGAGAGACAGCGGATTTCAGGTGATACACGTAACCCACCCTGTCACACAGACACCAGGACAGTTAGACACTGTCATTGAGTGTCAGTGGATTTCAGGAGGCACACACCGCCCAGTCACACAAACACCAGGACAGTTAGACCCAGTCACTGAGAGACAGCGGATTTCAGGTGATACACGTAACCCACCCTGTCACACAGACACCAGGACAGTTAGACCCAGTCACTGAGTGTCAGTGGATTTCAGGAGGCACACACCGCCCAGTCACACAAACACCATGACGGTTAAACCCATGCAGTCACTGAGAGTCAGCGGATTTCAGGAGGCAAACCCCACCCTGTCCAAGCACCAGGACACATAACATAAACCCCAAACCTTCCAATCCACTTCGCAGCACACCACCATAACAACAAAACTCCACCCGTCCACCCGTCTGTTTCAGCTGGAGTACCTGCAACACCCCCCACCCGTCCACCCGTCTGTTTCAGCTGGAGTACCTGCAACAAACCCCCACCCGTCCACCCGTCTGTTTCAGCTGGAATACCTGAGCTGTGAGGGGCAACCCCAGGAGGAAGGACGCCACGCACACAATCACCAGCATCACCACCCGCTTCTTCTTCAAGGCCGGGTGCTCGTCGATGAAGGCGGTGATGATGGTTTCGATGGTGCAGAAGGTGGTGCCCAGACCCATGGTGACCAGCATCAGGAAGAAGAGGATGGACCACAGCGACGGCACCGGAAACGACAGCAGCGCCGCCGGGTACACGATAAACGTCATGCCCACGTCTGAAATCACAAAGAGGGTACACGATAAACGTCATGCTGACGTCTGAAATTACAAAGAGGGTACACGATAAACGTCATGCCCACGTCTGAAATCACAAAGAGGGTACACGATAAACGTCATACCCACGTCAGAAATCACAAAGAGGGTACACGATAAACGTCATACCCACGTCTGAAATCACAAAGAGGGTACACGATAAACGTCATGCCCACGTCTGAAATCACAAAGAGGGTACACGATAAACGTCATGCCCACGTCTGAAATCACAGTGTATTCAGTTCACGTCATTTTCATGCCTAAAATCACAGAAGTCTACAATGAACGTGACGAACAGGGTACACGATGATTTTATCTTCACATCGCAAATCATTGACACAAGATGACGTCATTACCAAGTCTAGAATGTCAAAAAGGATCCACGACAAACGTCATCGCAACGTCGGGCGTTGACGTCAGCACGCACACATTGACACTGATCGTGCCCTAGTTCTCATAAAACACAAGGGAGGACTGAAGATTGCAACGGACGTGTTTTATCCGTGAAAGTATACCTACAGACAATAATAGAATTAATTAATTCATTTGCATTTCTTTTCAGTGCTCCATGGCAGCCTGCCGACGTCATTCTAGAACGTCCTTAGGCCGCTTACCTTCACCACATCGGAGCCCATATGCACGAAGAGCAAATAAAGCTAAAGACGGATAGCCTAGCTCTAATCGTGATTAGCTAAAGAGTCCATAAGTCCGGCTTTCATTCCAGTCCTTCTTCCGTTTTTATTTAATTTTTCCTTCTTTCACGTAAGTGATATTAGACTGTTCTTACAATCATCACGCTAACAACGTGTACCGGCAAGTTGCACCAACAGAAATGTATGTTAAAAAAACACACAAACAAACGAGCAAACAGAAAACGTATTAATTTTGCACTCAGCAAACAACTACATATTCTTTCATTCCAGGAAGAGAAAAGAGGCTTATAACTTTAAACGCGTTTAGGGCCGTCCGAACGGTCCTATTCACGCTCGAGCCACATACGCCGATTATTTCATTCCTTGTCGTCACTGTTTATAAGATGAACACCGTTGAGGGGTCTCTATTTGCTCCTCATGCACACGGGCCCTGCACTGTACTAAAGGTCAGGTGAGTGTGCGTGGCGGAGGTAGCTACCTGACTGGATGACGTCCTTGACTGACGCCCCCAACGTCTCACTCAACACCCCCACCATGGCGAACACGGCAAAGCCGGACATGACGCTCATCAGCGTGTCCCCGACACACACCAGGAGCGCATCTCTGAAACAACGTACACACAGACACAGTGCAAAACTCAGTATCATGTGTAAAATACAGCAACATGGCACTGATATACTCTCTCCACCCCCCCTCTCTCTCTCTCTCTCTCTCTCTCCTCACACACACACACACACACACACACACACACACACACACACACCACCATCCTCTCTCGTCTCTCTCTCCACACACACACACCACACACACACACACACACACACCACCACTCTCTCTCTCTCTTCTCTTCTCTCACACACACACACACACACACACACTCTCTCTCTCTCTCTCTCTCTCTCTCTCTCTCTCTCTCTCTCACACACACACACACACACACACACACACACACACACACACACACACACACACAGTGACAAAGACAGAGAGAGGGGGTGGGGGTGGGGCATGCAGACAGACAGACAGGTGTTGTGGAACTCGCTGTAGCTATAGGCAGGGCGGTCAGACTTACCTGTAGTTGTTGTGGAACTTGTAGCGGGCGGTCAGACCTACGTGTAGATGTTGCTGTGGAACTCGCTAGGGAAGGTAGTCAGACCTACCTATAGATGTTGTTGTGGAACTTGTAGCTGGCCAGGGAGGTCAGACCTACCTGTAGATGTTGTGGAAAACCTGCTCAGCAGGGTGGTCAGACCTACCTGTAGATGTTGTTGTGGAATTTTTTGCAGCTATAGCCAGCGTGGTCAGACCCACCTGTAGATGTTGTTGTGGAATTTTCGGTAGCTATAGCCAGGGTGGTCAGACCTACCCGTAAATATTGCTGTGGAACTTGCTGTAGCTAGGCAAGGGTGATCAGATCCACCCGTAAATATTGTTGTGGAACTTGTAGTTGGCAAGGGTGGTCAGACCTACCTGTAGATGTTGTTGTGGAACTTGTTGTAGCTGGCCAGGGTGGTCAGACCGCCCCAGCACACGGACAGCGAGAAGAAGACCTGGGCGGCAGCGTCCCCCCACATGCGAGGCTGCCGCAGCAGCTCCCACCTGGGCGTGGTGTAGAAGCGGATGCCGTCACTGCTGCCGCTCATGCTGACGCCGCGAACCAGCAGCACCAGGATGGCGATGTAGGGAACCAGCACCACGACGTAGGACACCTGCCACAGGTAACACAGGGTCAGGTCAACACCAGTATAACCTGGGTGACCATTGGACACCTGTCACAGGTTACACAGGGCCAGGTCAACACCAGTATAACAGGATGGCGATGTAGGGAACCAGCACCACGACGTAGGACATCTGCCGCAGGTAACACTGGGTCAGGTCAACACCAGTATAACCTGGATGACTATGGCACACCTGTCACAGGTAACACAGGGTCAGGTCAACACCAATATAACCAGGATGGCCACTGGACACCGGCCACAGGTTACACAAGGATGGCTATTGGACACCTGCCACAGGTAACACAGGGTCAGGTCAACTCCAATATAACCTGAATGGCTATTGCACACCTGCCACATGTAACACAGGGTCAGGTGAACACCAGTATAACCTGGATGGCTATTGGACACCTGCTACGGGTAACACAGGGTCAGGTCAACACCAGTATAACCCAGATGGCTATTGGACACCTGCCACAGGTAACTCACAGTCCGGTCAACACCAGGATGGCAATGAAGGACACCACATTCATCACCCCGTCGTAAACCAGATCACACTTTACTCTGACAAAGAACTGCGATGTTGAGCATTTCTTCTGTTCTTAAAGAATTCTAACTTATCAGTTGAAGGACCATCGCCCAGCAGATAACACGTACAGTAATAATTAAACAGTAGACCTGTCACAGCTCAGCTGATTCCAGGACAGGAATGGACAGGCGAGGAGATAATGTTGTGCTATCGTGGATCACCGATACCAATAAGTGTTATTCCCCCTGCTCATGAATAAATAAATAAATAATTACCTTCTTCACTGGCAGCCTACCGTCCCTCATAAGCCTTATGGTTTCTGTGGACGTTAAGCACCATGTTGACTTCACTTACTGACAGCCCATGTACCGGTGCCGTGTCCGTTCACTTTGTTGTCCGACTGTTCCGAATGTTTTACATAAATACACGCAGATACGTACGCCACTAGATCCCTTACCTTGCCTGCAGTCTTGATGCCCTTGAAGAGGCAGAAGAAGACGATGACCCAGCACAGTAGCAGGCAGAGCGCCATCTGCCACTTGACGGAGCCCAGTCGGCCCAGACCGCCGGACACGTCCAGCACAGAGCGACTGCAACACAGTGCGTTACAGCGTGTTGCACAGGTACGTGTTACTGTGTTATATAGTACTTAGAACAGACCGCCAGACACGTCCAGCACAGATGTTTAAAAACCCGTACTCTCTCTGTCTCTGTCTGTCTGCCTGCCTTTCTGTCTGTCTGTCTGTCTGTCTCTCCCCCCTCTCTCTCTCTAGAGAGAGAGAGAGAGACAGAGACAGAGACAGAGACAGAGAAACAGAGAGAGAAAGAGACACAGAGACAGAGACACAGCTAGAGACAGAGACACAGAGAGGAGACAGAGACAGAGACAGAGACACAGACACAGACACAGACACACACACACACACAAACACGCCCGCCCGCCCGCCGCACGCACGCACACGCACACGCACACGCAGGCATACGCTTTATTCTGGAACGTCATGTGCCTATATACAAACGCACGCACATGCTCCATTCAGAAAAAAAAATGACAATACTCACTAGAAATACTCCTCGCTAGGACTGGTGTAGTTGTTGCCCGTGGTGTGGTAGCTGGCGACGGCGTCGTTCCCAGCCAGGTCTTTGAGCGTGCTGACGCACTGGCCCACCAGGTCACCGTCGTAGCTGCTGCAGTTGCTCAGCACGCGGTGACACGACAGGTTCTGCACGGCTGGCCACGACAACACCGTGGTGTTCACCGCGGAGCAGTTGTCGGCGGCGTACTTGTTGATCGTGCATTCTGAGTGGACCAAACAGAGCATGGACACTGTTACCAGGTCTGCAGACCTTTCCCTACCAAAGGATCAGAGCTGCGGACGCAGTTTGCTCTCTCTCTCTCTCTCTCTCTTCTCTCTCTCTCTCTCTCTCTCTCTCTCTCTCTCTCTCAATTTTGCTAGATGTGACCTTGTTTTTTACAGTATGCAATAAGATATATTCACTCTTCTGTCGCTTTCCTTTATTAGTGTAAAATGATTTTGTAATTCTGTGTGTGTGTGTGTGTGTGTGTGTGTGTGTGTGTGTGTGTGTGTGTGTGTGTGTGTGTGTGTGTGTGTCTGTCTCTCTCTCTCTCTCTCTCTCTCTCTCTCTCTCTCTCTCTCTCTCTCTCTCTCTCTCTCTCTCCTGTAAATTCAGATTTGCATCTGTCTTACTTTGCTGAATTTGTATGTTGCGAAGTTTTAGACAGTAATACTTTTTTTTCTTTTTTCTTTTCTTAAGATGAGTATCGATGCAATTATTTGTATTCTTTCTTGACTATTGAGTGTTGCTGTGTTTGTCACCAGGGACAGATTTGTAAAAAAGCAGACTTGTGCTTAAATATTTATCCTTGTGTAATAAAGTTTTCTCTCTCTCTCTCTCTCTCTCTCTCTCTCTCTCTCTCTCTCTCTCTCTCTCTCTCTCTCTCTCTCTCTCTCTTTTACACGTTATCCCAGCCAGAAACGTTTCAGTCATTCCGAGTGGACTAAAAAGAGTATGGAAACTGTAACCCGGTCTTTCCCTATCAAAGGATCAGTGCTACTGACGCAATTTTTACAGGTAACATGTTATCCTCATTTTCCCCCCCTTCTTTTTTGTAATTTGTTTTTTACACGTTATTCCAACCAGGAACGTTTCATTCTCTAGAACCAGTGGCTTTTCCTGCGCATGCGTGAACAGTCAGGATTAAGTCATTCTTGTCCTTGGACAATATCTTTTTCAAGAGTTGTGATTTTAAATCGTTGTCAAGGCACGGTGCAGACATGAGGCGATGTCTGATTATTACTAGCACTGTAACTGTAGTTGCTATAACATTATCCGAGCCAGACGTCCTACTACATCTTTCTGGAAGATGGGAAACACTTCGCCATGGACGTCATGTGATATCATAAGGGCAAGGAACAGGTCAAGGCAGACTGTCCTTGTTTTGTATTACGATGGAAGGGAAATAGGACAAGGAACAGGTTAAGGCAGACTGTCCTGGTTATTGTATTACGATGGAAGGGAAATAGGACAAGGAACAGGTCAAGGCAGACTGTCCTGGTTTTGTATTACGATGGAAGGGAAATAGGACAAAGAACAGGTTAAGGCAGATTGTCCTGGTTTTTGTATTACGATGGAAGGGAAATACGGAAATGAACAGGTTAAGGCAGATTGTCCTGGTGTTGTATTACAATGGAAGGAAAATAACCAAATGAACAGGTTAAGAGATTATCCTGGTGTTGTATTACAATGAAATAATATATTCATATATATATATATATATATATATATATATATATATATATATATATATATATATATATATATATATATATATGGCCAACTGAAATCTGCCTAAGGCCCCGGCTGTCACAGAGGACACACTTTAAGGATTCCAAATTCCAGCTCGGGAGAAAAATATTATCCAAGGACAAGAACAACAGAAATCGTTATCAAGGCACAGTTACAGACAAGAGCTAAGGGATGCCTTTTCGCTAACACTTTTAACTGTATTTGCTCCTTCTACATAGTATACGGGCCCGGATAGGTCACTCCACACGTGTCAACTACTTACACACAGTGTTCCAGGTATTGCTGCACAAACCCCAGGGCAGACTATAGAGATGATGGAGTCACAAATATTAACTCACACTATTTTCTCCCGGGTTACTCTGCACATGACACATATACGCACGCGCGGTGGTCCAGGGCAGCTGGAAGGTAAGTAAACATGGTGCTTAACGTCCACAGAACCCACAAGGCTTATTAGGGACGGGGAGAATGGGAAGGGAGTATGGAGGTGGGGGGAGCGGGAGATTATATACCTATCGCTACACTGTCACCACCAGAATGAATCCTGCATTAAGGTGGGCAGCGATGACAGCCATTTTAATGTTTCATAATTGTGAGGGGCAAAGACACAAGACAGGTGGGAGGTGGGAAAGTCACGAATAAATACATTGCATCTCCGCTGAGTATCTGTTCACACAGGGCAGAGTTCCAGGTGTTGTTGCAGAAGCCACAGGGCAGGGGGGAGGTGGGAAAGTCACGAATAAATTTTCATACCTTGATTGATTGATGATCGCTTATATAGCGCTATTCTCCGCTCTCTTGAGCAGACCACTGCGCTCGCATGCGGTTCTACATGAGTGACTAGCTTTTTACAGCGCGTTTTTTGAATATCCACCGAAGTGGTGTACTTACAGCGCTGGCAGGCTGGTGCCACATGAAACTGCAGCCATCTCGGCGCAAGTTCTGTGTACACCATACAACCATGCTCCATGTCACATCATGCAAAGCCACATACGTAAGGTGTATGCGTGTTTAGCTGTAACCTGCCACCTGCACTTTTGGCAGAATGACCGGGATCTTTTACGTGCTACTGCGGTAACACGGGGGTGAAACGGATACCGAAATAAGAGTCAGCACAGAAAGTCGACCCTGGAGAAGAAAATTCTCCCGCCGCTCCTGCGGGGATTCGAACCCACGACCTTTCAATCACGAGTCCGGCGCTCTAACCTCTGAGCTATCCCCGCCCCACTCCGCATCTCCGCTGGGTTACACGGCAGCCATACTCACGTGCGGTGTTCCAGATGTTGTTGCAGAAGCCCCATGGCTGACGGGAGGTGGGAAAATCACTAATAAATACTTTGCATCT
>JABMCL010001980.1:295000-297500 GCA_018857735.1 Alviniconcha marisindica
CACACACACACACACACACACACACACACACACACACACCAAAATAGCATCATCTATACATACAAACCTATAACACCTGTCCGGTCAATGAAAACAAGATCGAAACACTCAACACGTAACATCACTGCCCGCAGAAACGTTCCACTCCAACTCGGAGAAAATCAAAGGAGACATGAACAGACACTGCATTTAACTTTGTCTCTGGCCAGATCAAGAATGCATGGCAACAGCAAGGACGCACACGGCTTTTTTCGGTTCCTTTTCGGTAGTGGGAGGAGACAAGACAATGGCTAAGACAAGGACATGTGTATAAGATATAAACTTGTGCGTCTTGACCCAAGGGGTCTGCCACATGTGTTCACACACCTCAGCAACCAGGCGCCGCGTCAAAAGGTGGAGGGCTGACTGAGACTTCCGCTGCTGACGTGCCAGTGGTCTACTGTCATAGGTTTTGTGCTCTCTGCTTCCGCTACTGACGTGTCTAGTGGTCTACTGTCATAGGTTTTGTGCTGTCTGCTGCCGCTGCTGACGTGTCAGTGATCTACTGTCAAAGGTGTTGTGGTACTTCCGGTACTGACGTGCCAGTGGTCTACTGTCATAGGCTTTGTGCTCTCTGCTGCCGCTGCCGACGTGCCAGTGGTCTACTGTCATAGGTTTAATGGTACTTCCGCTGCTGACGTGTCAGTGGTCTACTTTCATGGGTTTTATGCTATCTACTTCCGCTGCTGACAGTGGCCTACTGTCAGGTTTTGTGCTATCTGCTGCCGCTGCTGACGTGTCAGTGGTCTACTGTCATGAGCTTTGCGCTATCTACTTCCGTTGCTGACGTGTCAGTTGTATACTGTCATGAGTTGTGTACTATCTACTTCCGCATCTGACGCGTCAGTGGTCTACTGTCATGAGTTTTGTGCTGCTTCCACTGCTGACGTGTCAGTGGTCTACTTTCATCGGTTTTGTGCTGTCTACCGCCCTAACGATTTCAGTCAATGCTTATGCGTTGCTGTAAAAGAACTGAGACGTAAAAGGTCTCAAATCCGTTGATGTCTATGCAACCAGCTTGCGATGCATTTACTAAAAACAAACATACTTTACTTTCCAATGTATTATTCAACTGTACTGTTCTCTAAAATGCATAAATAAATTAAAATAATGACGGTACTATGTTTGGTTTTAGTGTTATGCAAAGCGCATATTGTGCATGTAATTTAGCTACATCAAATGATTTATGCAATAACGTCTGATTTATGATTTGAAAATTGTTTGTACCATGTGTTTCCCAACGTCATTTAGTTCCTGATAATAAGCAACTAGAGGAGTAAAAACAATAAACACCCCCCCCCCCCCAAAAAAAAAAAAAAAAAAAAAAAAAGAAGAAAAAAAGAAGAAGAAGAAAAAAAGGTCTTTGCAGCGACAGACCAACTCTCAGACAGTCGGTCGTTTTCGAGCTTTCAGAACAAATCCGCGCGACAGTGTTCGTGTAGTTTTTCGTTTTGTTTCAATGTTGCTTTACGCCACAGAAACGTGTAGTTTTTCGTTTTGTTTCAATGTTGCTTTACGCCACAGAAACCGTAAGGCTTACTGGGGACAGCGAGACGAGGACGGCCACCTCGACTTCCACACAGTTGCAGAGTTCTGACGAGTGAGAGAGAGAGAGAGAGACCATGTTGCTTTACGTCCACAGAAGCGAGATGGCTTATTAGGGACGGGGACAGAGGGGGAAGGGGACGAAAGAGTGAAGGCTCCACCGCGGATACCGCCCGAAAAAGATCGGGGAGACCGTGGACCGCCGCCAGAACAACGGAAGTGTTAAGGCGGTGTCCCCTCGCCATTGCCCAGCGACTTGTGCACTCCGCAATTGCTGTTTCAACTGCCGTGCTTGGGCAGAGTCACAAAGACAGTGTCGTTGCACTGCTGTTGAGGAACAACCCGAAGCGAAAGAAGTCAAACTTTCGCGGCCCAGCTCCACCTCCCTGCTCATGATCTCTTCTGGGCTGAGGGTCCAGCTCCACCTCCCTGCTCTTGATCTCGCCTGGAACCCTGTGTCTGACGAGGTAGGTAGGTAGTGTTGCTTAATGTCCTCAGATGTCAGTTGACATATTAGGGACAAGCTGAGACCAATGCCGAAGCATGGTTCAATATAGCTTTACGTCCACGGAAACCAGAAGGCTCGTTAGGACGGACAGCCCAGGACGGCCACCTCGACTCTCACACAGCTCCTGAACTATGTGTCTGACGAGTTGTTGTTGGTCGCTTTTATATAGCGCTATTCTCGGCTCTCGGGGACACTCACTGCGCTATTGTCGCATGTGATTCTAAATGAAAGACTGTAGCTTTTCTGATTACTGCGTTTTGAATATCTATCCAAGTGGTGTGGTTACAGTGCTGTTTGGTTGTTGTTATATGGCTGGTGCCATGTGAAACTGCTGCCGTCTCGGCGCGTTCTGTGTACACCATACAACCATGCACCATGTCACCTTCTTCTTCTTCCTTTTCATTTAAA
>JABMCL010001980.1:305000-312500 GCA_018857735.1 Alviniconcha marisindica
GCGCGGCCAGCGATGACAGGAGGGAGGTGGCGGGCGATGAGGGCGAAGGGCTGGTGGTGAAGGAGATGATGATGATGCCCTGTGCAGGAAGACGATTGACTGATTGACTGACCGGCTTACTGACTGAGTAATTCATTCATTGACTGGTTGACTGACTGACTGGTTGACTGATTGACTGACCGACCGGTTGGCTGATTGATTGATTGACTGGCTGATTGGCCGACTGGCTGATTGATTGACCAGTTGACTGATTGACTGATCGGTTGACTAATTCATTGACTGACCGGTTGGTTGACTGAGTGACAGCTTGGCTGACTAATGGATTGACCGATTGACTGGGTGACTGATTGCTTGGTTGGTTGACCGGTTGACAGATTGCTTGATTGACTGGTAACTTGCCTGCCTGGTTGATCGGTTGACTTGCTCACTGAGTGATTGGCCGGTTTGCTGCTAACTTCCTTGATTGATTCTTGACAAGTAACGCCCAGTTAATCTACAAAGGTCACAGCTGGTCGACACATTTCGTCAGCTTTGTACAAAGATGTGCCTCTTGTGGAGTTTTTTGCAGTTTGAATTTATTCGCATACTAGCTAGGTGAGAGCTACCGTAGGCGTTTTATAATCAGTTTTCGTTGTTTTTGTTCACTTCAAGTGAGGTTTTTCGAGCGCTAATGGATCGACTCACATCGTTTGTTGATTCTACACAAGCGTTCTGCGGCCTATATTCTGTCTCAGATTATAGTTCATCAAATCACAACTAGATGTCTGAATCACCGTTTGTCTCACAAGTTACTTTTTTTTAGAAGAGCATGGGGGGGCGGGGGGGGGGGGAATGAGGTGGAGGATGTGTGTGTGTGTATGGGGTGGGGGGGGTGAGGGGGGCAATATTCTAGCTTACTCCGTTCATAGTTCGGTTTCTCATCAGAATAAGAGACCTTCACATCTGTGCCGCAGTACCCGATCGCGGTTTCTAGTTACTGTGTTTGCTAATTTTGTTTTGTTTTTGGGGGGAGAGGGAAAAGAGAGGGGGGGTGGGGGGTGGGGGGTGGGGGTGGAGAGCGGACTGGAAAACAAGGAAGAAACATTTGAATGACCAAAGGCGCCAGAAGTGCTGGCTGCTAGTGAACATGCAGAGCTAGGCTATATTCTGCTCTGCTCCAGGATTAACCCCTTCACTGCCCCAACATGTAAAATTTCCGGGCTGAAAGCTACTCGGACTCGCCTGCAAACAGTATATTTTCCGGTCCTATAACATATCTACTTTCAATGCTGCGCGTTTTGATGAAAATGCTTTCACATGCCAGTTCAAAAACTAAAACTAAGAGGTTTCAGGATTTCAAATTTCGCACTTTTATTGGACGTTTTCAAGCGACATCATGGCAGTGAAAGGGTTAAAATTGAAAATCGTCGAAAGCTCTGGATTCTCATTAGGAGGGAACTCAATTTTTGTGTTCGCGGCGCCCCATCGTGGACAGAAAGACGAAACGGCTGTCAACCATCGACCTCTTGTTGGAAAGGATAAGTATGAATCATACAATCCGTGGGCAGCAGATTTGAATAACAGATCAACACACACACACATGAAACCCTCTCTTTCTTTTCCTTTTGGTATCTTTTCTGAGCTTTTCAATGCATACTGTTAAGAAAATCGATAGAAAGATGTCAAAACACAACTGAGAACGGGCACGTGAATGTGTCTGTGTGCATGTGTGTTTCGCTTGTCTTAGATGTAGGACTATATCTTACATTTTTAAAAAGTTGTTTACATGTGTGTGTATGCGTGCGTGCGTGCATGCGTGCATGCGTGCATGCGTATCTTTGTGCGCGCGCGCGCGCGCCGCGCGTGTGTGTGTGTGTGTGTGTGTGTGTGTGTGTGTGTGTGTGTGTGTGTGTGTGTGTGTGTGTGTGTGACTAAGGATTAGCACATACTTTTGATTATGTTAGTTGATGCATGCCAGTCTTGTTATTACTTACTACTTACTGCTTAATGTTTACCGCATTTCAAGATACTTTGCTTGTTGTAACACTTGGTGAATAAAGAATCTGAATCTAAATCAGAACATTAAAAGTAATTTCACTGAGCCTTACTGATTTCTGTACTCTCTCTCTCTCTCTCTCTCTCTCTCTCTCTCTCTCTCTCTCTCTCTCTCTCTCTCTCTCTCTCTCTCTCTCTCTCTCTCTCTGTGTTTCTATGGTTTTGTTGTTGCTTTTGCTTCTGCCCATTTTTTGCTCCAGCTTCAGCTAAATATCAGTCAATTCACTTTTTAGGAACGCCGCAACGATGTATTCAACAGTTAGAGTTATAAAACAACTCCAATACAAAATCAGACCAGAGGTTGGTGCATTTGTACTCTCATCCAGGATATAATCAGACATGAAGGTTGGTGCATTTGTACTGACAGCCGGAATATAATCTGACATGAGGTTGGTGCATTTGCGCTCACAGCCAGGATATAATCAGACATGAGTTTGGTGCGCTTGTACTCACAGCCAGAATATAATCAGACATGAAGATTGTTGCATTTGTACTCACAGCCAGGATATAATCAGACATGAGGTTGGTGCATTTGTACTGACAGCCGGGATATAATCTGACATGAGGTTGGTGCATTTCTACTCACAGCCAGGATATATATATAATCAGACATGAGGTTGGTGCATTTGTACTCACAGCCAGGATATAATCAGACATGAAGGTTGGTGCATTTGTACTCACAGCCAGGATATAATCAGACATGAAGGTTGGTGCATTTGTACTCACAGCCAGGATATAATCAGACATGAAGGTTGGTGCATTTGTACTCACAGCCAGGATATAATCAGACATGAATGTTGGTGCGTTAGTACTCACAGCCAGGATAGTGGGACACAAAAACTTCCACAGCCACTTCCACAGGAAGCTCTCTGATTTGCCCGTCATGTCGGAGATCCGGTTGGCCAGCCGTTGCACTCCGTACAGCCACATCATCGTCATCACCTCCGCCACGCACACCGCCGGCACCGACAGTAGGTAGACGTAGTGCTCCAGGAACTGAACCACGTACAGGCCTCCCTGGGTCAGACACAACACGACCATTAAACGTATAGGCCTCCTTTCGTCAGACCCAGCAAATGAAACGTAAGGCCTCCCTGGGTCAGACACAACACGACCATTAAACATACGGGCCTCCCTGGGTCAGACACAACACGACCATTAAACGTACGGACCTCCCTGGGTCAGACACAACACGACCATTAAAGGTACATGCATCTTTTGGTTAGACTCAGCACATTAAACGTATGGCCTCCCTGGGTAGACACAACACGACCATTAAACGTATAGGCTTCCTTTCGTTAGGCCCAGCA
The DNA here is from genome assembly GCA_018857735.1 of Alviniconcha marisindica. Taxonomy (NCBI): domain Eukaryota; kingdom Metazoa; phylum Mollusca; class Gastropoda; family Provannidae; genus Alviniconcha; species Alviniconcha marisindica. The sequence continues at coordinate 308,345 of JABMCL010001980.1, forward strand.
CATTAAACGTAAGGCCTCCCTGGTTCAGACGCAACACAACCATTAAAGGTATAGGCCTCCTTTCGTTAGACCCAGCACATTAAATGTCAAGCCTCCCTGGGTAGATACAACACGACCATTAAACGTATAGGCCTCCTTTCGTCAGACCCAGCACATGAAACGTAAGGCCTCTTTGGGTCAGACATAACACGGCCATTAAACGTACAGGCCTCCCTGGGTCAGACACAACACGACCATTAAACGTACAGGCCTCCCTGGGTCAGGCCCAGCACAACCATTAAACATAAGGCCTTCCTGGGTCAAACACAACACAACCATCAAACGTACAGGCATCCCTGGGTCAGACACAGCACAAACAGCATAACACTGACGTATGCACATCACTGGATTTCAACGTCCTGTCATCCCGCACATGGAGACCTCAGGACAGCGCCAGCAACAGTAACAACACGGACACATAACTACATATACAACAGCGACAACACGGACACATAACTACATATACAACAGCAACAACACGGACACATAACTACATATACAACAGCGACAACACGGACACATAACTACATATACAACAGCAACAACACGGACACTACAACAGCAACAACACGGACACGTAACTACATATACAACAGCAACAACACGGACACGTAACTACATATACAACAGCAACAACACGGACACATAACTACATATACAACAGCAACAACACGGACACATAACTACATCTACAACAGCAACAACACGGACACATAACTACATCTACAACAGCAACAACACGGACACTAACTACATCTACAACAGCAACAACACGGACACATAACTACACATACAACAGCAACAACATGGACACATAACTACATCTACAACAGCAACAACACGGACACATAACTACATCTACAACAGCAACAACACGGACACATAACTACATCTACAACAGCAACAACACGGACACGTAACTACATCTACAACAGCAACAACACGGACACATGACTACATATACAACAGCGACAACACGGACACATAACTACATATACAACAGCAACAACACGGCGCCCTAACTAAATATACAACAGCGACAAAAGGGACACTAACTACATAACAGCAACAACACGGACACATAACTACATATACAACAGCAACAACACGGACACATAACTACATCTACAACAGCAACAACACGGACACCTAACTACATCTACATCACCAACCTGCGTGACGGTGCTGAGACCCAGCAGAAACAGCAGCAGCACCACCATCACCAGCAGCAGCCGCCGCGACTTCCGCCTCTCCACGCAGCAGAGGGAGGCGATGCTGTCGTAGAGGTTGTGCAGCATGGCCGACTGGACCCCGATGCCGCCCAGGATGAGGGCGGAAAACCACATGACGAGCCACAGGGAAGGGATGGGGAGACGGGAAGTGACGGAGGGAAGCAGGCCAAAAGCCAGGTCCACACCTGTAACACAAGGAACAGCTAGACGTCACCTGGAGCTACAGTTACTTAGTGGAGGTCCGGAGCCCATGCAGCCAACCACATACGGTTATAATTATCAGGTCACCTGGACAGTTGAGTTCTTGTAAAGTTCATTCAGTTCAACGTTTTCTTGTAAATTCATTTATATGAACAGGTGGACAGTTCAGTTCTTGTAACTGTAAGTTCATTCAGTTCAACATTTTTTTTTTTTAAAGTTCATTTATATGAACAGGTTCCATGTCAGGTCACCTGGAAAGTTCAGTTCTTGTAACAGTAAGTTCATTCAGTTCAACATTTTCTTGTAAGTTCATTTATATGAACAGGTTCCATATCAAACGGGCAGTTCAGTTCTTGTAACTGCAACTTCATTCAGTTCAACATTTTCTTGTAAGTTCATTTATATGAACACTTGTTGAGCGACTCATCTCGAGGTGAACTCCCATTGGCAGTGTGCTCACTTGACATGTCCAGCTGTCGGATGTCGGTGATGTCCAGGAGAAGTTCCGCTCCCAGAGCCACGAAGAGAGCGCAGCCCCCCAGTAACGTCATCGTCACGTTGATCACAGTTATTATCACCGAATTCCTGACACACACACACAGTCACCGCAATACAATACAGGCACAGGAGCCACCCAGTAACGTCATCGTCACGTTGATCACAGTTATTATCACCGAATTCCTGACACACACACAGTCACCGCAATACAATACAGGCACAGAAGCCACCCAGTAACGTCATCGTCACGTTGATCACAGTTATTATCACCGAATTCCTACACACACACACACACATCACCCACTACAGCACAACACCCACCACACACACAACACACACCACACACACACAGTCACCGCAATACAATACAACACAGAAGCCACCCAGTAACGTCATCGTCACGTTGATCACAGTTATTATCACCGAATTCCTCACACACACCACAGTCACCGCAATACAATACACGCACCAAAGCCACCCATACACGTCATCGTCACGTTGATCACAGTTATTTCCCGAATTCCTCACACACACACACACACACACACACACACACACACACACACACACACACACACACACACACACACACACACACACACACACACACAGTCACCGCAATACAATACAGACATAGGAGCCCCCCAATAGCGTCATCGTCACGTTGATCACAGTTATTATCACCGAATTCCTGACACACACACAGTCACCGCAATACAATACAGCACAGAGCCACCCATACACGTATCGTACGTTGATCACAGTTATTATCACCGAATTCCTACCACACACACACACCCAGACAAACATAACACAACAACACTCCACAGGACAGAAAAGCACAGACAGACAAACCAACACACGTTCACGACAGGAGCAAACGTCATCGTCACGTTGATCACAGTTATTATCACCGAATTCCTGACACACACACAGTCACCGCAATACAATACAGGCACAGAAGCCACCCAGTAACGTCATCGTCACGTTGATCACAGTTATTATCACCGAATTCCTCACACACACACACACACACACACACACACACACACACACACACACACACACACACACACACACACACACACACACACACACACACACACAGAGTCACCGCAATACAATACAGACACAGAAGCCCCCCAATAGCGTCATCGTCATGTTGATCACAGTTATTATCACCGAAATCCTCACACACACACAGTCACCGCAATACAATACAAGCACAGGAGCCCACCAACAGCGATATCGTGACGTTGATCACAGTTATTATCACCGAATTCCTGACGCACACACACAGTCACCGCAGTACAATACTTATAAGCACAGGAGCAAAGGCCTGTCGCTTAAGGGGGAAGTAAAAGCTATTCAGTGGAAGTGAAAACCTTTAATTGTCACACGTTCACGACAGAGAGAAACTGTACATACCGCTTTCCGTTTTCTCGTTTTCCGTTTGAGGTGTCTCAGCCTATATGTAATTTATATTTGAAATTTGTACACCGCGCCGAGCTCTGTTTTTATGATAGAGGCTTGCGCTATATAAATGTGTCATTATTATTTATTAGTATACCAACTACAAATTGACGGGTTTTCTCCAGATCTGTACTTCTGTTTTGGGGTACCTTTTTTCACGTGTTTGGTGACAAAATACCTATACAGCAAAAATATGAATAAAGGACTATAAAACGGCCGTTTCTACAACTCGCACCATTACCATGCAAACTAACTTTTTTTCTATTTAATTTGTTTAATTTTGAATCATTGATATACACACCTGAAGCATTTGCTGTGGAAGTGTGCCCAAGCCGACACAGAGATGGTGACGCCTGTACCACTGGCCAACCCGTTCAACACCAGCTTAGCAGCGTCCCACCATACCTGCAGGACAACAACCAACGGGTCAGCGCCAATTCGGCCTTAACAACACCTTTCGTACCACCGTAGACATGTCTATTGTCTAACAGTAGCTGTTCTGATCTGTACTGTTGATTAGTTATCAATGAATGTGTCTTGTACTTGTCTAAATGTACTGACCTGCATTGTTAAGTTATCAATGAATGTGTCTTGTACTTGTCTAGCTGTACCGACCTGTCTTGTTAAGTTATCAATGAATGTGTCTTGTACTTGTCTCACTGTACTGACCTGTCTTGTTAAGTTATCAATGAATGTGTCTTGTACTTGTCTAG
>JABMCL010001980.1:317500-325000 GCA_018857735.1 Alviniconcha marisindica
GTAGCAGTTGTTCTTATTCCCAAGCTGTCCTTTCGGGGGTGGAGCGCATATGGGCTTTTCCGAGCACGTAGATACCATCTCGAACTGAACTGAACTCAACTGAACTGTCCTTTTGACTAGGTCAAGGTCAGAGGGCCTGGTTTAAAGGTTCGCCCTGATATAACCGTAGTGGTTGACTGGGCGTAAAACACCAAATTACCTACTGGTTTAAAGCTGTAAGGTTATGATCATGCAGAGTTCCAAAGATCTCATTGACTTGCATCCGGGAAAACCCCAACATTAAATACTTTTGCGAGTGAAGGAAACGCATTTAGATGCATTTAGATGCAGAGCGAGAACATGCACTGTCACGCTCACGAAAGCCAAAAGTTGATCAAGATCGAAACGCATCTATAACCGGTATAACACGGCGCGAGAACACAGTCTGCACGCTCTCGAAAGCCAAAGGTTGATCACGATCGAGCGTGCATGTCACCACATGGATGGATCGTCGTTATTTGCTAGGCTTTGCGCCCACCCCCGAGATTTCTTCGGAATCAAAATCCTGTGCCGACTCCACAAAAGTCCTTCGGATGAGACTCTCCATAGACCGAGGTCCCCCGTGTGTAGATGCATGCAAAACGATCACATGCGCACGTTAAATATCCTGTAGTCCGTGTCAGAGTTCGATGGACTATGGTGGAAAGGTTAAGATACCCATCATGCAATGCAAAACCAGTAGTAGAACACCCCAGGTCATACACACCCACCCGCATATTCAAAGTGCCAAGACAGATGGGTGGAGAAAGTAGAAATCCAGTAGTAGCTAAAACACCCCAGGTCATACCCACCCGCATATTCAGCGCACCAAGACAGAGGGGTAGAGAAAGAAGAGAACCGGTAGCAGAACACCCCAGGTCATATCCACCCTTATATTCAGCGTGCCACGGTGGAGAAAGAAGAGACCCAGTAGCAGATCACCCCTAGTCATACCGGACTATAGTATTACCTAAAGTTGCTACCCACCCGTATATTCTGCGTGCAAAGGCATAGGGATGGAGAAAGAAGAGAACGAGTAGTATAACGTCCCAGGTCATACCCACCCGTATATTCAGCGTGCCGAAGCAGAGGGGTGGAGAAAGAAGAGAAACAGTAGTAGAACACCCCAGGTCATTTCCACCCTTATATTCAGCGTACTACGGTGGAGAAAGAAGAGCAGATCACTCCTAGTCATACCGGACTAAAGCAATACCTAAAGTTGCGACCCACCCGTATATTCAGCGTGCCACGGCAGAGGGGTGGAGAAGGAAGAGAACCAGTAGCAGATCACCCCTAGTAATACCGGACTATAGCAGTACGTAAAGTTGCTATTGGATACCCACCCGTATATTCATCGTGCCAAGCCAGGGGGGTGGAGAAAGAAGAGAACCAGTAGTAGAACGCCCCATGTCATACCCACCCGTATATTCAGCGTGCCAAGGCAGAGGGGTGGAGAAGGAAGAGACCCAGTAGTAAAAGGCCCAAGCCGTGTATGTGTTGCCGTAGATGAGCAGCAGTGTCGAGACCACAATCATGGAGTAGCTCAGCCCTGAAACAATCACACGGTAATCCACCAAAATGCGTCAGTGGACTCAAACATATTTCATGTATCAAACAAAAGCCTATATAGCACGGGCTCTGGCAGCTTTACCGTTGACGTTTCAAAACAAAAACAAAACAAAAAAAGCCGCAGTACTCCTCTTTCCCAACAAACAACAACTAAACAAACAAAAACAAATGAAAAATCTAAACTAAATCCATCAAATGCGTCTGTGAAGTCAAATACAGTTTAGTAGCTGCTATCCTTCAGTCTCAAAGCAGTATGCGAAGTCAGGGATGTCAAACCAGTGAAGTGAAATCAATCGGAAACCTGAGGTCGGTAAAAGAGCTTTTTGAGTAAATCAGTCTCTAACTGTCTCTGGCATGTCGGAGGGAAGGTGACGCTAGTAGTAACTGGATTTTGATACCTCTCAACCACACAGGGCCATATCAGGGCAACGGAGGGAAAAGAGGGAGAGGAGGTAACCTTGCAGAGAGAGAGAGAGAGAGAGAGAGAGAGAGAGAGAGAGAGAGAGAGAGAGAGAGAGAGAGAGAGAGAGAGAGAGAGAGAGAGAGAGACACACACACACACACACACACACACACACACACACACACACACACACACACACACACACACACACACACACACACACACACACCCAAGAGACTGAAATTACAACACTGCTATCCGTTCATAGTCCGTACAAAAGAATTCAAAACACAGTCGGGCACCTTTTCGAAACGCTACATGCACACCTCGTTTCGAAGGCCCTCGTAGTACACATAGGCACACGCGCCCAGTTCTAACCCAGTTCGGCCAGAAGACTTAATCAAGTCGACCCCAAAACACACGCTTGTACCTCTGGAGAGAGGCGTGATTTTCCAGGCTGAGATGGGACCCCCTCTGGCGTACTGCCCCAGTGCCATCTCCATGTAGAGCAGCGGCAAGCCCAGCAGACTCGTCAGCACCAGGTACACAAACGTGAAGGCTCCTGAAACAAACCCAAGGGTTGTCAGAACATGACACCAACTCGTAGGCTACTTTTTGTATGTCCAGACTTTGAGATCCACGTCATCTGGCTACAATCTATCCCGTGGATTTCCAAGCCACACTGATGAAGTCGGGTACTGGGTGATAGCCTACTGCTGTTCCTCCCTCCCATTCCGAGTCCCTCCTTGCCTCATGGCCAAAGTAGGGTATTGGATGACACTGCCTTTCCACCCACCTCTCCATGTCACTCATGGCCAGGGATGGGTACTAGCTGACCACCCCCTCACCCCAACCTTTCAATTCTGCAGTGCCTAATGGTACAGGATGGCAATACCGATGATCCACTGACCTACCCAGTGCCTCATGGCCAGAACCGGATACTGGTAACAGCAATGCCTAGTGGTACAGGATGGCAATACCGATGATCCATTGACCTACCCAGTGCCTCATGGCCAGAACCGGATACTGGTAACAGCAGTGCCTAATGGTACCGGTAGCTTATACTGAATAACACTACCGTTGATCCATCAACTCACCTCCCCCGTGCCTCATGGCCAGAGCTGGGTACTGTATGACACCCCGCCCCTTCACTTCTGCAATGCCTACCGTTAATCCACCCATTCACCTCCCCCGTGCCGCATGGCCAGAGTCGGGTACTGGATGACACTCACCTCCCCAGAGTCGGGAACTGGATGACACTCACCTCCCCAGAGTCGGGTAATGGATGACACTCACCTTCCCCGAGTTGGGTACTGGGTGACGCTCACCTCCCCCGCGCCGCATGGCCAGAGTCTGGTACTGGCTGACACTCACCTCCCCAGAGTCGGGTACTGGATGACACTCACCACCCCAGAGTCCGGTACTGGCTGACACTCACATCCCCAGAGTCGGGTACTGGATGACACTCACCACCCCAGAGTCGGGTACTGGCTGACACTCACCTCCCCAGAGTCGGGGTACTGGATGACACTCACCACCCCAGAGTCGGGTACTGGATGACACTCACCTCCCCAGAGTCGGGTACTGGATGACACTCACCACCCCAGAGTCGGGTACTGGATGACACTCACCACCCCAGAGTCGGGTACTGGATGACACCCCACCACCCCAGAGTCGGGTACTGGATGACACTCACCACCCCAGAGTCGAGTACTGGCTGACACTCACCTCCCCCGTGCCGCATGGCCAGAGTCGGGTACTGGCTGACACTCACGCCCCCCCAACCAAGTCGGGTACCGGATGACACTCACCTCCGCCGTGCCGCATGGCCAGAGTTGGGTACTGGATGACGCTGCGCGTGCCGACGGCCAGCGACGCGAGCAGGAGGATGAACTCGGCCTTGTTCTTCAGCGGACCCCGCTCCTCCTCCTCGCCCTCCAGCACCATGGGGTGGTGGCCCGGCCCGTCGCCCTCCCCCATGTCCCCCGTGCTGCCGCCGCCGTCGTAGCCGGGCTGCACCAGCACCGTGTTGGAACCCTGCAGCTCCGCCTCGCAGGACGTGTGTGGAGACATGGTCGACCTCAGCAGGCTCTGAAAATACATGTGGTGAGAGGTATAGAGACATGGTCGACCTCAGCAGGCTCTGAAAGTACATGTGGTGAGAGGTATAGAGACATGGTCGACCTCAGCAGGCTCTGAAAGTACATGTGGTGAGAGGTATAGAGACATGGTCGACCTCAGCAGGCTCTGAAAGTACATGTGGTGACCGGTGCGGAGACATGGTAAACTTCAGCAGGCTCTGAAAGTACACAGTGATGACAGGTATGGAGACATGGTGGACCTCAGCAGGCTCTGAAAGTACACAGTGATGACAGGTATGGAGACATGGTCGACCTCAGCAGGCTCTGAAAGTACACAGTGATGTCAGGTATAGAGACATGGTCGACCTCAGCAGGCTCTGAAAGTACACAGTGATGACAGGTATGGAGACATGGTGGACCTCAGCAGGCTCTGAAAGTACACAGTGATGACAGGTATGGAGACATGGTCGACCTCAGCACGCTCTGAAAGTACATGTGATGACAGGTATGGAGACATGGTCGACCTCAGCACGCTCTGAAAGTACAGTGATGCAGGCATGGAGTGCGTATTCATATACGTACTGAGGCGTGAGGTCCGGTGTTGTTGTGATGTTCATGTTGAACGGTTTGTTGGGAGTGGGTGTGGGGAGGGAGGGTAGGGGGCGGGGTCGTGTGTGTGTGTGTGTGTGTGTGTGTGTGTGTGTGTGTGTGTGTGTGTGTGTGTGTGTGTGCGTGCGTGCGTGCGTGCGCGCGCGCGCATGTGTATGTTTATGTGTGTGTTTGTGTGTGGAGTGTATTCGTGTGTGTGCGTGTGTGTGTGTGTGCGTGGGGGGGGGGGGGGGGGGGGGGGGGAGGGTAGGAGTAGCATGCACGCCAGGCAGGTGTATATAAGAGTTAATATTCAAAACGTACTTAGACCTACTACACACACCACAAATCGTTCTTTCTGACCAGGGATCAAAAGATAAATAAAAAAATAAAAAAGCTAATACAGCAACAACAATAATTACTTACTGCTAATCGTGACTTCCGCAACTTAGTGTATACGAATCACCCCATTAAAGCAAATTCAGTTGTTGCACTAAATTCATCAGTGACTCAACTGTAAATCAATCACCATATTATAGCGACACTGCCTAACACACACCAAAGGCAAAGAGAACGAGCATCTCTAGCGACGCAAGTCTGATATAGATACCTAAAAGCAGCCATCAAATTGCACATAACCGAGTCTAACAGTACCAGCGCAAAACAGACTATACAACCGGCTCCGACAGCTCTGCCTGTAGATATCAAACCAAACACAATCGGCACTGGCAACTCTACCTGCAGATTAGACACTGAACCGGCTCTAACAGTTGTACCGGTTGCTTACACACAATCGGCACTGGCAACTCTACCTCAGATAGACACTGAACCGGCTCTAACAGTTGTACCGTAGATTACACACAATCGGCACTGGCAACTCTACCTGCAGATTACACACTGAACCGGCTCTAACAGTTGTACCCGTAGATTACACACAATTGGCACTGGCAACTCTATCTCCAGATCATAAACTGAACCGGCTCTAACGGTTGTACCGGTTGCTTACACACAATCGGCACTGGCAATCTACCTGCAGATTAACACTGAACCGCTCTAACAGTTCTCCAGAATATCAATTAACACTGAACCGGCTCTAACAGTTGTACCGGTTGCTTACACACAATCGGCACTGGCAACTCTACCTGCAGATTAGACACTGAACCGGCTCTAACAGTCGTACCAGTAGATTACACACAATCAGCACTGGCAATTCTACCTGCAGATTATACACTGAACCGTCTCTGACAGTTCTACCAGTAAATATCAAATTATACACAACCCGGCTCTGACAGATGTATCGTGCAGTATATATCAAATTACACACAATCTGCACTGGCAACTCTACCTGCAGATCATACACTGAACCGGCTGTAACAGATCTACCAGTAAATATCAAATTATACACAACCCGGCTCTGGCAGCTGTATCATGCAGTAGATATCAAATTATACGGAACCTGCTCTGACAGCTGTACCAGTATATCAAATAATACGCAACCGCTCTGATAGCTGCACCGGTAAAGGTTAAATTACACACAACCGGCTCTGACAGTTATATTATGCAGAAAATATGAAATTATACACAACCGGCTCTGACAGCTGTACCAAAAGATAATAAATTGTACACAACTGGCTCTGACAGCTGTACCAAAAGATAATAAATTGTACACAACTGGCTCTGACAGCTGTACCAAAAGATAATAAATTGTACACAACTGGCTCTGACAGCTGTACCAAAAGAAATAAAATTATACACAACCGGCTCTGACAGCTGTACCAAAAGATAATAAATTGTACACATTTGCTCTGACAGCTGTACCAAAAGATAATAAATTCTACACAACCGGCTCTGACAGCTGTCCCAAAAGATAATAAATTGTACACAACTGGCTCTGACAGCTGTACCAAAAGATAATAAATTGCATGAATCTGGCTCTGACAGCTCTACCAGTAAAAATCAAATTTTTATATACAACCGGCTCTGGCAGCTCTACAAGTAAACATCAAATTATATACATAACCCGGCTCTTACAGCTGTACCAAAAGACAATAAACCATACAATAAACTGGACACAACCGGCGCTGACAGCTCCACCAACTTACAGATATCAAGCTACGGCTCTGACAGCTGTACCAAAAGACAATAAACTGTACACAACCGGCACTGACAGCTCCACCAACATACAGATATCAAACTGCGGCCTACAGACCCCAGGTTCTGACAGCTCTTCCGATAACGTATCCCCAGACAACCCTCAGATCCTCCCCCCAAAAACAAACCCCAGAAAAACACCTGTCGATAATCAACGCTTCCTACGCCGGCACCGGCACTGACTCCGCCACCGCAGCGCAGTGAAAATGCCACCTGCAAGCGAGGATATAGGAAGAGCTGCATGACTAAGGAACCTGCCGAGACTCTGGGTATGTAATAGGGAGGTGAAAAAGAGTTGTTGTCTGCCCCCCGTCCCCCTTCCCATTACCCCGTCCCCCTCCTCCTCCACCACCACCACCACCACCAGCCAGCCAGCTTCAGTAACATCAAAGCGTGTTGTTCTAACCTCCTCTCGCTGTGTGTGGGAAATTGGATGAGAGCTAGATGTAGCGTTATTGGGTTATACAGACTGACGGGCCCACAGCGCGTAGCTATGATACGGAGCCTGAGGGCCAGGGAATACAGATCTAGCTGTGATGACGGCCGTCATCGCGGGCCTTATTTCTTTCATGTTGCCGTACGTCCACAGATGATGATCAGGTGGGACTTAATGTCCTCAGATGTCGGGCTATGGAATAAGTAAGTAAGTAAGTAAGCATGGTGCTTAACGTCCACAGAAACCACAAGGCT
>JABMCL010001980.1:330000-337500 GCA_018857735.1 Alviniconcha marisindica
ACACACACACACACACGCACGCACGCACAAGCACGCACGCGCGCACACACACACACACACACGCACGCACGCACAAGCACGCACGCACGCACGCACACACGCACGCACGCACGCACGCACGCACGCACGCACGCACAGAGAAACATGCACACGCACGCACGCACGCACGCACACACACACACAAACACGCAGAGAGAGAGAGAGAGAGAGAGAGAGAGAGAGAAGAGAGAGAGAGAGAGAGAGAGAGAGAGAGAGAGAGATGAAAGAACTAGTTGACACTATGAGACATAAAGGAAGAAGTTGGTTCCAGGTAGATGAATCCCACTGAACGCCGAAACATTCCGATGAAAGGATGTTTTGCTGTTTGCTGTAAACAGTAACAGCTTCCGGCAAAATGTCACAATACCGGATACTCCCAAGAACCCCCTTGTTGGCCTTCGCCTAAGTAGGCCAACCGAGCGTCTGCTCCTGCTCTACCGTATTTACTCTCATGAATGCAGCGAGGAACGTCAATAAGGAAACGTAGGCCCACATGATTTCAACTGATATAGAGACGCCTCTTTTTTTCTAACCCAGCATCCAAGACTCGGACGCCATCTGCTCATAAAGTTCTTCATTGGAGACTCTTCGGTGTGCCATAGCGACGCATCACCTATGACGGTGAAACACTTCCTGCAGGACTGTCAGACCCACCAAAACCTGATAACAGAAACATGGCCTGATTTTCTGACACAGCGCTGAGGGAGAAGCTCTACGGCCCTGTGGAGATCCTCCAGCGTACAGCGGTATACGTCCCAGTCAGAGCTTAGGAGCTGTGTGAAAGTCGAGGTGGCCGTCCAGGGCTACCCATCCCTAATAGTCCTTATGGTCTATGTGGACGTAAAGCAACATTGAACTGGGTGCCTCAGAGCTCAGGAACTGTCTGAAAGTCGAGGTGGCCGTCTTTGGCTCCCCGTCCCTAATAGTCCTTATGGTCTATGTGAACGTAAAGCAACATTAAACTTAGTGCCTCATAGCTCAGGAGATGTGTGAAAGTCGAGGTGGCCGTCCCGGTCTCCCCGTCCCTAATAGTCCTTATGGTCACTGTGGACGTAAAGCAACATTAAACTTCATGCCTCAGAGTTCAGGAGCTGTGCCAAAGTCGAGGTGGCCGGCCTTGGCTCCCCGTCCCTAACAGTCCTTATGGTCTCTGTGGACGTAAAGCAACATTGAACCTGAACGTCCCAGCTACCGGAGTTCCAGTCTGAGCCAAAGGCAACGAAGAACGAAGAAGTTTCTACACAACCATTCCACTTTCTCACTGCGGGCCACTTTAATAGCTACAGTTATTTTCACTGCCTGTCAGAAGAGAACGGAAAGAAACATAAAACAAACAACCCAAGTATCAGGCGGGCCTATTTTTCTCCTGTTCTTTTCTCGTCTTGTCAGTGTTGGTGTGAGTAATTACGTCTCTCCTGTCTTGTAATTCGTACCTGTCTGCTTCACGTGGCGTCCATACAAATGAAAGGTGCAGCTATAACTATTCCTTTCCAATTCTGATTGGGACAGCGGTGATTACACAGTGGTACAACGACGGACTTGTGATCGAAAGGTCTCGGGTTCGAGTCCTGGCTGGACTGAGCGGCGGGAAAATTTTCTTCTCCAGGGTGAACTTTCTGTGCTGAGTTATTTCGGTATCCGTTCCACACCCATGTTACCGCAGTAGCACGTACAGGATCCCGGCCATTTTGCCAAAAGTGCAGGTGGCAAGATACTTGAACACACACCCTACGTATGTGGCTTCAAATAAAATGACTTTGTATACTGATTTATGGTTGTATGGAGTACACAAAACTTGCGCCGAGACGGCAGCAGTTTCACGTGGCACCAGCCATGTGACAACTAAACAGCACTGTAACCACTTCAGTGGACATTCAAAAATTCGCTAAAAGAAAAAAAGCGACAATCACTCATTTAGAGTTGCATACGACTAGAGCGCAAACGCAGAGAATAGCGCTATAGTTGCCATTGCGAAGCGCTTAGGAATCACCTGGAGATCAGATGAGGCGCTCAACAAATGTTCATTAGGATCAACACACAAGGGAATTAATTAGCGCTCGAAATACGTAACACAAGTACAACAACAAAGACCTGAGTCGCCTACGGTAACTCATTTGATGTTCGTTCGTTCTTTTTGTTTAATGTCCTCAGATGCTACAGAGCATAATTATTAGGGCTTGAGGATGTACCTCTGGCGAAGTTTATGTACCTTGTATTTACACGCATGCCAGGTGAGAGCTACAGCAGGCGACTCAGGTCTTTGTTGTTGAACTTGTGTTACGTGTTTCGAGCGCCAATTAACTCCTTTGATTCTGCACGAGCGCTCTGGGCCTCGTTCTGTTTCAGATAAATGTTCATTTAAATAAATTTAAAAAGAAATAGGCTCTCTAACCATTCTCCGCCTCTCGTGCAAGGCGTGGTGCTCCCACAGCCGTTTGTGATGAGAGCGAGACCAAGAGACGCCTAACAGGAAAGAACTAGTACACCGTTAACCGTAGCGTTGGAAACAACGACCTTCACAAGTGTGTATGTAGACATCAGCGTCTCTCACAATGGGCGCAAAAGTTGAAAAACAACAACAACAACAACAACTAACGTTTTGAAATAGGAAGAACATGCGTATGGGATGTCGAAACTGGTGACGAGTTAGAGATTAAGGGGCCAGTGGGCCAACTTCCGCCTATTAATTTCGTATCCTTATTGAGCTAAAACAGCTCAACCAATCAAAGCCGTGGGCATGTTTAGTCTGCAGAACACTCTTAGTTACATGGGCCAGTTCGAAAGGTTAAAAATGCGTGTTGGTGCATGCATCAGAGCAAAGATACAATACACGCTGTACATAATACCATGTCACTCTTAGATCGGGATAAATAAATAAAAAATGGTTTAAATTAGGTAGCCTTCGCCACCAGACCATCAGAAACGGGTCATTCTACAGCGGAAAATATATATTTATCTTTTTCATTTTTAGGTCACGCGTAGCCGCTTAAGACAGATTATAACTTGGGATTGTTTCGGGATAGTTTTACCGGTTTGAGATGAATGCTGCCCCCCCCCCCCCCCCAACCCCCATCCCCATGCCCGTTGGCTTCTGGCCTCAAAGCTTCGTGCGAAACTGACGAGGGTAGTCAACGGTGTAATTGCGCCGCGGTTTTTTTGTTTTGTTTTTGTGGGGGGGGGGGGGGGAATGGGGGGGACGGGGGGGGGGGGGCAAAAACTATTTTTGAAACTCTCTGGTGCTGTTGGAGTGCATGGATATTTTCATCTTCGTCTTGAGCCAAGTCTCCGAGTTTGAACAGAGTGGGGCTTCTAGTTTTAGCTACGCGTTCTGAAAACTAGAGTTTTCTGACTAAAAAAACTAAAAAACTCTTTTTTCGTACACCCAGCCAGGGAAGGTTAATTTCCTTGGCTAGTATTTGCTGGGATTTATTTTCCAAATTAATTTCAGGATGCCCGGAGAGGTATCTCTCTCTCTCTCTCTCTCTCTCTCTCTCTCTCTCTCTCTCTCTCTCTCTCTCTCTCTATTATATATATATATATATATATATATATATATATATATATATATCGCTTATAAGGAACAGTATAGGGTTTTGAGGGGTTCAGATATTTACATAACACATTAGAGAATTTTATTCTTCTCAAACAAAAGCACAAGGAATGTTCCTTGATGTTGGTTAATTCCTTCATCATCACAGTCACACCCACGCAAGAACAACACTGACAATTAACTTTAACTCTGTTGCCAAAGCCGAGCCATAGTGCCAGTTAAGTGCCACATTCACATGCACTTTAGCCAATCATAGGATGCAGCCTGGCCACAGGTCGTTGTGAAGGTAGGGCAGGGGTGGGTGCCGGTGGGGCAGGGGGCAAGAGGCAGGGTGTGAGAGGCAGGGTGTCAAGAGCTGGGTGTGAAGAGCTAGGTGTAAAAGGCAGGGTGTGAAAAGCAGGGTGTGAAAGGCAAGGTGTAAACAGCTGGGTGTAAAGGGCAGGGTGTAAGAGGCAGGGCGTGAGGGGCAGGGTGTAAACAGCTGGGTGTAAAAGGCAGGGTGTAAAAAGCAGGGTCTGAGAGGAAATGTGTAAAACGCTAGGTGTAAAGGGCAGGGTCTAAGAGCCAGGGTGTGAGAGGCTGGGTGTAAAAGGGGGGAGAGAGAGAGAGAGAGAGAGAGAGAGAGAGAGAGAGAGAGAGAGAGAGAGAGAGAGAGAGAGAGAGAGAGAGAGAGAGAGAGAGAGAACAGGGTGTAAGAGGCTGGGTATAAGAGGCACGGTGTAAAAACGCTGGGTGCAACGGGCAGAGTGCAAAAGTCTGGGTGTAAGAAGCAAAGTGTAAAAGGCAGGGTGTAAAAGCCTGGGTGTAAGAGACTGGGTGTAAAAGGCAGGATGTAAAAGACTGGGTGTAAGAGAATGGGTGTAAAAGGCTAGGTCTGATAGGCAGGTTGTGTGTGAGAGACTGGGTGTAAAAGGCTAGGTCTGAGAGGCAGGTTGTGTGTGAGAGACTGGGTGTAAAAGGCTAGGTCTGAGAGGCAAGTTGTGTGTGAGAGGCTGGGTGTAAAAGGCTAGGTCTGAGAGGCAGGTTGTGTGTGAGAGGCTGGGTGTAAAAGGCTAGGTCTGAGAGGCAGGTTGTGTGTGAGAGGCTGGGTGTAAAAGGCTAGGTCTGAGAGGCAGGTTGTGTGTGAGAGGCTGGGTGCAAAAGGCAGGGTGCAAAAGACAGGGTGTAAAAGGCTTGGTGTGAGAGGCAAGGTGTAATAGGGTGTGAAAGGCTGAGTGTAAAACGTCAGCCGCCAGTGTTCGATGTGTTAAGCCACCGCATTATCAGCACGATGCTCGATCAGGGCTGAGCTTGTTTTGCCGGGAAGGTCATGCAGACGTACGCCACTCTGACAGAGCCGCTGTAGAGAACGCGCCCACTTGTCTGGAAGTGCTTGCAATTATTGGAACTGCGTTGATCCTGGTGTCAAGACTACCCATCGGTACAGACAGTGGATTGGGGGTTGGGGTGTGTGTAGGGTTGGGGGGGGTGGTGGGGGAGGGGGGAGGGCTGGGGGGGAGGAGGGAGGTAGAGGGGAAATGGAAGGAATTGGAAAAGAGAGAGAGGGAGATGGACAGAAAAACGGAGGCAGATAGAAACAGACATCGGGGTGGGGGGGAGAGAAGGAGGGAAAGAGAGGGGTAGGGAGGGAGGGAGAGAGGGGGGGGGGAGGGACAGAGAGAGAGGGGGGAGAGGGGGGGGGAGAGAGAGGGGGGAGACAGACAGACAGAGACAGAGAGACAGAGACAGAGAGAGACAGACAGAGACAGAGAGAGACAGACAGACAGACAGAGGGAGAGAGAGAGTTGAGTTTTTGTGCCGTCGAAATTAAAGCCACAGACAAAACAGTATTTTATTTCCTGCCATTCTGTCGAGTCTCGCTTATACCCAATAATAAGATTGTTATCTTGATAAGAAAACGGTCTGACAGGGATAGGGATGGGATGGGCGCATCCCTGGTGTATGTGTAGACGGGGTTGTGTGGTGCGTGTATGGCGGGTGGGGGGGGGGGGGGGTAGGGGGGGGGGGTAGGAGAACTCTTTCCAGTTTCGTTTATTTGTTGCTGATGGTTCCTTTTGCCCTGGAGGAATAGTTATTGTTCGAATAGTTGAAACAGAACTTCGGAAACCGGTAGAATTTCATGTTTATTCTAATTCTTCCATGATACACACATATCAAGTGAAAAAAAATAATCTTAGCGCTGAGGAAATGCCATAAATGATGCACTCCACCACGACTCTCGGACGTTTGACCTGCCGCGCACTGGAAGCACTCCAAAAGTATCTGACACAAAGCATCAGTTACGTACGACTCTCGATCTCAAGGGGCGTCACTCTTCCACCACAGACTACATGAATGCTCTCCCCGCACCAGCCTCCTAGCTCAGTCGAGGCAATTGGTGGTGGCTTAATTATAATTATGTAACGTCCCGTA
Organism: Alviniconcha marisindica; assembly: GCA_018857735.1. Lineage (NCBI taxonomy): Eukaryota > Metazoa > Mollusca > Gastropoda > Provannidae > Alviniconcha > Alviniconcha marisindica. Next base: position 336,002 of record JABMCL010001980.1, read on the forward strand.
CTCGCTGACCACGCTAGTTCCAGAATGACTCCCTCAACCACGTTCAGTCTTGATAATCATGGAGGTCACGTCCGGCCGAAACATTTCAAGCGCTTTACAAGACAGATAACTGTTTTTAACCGCCACTCATATATCTTGTAAAGCGCTTCGTGAAACATTTTTGGCCTGATGCTTATACGAAGAAGAAGAAGAAGAAGAAGAAGAAGAAGAAGAAGAAGAAGAAGAAGAAGAAGAAGAAGAAGAAGAAGAAGAAGAAGAAGAAGAAGAAGAACTGAGCAGAAGAAGAAGAACCAGAAGAAGAAGAACTGAAAAGAAGAACAAGAAGAAAAGGGACCTCACTGGAAAGCTCTAATGAGCTTTTACCGGACCTCAGAACAGCCCTCGATCTGCTGCAGTGAGTCACGTGCTTTCGGTTTGTCATCAAACACACGAAGTAATCGCCAGAACCACCAAGTGGCAACGGCAAGACCGCACACTTCTGCCCGGTAATTGTGTAAAAACTAGTCACTGCAGATGGGCTTAATAATAATATTATAATAATAACAACAACAACAACAACAACAATAATAATAATAATAATAATAATAAGAAGAAGAAGAAGAGAAGAAGAAGAAGAAGAAGAAGAAGAAGAAGATGAAGAGGAATGATAATCGGGGATTTATTTAGATTTATACAGTGCTTTCGGAGACTCAAAGCGCTTTACAACCTAATCATTATTAAAGAAAAATGGGCAACGAGCAAAACCCACAGCCAAATAAATTATCTATACATACTCTTACAAAGCATAAACACACACACACACACACACACACACACACACACACACACACACACACACACACACACACACACACACACACCACACACACACACACACACGCATACACTCAAGCAAACACACACACACACAAGCAAACACACACACACACATACACACACACACACACACACACACACACACACACACACACACACACACACACACACACGCGCGCGCGCGCGCGCGCGCGCGCGCTTGAGGGGGTCATATGGGCCTGAATGAGATCAGATGGGATTAGATAACATCAGTTATACGTATGGTGGGCACAGCTAGGGTTAGATGGGGTCGAATGATGTTAGGCGAGATCAGAAATAGATAGGGTCGAGTGGGGTCAAATGGGGTCAGGTAGGGTTAGATGGGGACTGATGATACTGGGTGAGGTCAGAAGGGGTTATCAGATTAAATAGTATCCAGTGGAGTCAGGTGGAGTACTTTGGACGGAGTTAGACGGGACCAGATAGGCAGAATGGATCAGATGCGATCAGGTGGAGTCAGATGGGGCAAGATGGCGACAGATGAGGTCAGGTCAGATGGCATCAGATGGAATCGGAATGGGTCATGTTGCAGAGGGCTGAGAAACGGACACCTGAACCTTGTCCAGCAGACGGCCTGTAAATCCCACCTTCGGAGCAACACGGTCGGCTGCAGGGAATTGAGGACACGACTCGATACAACATAG
>JABMCL010001980.1:342500-347500 GCA_018857735.1 Alviniconcha marisindica
CAGCTTGAAATCTGCACAAGACTCCTTACCCCCCACTCCTCAACCCTCCAACCCCCACCCACACCACACCACTCCCTGATTCAGGACACCGAGTCTAAATTATTCGGTTTGAACTCTGCACAAGACTCCCTTACCCCCCCCCCCCCAAACCCTCCCAACCCCCAACCCACACCCACCCAACCCTGATCAGACACTGAGTCAATATTCAGTTTGAACTCTGCACAAGACTCCCCTACCCCCCCCCTCCCAACTCCCCACCCCGCCACACACTCCCTGATCCAGACACCGAGTCAATATTCAGCTTGAATCTGCACAAGACTCCCCTACCCCCTCCTACCGCCCCCCCCCCCCCCCCCCCCCCCCCCACACACCACTCCCTGATCCAGACACTGAGTCAAATAGCTATTCTCCACAAGCTCCCGTAATCTCCCCCCCCACACAACACCACCTACACACCACACCACACCCACTCCCTGATCCAGACACTGAGTCAATATTCATTTGAACTCTGCACAAGACTCCCCTACCCACCACACACCCACACCCGCTCCTGATCCAGACACTGAGTCAATATTCAGTTTGAACTCTGCACAAGACTCCCCTACCCACCACTCCCACCCACTCCCTGATCCAGACACTGAGTCAATATTCAATTTGAACTCTGCACAAGACTCCCCTAGCCACCACACACCCACACCCACTCCCTGATCCAGACACTGAGTCAATATTCAGTTTGAACTCTGCACAAGACTCCCCTACCCACCACACCCACCCACTCCCTGATCCAGACACTGAGTCAATATTCAACTTTGAACTCTGCACAAGACTCCCCTACCCACCATACACCACACACACACACTCCCTGATCTAGACACTGAGTCAATATTCAGTTTGAACTCTGCACAAGACTCCCCTACCCACCACACCCACCCATTCCCTGATCCAGACAGAGTCAATATTCAATTTGAACTCTGCACAAGACTCGCCTACCCACCACACCCACACCCGCTCCCTGATCCAGACTCTGAGTCAATATTCAATTTGAACTCTGCACAAGACTCCCCTACCCACCACACACCCACACCCGCTCTCTGATCCAGACACTGAGTCAATATTCAGTTTGAACTCGGCACAAGACTCCCCTACCCACCACACCCACCCACTCCCTGATCCAGACACTGAGTCAATATTCAACTTGAACTCTGCACAAGACTCCCCTACCCACCATACACACACAAACACACTCCCTGATCCAGACACTGAGTCAATATTCAGTTTAAACTCTGTACAAGACTCCCCTACCCACCATGCACACACACACTCCCTGGTCCAGACACTGTTCTCAAGGAACATTGCATGAACACCTTCGCTGATTCTCCAGACGGCAACTGGCACCCTTCTGCTGCTTCCTAAGTGGATGTCTCCACAGAACAGTAGCCCTGACTTCATACCCATAGCGTGTGTTAGTGCATCTCAAGTTTGGACAAGTACAATCTTTTAAGACATCACTCTGACATCACGTCTTGTGTTATTTTTTAAAATCTTTTTCCTTCCTTCTTTTTACGCTTCTTTCAAAAAAGTTTTTGTTATTCCGTTCTGGCTTTTCTTCGCTGTCTCTGTCTCTGTCTGTCTGTCCTGTCTCTGTCTCTCTCTCTCTCTCTCTCTCTGTCTCTGCTCTGTCTCTCTCTCTCTCTCTCTCTTCTCTCTCTCTCTCTCTCTCTCTCTCTCTCTCTCTCCTCTCTCTCTTCAGTTATCTTTTACTCTGTGTGTGTGTGTGTGTGTGTGTGTGTGTGTGTGTGTGTGTTGTGTGTGTGTGTGTGTAGGCGGGGGTGGGGGGTGGGGGTGTTGCAGGTGGTCGACCAGTAAGATGTCAAAAATGTTCCCCACCCGCCAGTCCTTCTCTCTCTCTCTCTCTCTCTCTCTCTCTCTCTCTCTCTCTCTCTCTCTCTCTCTCTCTCTCTCTCACACCACACACACACACACACACACACACACACACACGCACACGCACACGCACACACACACACACACACACACGCACACACACACGCAGACACACATCTGCAGATGGCAGGTGCCTTTGTCAAGAAATGGAACACTACTCGGAAGAAAAGCACGACAGGCACCATTGTTACGCCTCACAAAGGGGCGGAAGGAAAGTGGAGGCTGATCACAGAGTTAAGCGGCAGCACAAGTACGGCTCGCAGAACGTCCAGCAAGAAACTCTCACAACGCCATCGCGAAACCTGTGCGAACAAAAGACAGTCAGATTGTTGGGGGCTGTATAGCCGTGTGTTTGCAACAGCTAGTCTTGCTGGTCAACAGACTGTAAAATTGCATGGAAGCTGTTTAGCTTAAAAGGTCGATTTCCCCTCTCTCTCTCTCTCTCTCTCTCTCTCTCTCTCCCCTCTCCTCTTCCCTCCTTTTTTTCCCCCTTTCCCCCACCCCCCCCCCTTTTTCCCCTTTTCCTTTTTTTTGCCCATCCTTTTTTTCCGGGTTTCTGTTACCCTCCTTTTCCCCCCCCCACCCCCACCCCCAAGGTTTTTCCCTTTTTCCTTTTCCTTTTTCCGTTATTTCACCCGGTGACTTTTCTAAACCTCACCCCTTTTAGTCTTTCATCATCATCATCATCACATTTTTTTCCCCCCCCCCTTTTTCCTTTTCCCCCCTTTTTTTTTTTCGAGAGAGAAGAGAGAGAGAAAAGAGAGAAAAGGGGAGAGAGAGAGAGGAGAGAGAGAAAAGGGGGGGAGAGCGTATTCTCTTTATTCTTTTAGCCCCCCTTCCCAAAGGGAACCTGGAGTTTTAGGTGTTTCAAAACCCAACCTAAAAAAACCAAAAGAAAAAGAAAAAAAGATCAGCTGAAGTGCTGCTTTAGGGAGCACCCAAGACGACACACACACACACACACACGACCACCCCACACACACCACACACACACACATACACACACCCACACACACACACACAAACCCAAAAAACAAACCCCACACACACAAAACAACACACACACCCCACAAAACACACACACCCCACAGAACACACCCCCCGGGGGCACACCCCCACACACACACACACACAAAACCCCCACACCCGGAGAGAGACAGACAGACAGACAGACAGAGCCAGACAGACAGAGACAGACAGACAGACAGACAGAGACAGAGACAGACAGACAGAGAGAGACACAGACAACAGACACAGAGACAGAGAGAGCAAGGGAATTCGGAGGCAAACAAGACGTCTCGGCTTTCAGTCCCCAGTTTTCCATTGGAGACTCATATCCATCAGCGGCAGGTCAAGCTGCAATCACTCGCGCCAGAGTTTGGCAAAGGATGCAGCTTCCATCTCGGTCAGGACACAAACATGGCGGGGGAGGGAAGGGGGCGAAGAGGGATGTGTAGAGGAGTCTGTGGCAACTTGTCCCGTACATCCAAGTTCGAGGGAGATACAACTGGCGATCAATCAGCAGTTCACCCTCTCCACAAGCCCGTTCGATTTGTCTTCACACATCCCCTCACTCTGTCTTCACACATCCCCTCACTCTGTTTCACACATCCCCTCACTCTGTCTTCACACATCCCCTCACTCTGTTTTCACACATCCCCTCGCTCTGTTTTCACACATCCCCTCACTCTGTCTTCACACATCCCCTCACTCTGTCTTCACACATCCCCTCGCTCTGTCTTCACACATCCCCTCGCTCTGTCTTCACACATCCCCTCACTCTGTCTTCACACATCCCCTCACTCTGTTTTCACACATCCCCTCACTCTGTCTTCAACATCCCCTCCTCTGTCTTCACACATCCCCTCCTCTGTTTTCACACATCCCCCACTCTTTTTTCACACATCCCCTCCTCTGTCTTCACACATCCCCTCCTCTGTTTTCACACATCCCCTCACTCTTTTTTCACACATCCCCTCACTCTGTTTTCACACCCCCCTCACTCTGTTTTCACACACCCCTCACTCTGTTTTCACACATCCCCTCGCTCTGTTTTACACATCCCCTCGCTCTGTTTTCACACATCCCCTCCTCTGTTTTCACACATCCCCTCACTCTGTTTTCACACATCCCCTCGCTCTGTCTTCACACATCCCCTCGCTCTGTCTTCACACATCCCCTCGCTCTGTCTTTCACACATCCCCTTTCACTCTGTTTTCCACACATCCCCTCACTCTGTCTTCACACATCCCCTCGCTCTGTCTTCAAAATTCCCACTCGCTCTGTCTTCACACACCCAGCTTTTTTCCTAACCTGTTTCACAGAACCCACTCCTCTGGTCTTCTAACCCACTCGCTCTGTCTTCACACACATCTCGCTCTGTCTTCACAACCCACTCGCTCTGTCTTCAAACCACTCGTTTGTTTTCACACAAATGGTTACAAAATCCTGTTTGTTGTCTCCAACCCACTCCTTTTTGTTTTCACCCCCCCCCCCCCACTCGCTCTGTCTCCACAAACCCACTCGCTCTGTCTTCAGTCATCATCCCGTTGGGGCACAGCGCTGTGGTAATGCAGATGCAGAAATTAAAGTCCAGTCTGCTGAACACACAGAGTTAGCGAAGTTTCGATCCTCGTTGAGGCCTGAAGCGGGCCGAAAAACAGCTGCGCGTATACTAGTTGCTTGCAGTTCTGTAGTTCTAATCTCAGCCTTCAAGGGCATATGCCAACATTCTTCAAAAGCACTGGGCGCGAAAACAACATAGCTCAACCAAAAGCAGATATGTGTCCTAGTTCTACTTCTCATTTTCCACCGTTTAACTGTTAAGTGTCGTCTTGTAGCTTGATAAAGGGGGTTACCACAAAAATAAGCATGGTGTGTGTTATCAGTGTCTTGATAAATAGGCTTCTTTGTAAACTTGGATCTGCCTTCAAGGTTCTTCCAGCGTCGACATCAGTCCCTGACCGTGGCAAAGACTGTACAATCAGTGTGGTAATTCGCCGTTGAAGGTTTCAAAGTGCCTTTAAATGGATCGAATGGTCTTTCGACTCCCGCGT
>JABMCL010001980.1:357500-365000 GCA_018857735.1 Alviniconcha marisindica
ATAACTTCGACGAGGGATCTCTCTTCAATGAAGGATATCTCATCGATGGGGGATCAGGGGGATCTCTTCAATAAGGGATAATAGTCTCTTCGATGAGAGATATCTCCTCAATAAGGGACAATAGTCTCTTCGATGAGAGATATTTCTTCGATGAGAGATATCTCTTCAATAAGGGATAATAGTCTCTTCGATGAGAGATATCTCTTCAGCGAGGGATATCTCTTCAGTGAGAAATAGCCGGCTCCCTCATAAGGGGATATTTCTTCAATGATGAATATCCCTTTAATGAGGGATATCTATTCAATAACCGATACGGTGAAACCCGGCACACTATGAAACCCGGACAGACTACACTGGAACCCGACAGACTACACAGAAACCGGGACAGACTACACTAAAACCCGACAGACTACATAGTGAAACCCGGACAGACTACACAGAAACCCGACAGACTACATAGTGAAACTCGGACAGACTACACTAAAACCCGACAGACTACATAGTGAAACCCGGACAGACTACACAGAAACCCGACAGACTACATAATGAAACCCGGACAGACTACAGTAAAACCCGACAGACTACATAGTGGAACCCGGACAGACTACACAGAAACCCGACAGACTACATAGTGAAACCCGGACAGACTACACTAAAACCCGACAGACTACATAGTGGAACCCGGACAGACTACACAGAAACCCGACAGACTACATAGTGAAACCGGAACAGACTACACAGAAACCCGACAGACTACATAGTGAAACCCGGACAGACTACACAGAAACCTGACAGACTACAAAGTGAAACCCAGACAGACTACACTAAAACCCGATAGACTACATAGTGAAACCCGGACAGACTACACATAAACCTGACAGACTACACAGTGAAACCCGGACAGACTATACTAAAACCCGACAGACTACATATAGTGAAACCAGGACAGACTACATAGAAACCCGGCAGACTACACAGTGAAACCCGACAGACTACACAGTGAAACCCGACAGACTACACTGACAGTCAAACCCGGATAGACTACACTGACAGTCAAACCCGACAGACTATATACACAGAAACCCGACAGACTACACGGTGAAACCCGACAGACTACGCAGTAAAACCCGACAGACTACACTGAAACCCGACAAACTACACGGACAGAGCTAGCTGTCTCCGATTATGAGGCTAAAGAGACTGCACGTAGAAACCCAGACAGTTAGACTACAAGGTGTACCCAGTAAGACGGTTGGACAACACCTCGGATCTTGACTGAAACTGGTGAGACGTGCGTATACACACGCGTGCACGTGAACAATTACCCTCTTTCAACCCTTCCCTGTCCTTGTAGCGTCGTGTAATTATACTATGACGTCCGTGGGGATGTGTTTCCCATCTACCTTCGACAGACGTCATAATCAGACGTCCTGCTCGAGTTCGGACTGTGTTGACACATGCTTAGAAGATGCAATCTTCTAGCAGATGTCTGGCCTAACCTGTGTGTGAAATTTCTCTTGCAATGAATTGCATCAGCAGCACTTTTTTTTTTTTTTACAATTGTGTGTGTGTGTGTGTGTGTGTGTGTGTGTGTGTGTGTGTGTGTGTGTGTGTGTGTGTGTGTGTGTGTGTGTGTGTGTGTGTTTGCCAGGGAAAGGTTTAAGCGCCAGATTACAAGATAGCAACTGTTGCGTACACCCGCTTCAACGGTACACCCCCTCTTACCTTTCAGCCTCGCTCTGCACATATCAAACTTCACGCACCTTCCGATCCCCAAGCGAGAAGCTTTTGAAAACAAACAAACAAACACGTAATTTGAAGTCTGTTGGTGAGCGTTAGTTCAGTTTCATCGCTCCATCTGTCTGGACTTCGCTGCCAGCCAGTCTGTGAAATCTCCCTAATCTGTCTGAGTTCAAAACCCAGCCCAAGAGTTTTCCCTTTAGACAGGCCTTATCACGAACCTAGGCAGACCATTCCCGTGACAATAGATAATGTGTATGTATGTCTACGTGTCTATAATATTAACACGTAGACATACATGCACATTATCTATTGTCATACTATGCGTGAATGATGTCTGCTAGCGTACTGAGTTCTTGTCATGCAAACAGATTTGCGCTCTATAAGAGCTATCCATTATAATTAGTAGTAGTACTGTTGATGATGATGATGATGATGATGATGATGATGATGATGATGATGATGATGATGACGACGACGACGATGATGATGATGATGATGATGATGATGATGATGAGACGACGACGACGACGACGACGACGACAAGGATGATGATGATGATTGTTATTATTATTATTATTCAGACGTCTATGCTGTCCACACGCCTCCACTCCGACCACAAAGAACCATCCTCGCACTGGGATATAACTGCCATTTTAAACAGATACAAGAGACAGAAAACAGGTGTGCAAGTTAGCGGCAGAGCAAAGATAAGAGATATAAGCACGCCGACGCAATACTTGCATTTCTTTTCACACATAGCTGAAGGCGAGATGTGTGACGTGCGGCACTGTGAGTCTGGTTGAGTCTGTGAGTCCGCGAACTGCTTGGCTGAGTGTGCCACGGAGATACCGTTGTGTCATACAGAAGGGAGTCTGTAATTGGGGGACTTGACGTCTGTGGCATCGGGAATAGATTGGCCTTAGTGGAGGTATATCTAACATCGCATGTCTCGAAGTTGTAAAAGACATTCGGTATTCCCGGCCCATTGCCCTGTCTTTGTCTTTGTGAGCCCGTCCCCTTCCCCACCCCAGAATCTGTCTCTGAATAATTTCCGTGTGTGTGTGTGTGTGTGTGTGTGTGTGTGTGTTGGTGCGTGCGTGCGTGCGTGCGTGCGTGCGTGCGTGCGCTGCCGTGCGTGCGTGCGTGCGTGCGTGAGTGTGTCGAGCGTGCGTGCGTGCGTGCGTGCTGCTGTGCGTGCGTAGGTGCATGCTGTGTGTGTGTGTGTGTGTGTGTGTGTGTGTGTGTGTGTGTGTGTGTGTGTGTGTGTGTGTGTGTGTGTGTGTGTGTGTGTGTGTGTGTGTGTGTGTGTGTGTGTGTGTGTGTGTGTGCCCTTGAGAATTAAAGTTTTCTAGTCCACGTTATATCTGCCTGTCTGTCTCCATCTTCGTCTGAAGGTGACCCTCTGCGATTGACGAGACGTTAAATCGAAGAACTCTTGTCTCTCCCTCCCTCCCCTCCCCCCCCTCTCTCTCTCTCCCCTCCCCCTCCCCTCCCATCTCTCTCTCCCTCCTTCTCTCCTATCTCCTCTACCCCCTCTCTCACTCTTCTCTGTGCACCCCCCCCCGCCCCCACCCCTCTCTCTCTCTCGCTCATTAAACTGAACAAACAGAACAGAGATTTAGAAGGCGAAATTGACCTATCGTTTAGTGGGCGTGTTGGCTGGTGCTGTGTCTTTTTAAGCGCTATAATGAAAGCTGCTCCAAGACTGGCTCCAAGACTGGCTGGTGATGCCGACAAACAGTGGTGAGCAATTATCATCAGCCCCAGGCACCAGGACGGGGAGTCATGCGCCTTGATCTTCCTGCTGTTGTTGCTAGCTCCTTATTACTACCCTTATTGCTCTCTTGGCACCGAACCAAATTCTCAGCTCTTCATTTGTAAATGTTAATGTTGTTGTCGTTGTCTTATTACTACCGTTTTTGCTCTCTTAGCAGCAAACCAGACCAAATGTTGGGCTCTTTCTTTGCAAACGTTAATGTTGTCGTCGTTGTCTTATTACTACCCTTTGAGCTCTATTAGCACCAAACCAAATTCTGGGCTTTTTCTTTGCAAACGTTAATGTTGTTGTCGTTACCTTCGCGTCTTCCCCTTCTTCTTCTTCTTTGATCAAAGAAGTGGGCGTTACAAGAACTCATTGAACGTCCGTGCCACGAGTGTTTTTAGACTGAGTCACTGGTGCACAATGAGAGCAGAAACCCGGGGAAGAAACACCTGTTCGGCTGCCTAGCTTTTTCTACCTTTGGAATTCTTTCACTGCACGCGGAGAGCTGTACACGTGCTGAAATTTTGTGTCACTCCCGCGTCATGTAAACTCAGTACGATCAGACAATTAAGACACCACTACTAGACTCTTCTTCTTCTTCTTGTTCAGTATGGTGTCCAGCTTCAACATTTGTGAAGACTCTGACACTTTTAGTGCATGCTGGGTTGGGTATTTCCATAATCCACCGAACACTGACATGGACCACAGGATCTTTAACGTGCCTATGTGATCTTGTTGCCTGTGCATGCACACGGGGGGGGGGGGGGGGGGGGGGGGGGGGGACCTCGGTTTATAATTTCGTCCGTAGGACTTTTGTCAAGTCTGCACATAATTTGACTCCAGAAAAATCTCAGGGCGGGCGCAAAGCCTAGCACGACGTAACGGTCACCCGTCACCCGTTGATAGCTCCTTGTTGATGAGACAGGAGAGCAGTGTTGCATGGAATTTCACGTCAGCACATCTAGGGCCAGAACAGTAAGCCTACGAATCTCGGGTTTTACTCCACCGCCGTGTACGTCGTGCGTTCGAGAAACTATAATGTCATTGATTCGAAAGGTGCCTCATTTAGCCCGACACTGAGGGCGAAATCGATGACCCCACCGTTTTCCTGACAAATGTTTCTTTGTTCATTACCAATTAGAATCTCTGCTTGGAACTTCTAGCGTTCCTCGCCGATCATTATTTTGGAACGGAGCACTACGCAGAGTGGGGACAAGCGGTGTCTGGATTGGATTGGGACAAGGGGGGTTGGGGAAAAAACTGTGCATGTGCAGCGATGGGTGTTGGGACAAGCGGTGTGGCGACGGGAGTTGCATTGGGACAAGCGATGTGGCGATGGGTGTTGGGACAAGCGGTGTGGCGATGGGTGTTGGGACAAGCGGTGTGGCGACGGGTGTTGGGACAAGCGGTGTAGCGACGGGTGTTGGGACAAGCGGTGTGGCGATGGGTGTTGGGTGTTGGGACAAGTGGTGTGGCGACGGGTGTGGGGATAAGCGGTGTGGCGATGGGTGTTGGGACAAGCGGTGTAGCAACGGGTGTTGGGACAAGCGGTGTGGCGATGGGTGTTGGAACAAGCAATGTGGCGATGGGTATTGGGACAAACGGTGTGGCGACGGGTGTTGGGACAAGCGGTGTGTCGATAGGTGTTGGGACAAGCGGTGTAGCGACGGGCGTTGGAACAAGCGGTGTAGCGACAGGCGTTGGGACAAGCGGTGTGGCGACGGGTTTGCATTGGAACAAGCGGTGTGGCGACGGGTGCTGGGACAAGCGGTGTAACGACGGGTGTTGGGACAAGCGGTGTAGCGACGGGCGTTGGGATAACCGGTGTGGCGACGGGTGTTGCACTGGAACAAGCGGTGTGGCGACGGGTGTTGGGACAAGCGGTGTAGCGACGGGTGTTGGGATAAACGATGTGGCGTATGGGTGTTGGGAAAAACGGTGCGGCAATGGGTGTTGGGACAAGTGGTGTGGCGATGGGTGTTGGGAAAAGGTGTTGGGACAAGCGACGTATGTATGAGTGTTGGGACAGTGGGTGTTTGTGGTCAGTGTTGGGACAAGCGGTGTAAGAATGGGTGTGGGGGCAAGCGGTGTTGAGACACACGGTGGGAGGGTAGGGTTTTGGACAAGTGGTGTATAGAGGAGTGTTGGGACGAGCGGTGTATGGATAGGTGTTGGGACAAGCGGTGTACGGATGAGTGCTGGAACAAGCGGTGCATAAATACATATTGGGACAAGCGGTGTATGGATAGGTGTTTGGACGAGCGGTGTACTGCTACATGTTGGGACAAGCGGTGTATGGATGGGTGTTGGGACAAGCGGTGTATGGACAGATGTTGGGACAAACGGTGTATGGATAGGTGCTGTAACAAGCGACGTATGTCATTCCATGGCAGACCCCTCACTCATTTGAAACCTGTAACCGAGGACTTTGTCAGACGCACCATACTCAGCTCACCTTCAAAAACATGTGAACTTGATGCGTTTCCTACCCCTCTGTTACTTGAATGCCTTGACTCTTTGTTACATTGCATTACTGCTGTATTCAACAACTCTTTGGTATCTGGTGTTTTCCTATCTGTCTACAAGTCTGCTCTAGTTAAACCCCTTTTGAAAAAGATGTCCCTTGACCCTGACGACTTAAAGAACTACCGTCCTGTGTCAAATTTATCTTTTCTGTCAAAAGTCTTAGAAAGAATAGTTCTGTCTCAGCTAAAGGAACACTTGAACCACAACAACCTTCTCAGTCCTCTCCAGTCAGCCTACAGACCCAACCACAGCACTGAAACTGCCCTGCTCAGGACCGTTAACGACCTTCTAACAGCTATGGATAACAACAAGATATGCATTCTGACACTCTTAGATCTCTCAGCAGCCTTCGATACAATAGATCACCAAATTCTCCTTACCCGACTTCAGCACTCTTTTGGCATTTCAGGACCTGCTCTATCTTGGTTTTCGTCTTATCTTTGTAAAAGAACACATGCAGTCACCATAAATAGTCTGCAGTTTCAGCATACTACGCTCCATTATGGCGTTCCTCAGGGTTCTGTACTGGACCCTGTGCTTTTCATACTCTACACCCAACCTCTCTTTAACCTAGTAAGCAAGCACGCAGTAATCATCATGCTTTCGCTGATGACAACCAGCTCTACAAGATTAGTACACTAGACGCAATTCACCAGTCGATAGAAACTCTCCAGAACTGCACTACAGATGTCAAGTCTTGGATGACCGCAAACAAACTTCAACTAAATGACAACAAAACTGAAGCCATGATCATACTTTCAAATAGAATGTCTGTCCATAGTCCTTTGCCGTCTGTCATTCACATCGGAGACGCCGATGTCCCTTTTGTGTCGTCTGTTAAAAACCTCGGTGTAACCCTGGACTCGAATCTCAGCATGTCTCAACACATAAGCAACACGTGTAAAGCCGCATACATACAAATCAGGCATATCAGTTCCATACGACACCTTCTCACCACTCAAGCAACCCAAACCCTTGTATGCTCTCTTGTCCTCTCTCGCTTAGACTACTGTAACTCTTTACTTTCAGGTTGCCCTCAGTACTTACTAGACAAACTTCAAAAAGTTCAGAATGCAGCAGCAAGGCTTGTGTGTAAAGCTAAGAAATCTGACCACATCCATCCTATTCTTCAAACTCTGCATTGGCTACCAGTAACACATCGCATTCAATACAAAATTTCAACTATCTGTTTCAATTCCATCTCAGGAACAGCCACTGAGTATCTGTCCGATCTCCTTCAACCTTATACTCCAGCAAGACAGTTACGATCTGCATCTGACACACGAACCTTTGTTACCCCCCGTGTAGACACAAACACATTTGGTGAAATATCTTTTTCTTATGCTGGCCCATCTGTCTGGAACAATTTGCCTCAAACACTCCGCCACTCTGATTCTACCTCCTCTTTCAAAGCCGCCCTCAAGACGCACCTGTTTAATAATTATTTCTAAACTGTTTTTCACAGCCCT
>JABMCL010001980.1:370000-375000 GCA_018857735.1 Alviniconcha marisindica
AAGGTAACTTGGTGCGTCACAGACAACAACAGTAACAGACATGTAACCTATATACTTGGTGGAGTTCGTGTACTTGTATTTACACTACGCGTGCCAGGTGAGAGCTACCGTAGCGGGCGACTCAGGTCTTTATTGTCGTGTTTGTGTGGCGTCTTTCGAGAGCTAATTAACTCCCTTGCGTCTTGATTCTGAACATTTTTTTTTTTTTTTTTAAGGCAGATAATACAAGTGTATCTTATCTCCGAGTCATCTACATTTGAAGGTCATACACCTCACGGCCAACAACAGTGACATGAAACAAAACCCAAGTTACAAACCAGATACTGAAGGTTCATAGTAACAACACTGGCGGCCAGTCATCCACAAAGTCCATCTGGCGGAAGTGAACGGAAACAACAACGGCCAACAAAACCAGTCATAGTTCCCAAACACCGAGCTAAAAGACACCTCCCAATGTACAAACGTTCACGTTCAATGCGCAACAAGACAACAACACTGAACATAACGCGAAAGACCGAGTACAACTTTGTACAAGAACGACTGAGAAGAAAAGAAGAAGATTAAGAAGAAGGAAGAAGTAGACGACGAAAAATGAGAGGGAAGAAGTAGAACTACTACTACTACTGCTACTACTAGTACTACTACTACTATTATTATTACTGCTGCTGCTGCTGCTGCTGCTAAAGGTCGTTAATCAAACACGCTTGGTAAAATCAACCAATAAAAGCAGCTAGACTGCCGTTAAGTTACAACCACACAACAGAAAAGTAGCGTACGTGCGGCTGCAAAAATGATACAACAACGCACAGACCCGGATAACGGCTTAATACGAATGTCGGGGTGGAAAAAAAGGAGAAACAAAAATGAATACCTTCAGTTTTCGGCTACCCTTTCTCCACAACGGTCGCCACTGACACCCTCACATCGTCACACTCCTTCATCTTTTGCTAACAGGTAAGGCGGCTAGCTCGCTCGCTCCAGCATAGCCCGTAGGCAGCATGCAGTCCCACGCAAGATTTCCCGCCTAAAATCACTAGCTAAGCCCACATCTCTCTCCGGTTCCGTTTGGGAACACGATTCTATTTCTCGCTTCTCCGTCACACCTCGCCAGCGAGAAATCAGATTAAGCGTGTGGCTTAATTTCCCTGTCGGAGATGACGTCGTAGCTTTTAACGCACTTCTTCACTTTTTTCCTCTCCTACACACGCGCGCGCACGCGCACGCCAGCACACAGGCCTATCTGTGATTTCAGCTTTCTAAAACCGTTTATCTGAAGATTTTCTCCAAGTGTCTGACACACACACACACACACACACACAGCTAGTTCTGTATGGATTGTCGAAGCGCCCGCAAAGATGCAGCAGTAAGCAGAGTCTGCATGCTAGCCAATCATGGTTACCAGTCTGTTATTGGTACCAGAAAGGGTGTGGCCCTTCGTACTGCACGGAGAGAAGAGGATCTCACGCTTGAGAGATAGCATGTTGCGGCATCCTACGAGGGTCTTAGACCAATCAGTAGCGGGCGAGGCCAGATCTGAACCAATAAATCGTTACCAGGACCTGTCACAGGAATAGCAACAATACCAGTGGGTGTTCTCCCCCACTTGATTAATAGCTCCAAGCTTAAATGGAAATGGCTCAGATAGCGTTTACGGTTGTTAACTAATCTGCGAGGACTGCAACAGCTGACGGCGTTTTGATTTTGTTGTTGTTGTTGTTATTCTCTCTCTGTCTCTGTCAGTCTGTCTCTGTTTGTCTCTCTCTCTCGCTCGCTCGCTCGCTCGCTCTCTATGTGTCTCTGTCTGTCTCTGTCTCTGCCTGTCCCTCTCTCTGTCTGTCCCTCTCTCTGTGTCTCTGTCTATCTCTATCTCTGTCTGTCTCTCTCTGTGTTTCTGTCTCCGTCTCTGTCTCTCTGTCTGTCCGTTTCTGTCTCTCTCTGTCTCTGTCTGTTCTCTCTCTCTCTTCTGTTTCTGTCTCCGTCTCTGTCTCTCTGTCTGTCTCTGTCTCTCTGTGTCTCTGTCTGTGTCTATCTGTCCCTCTCTCTCTCTCTTTCTCTCCCTCCCTCCCACCCTCCCACCCTCTCTCCCTCCCTCTTCACATAATCCGGTTCGAGGGTATAGAGCCGAGTATATCAACAACTGGTTTAGGAAAAAGTGCAGCGTGCATGGCATTCATCCAAAGCAACCCAACAGCTGAGAAACGATGTTTGACTGGAAATGGCATATTGACTCAGAGAAAAATCAATGGTAAACGTGAAGCTGTTGCACAGACAGCTTCGCTCAATCAGCAACAGCTAGCCTTACGCTTCGGAACTCGGGGCAGAATACTATAATCATATGTCGTCGTCCGGGTTGTTCCGGGTGGGCTCTTGTAGCCGAGCTCCTTACGCTCAACTGTACGGAACATTTCACTGTCTCAGTTGTCATTGGCTTTCTCTTCCTAGCTGCTTCTTTCTTCATGTTTCACGTCAGTGTAACAGGGCAGCATTTGAGGTCTTTTTGATGACAACAACAGCAACAACAACAACACTTTTAATTTTGTATAAATAGTAAACTGAACAGCAGTTTATGGTAGTCTTTCGGAAATTTTGGGAACGTTGGCAATATTTATATCGGGGTCTTTCTTGAAAGTAAAATAAGTAATATTGGATGTGAGTTGTTGTTGTTAGTTTCGGTTTTTGTTGTTTGTTCCTGGAAAATCTAGTTCTAGTAATCTGAGCAACATTTGCTGTCAGCGAATGTCTGAAATTCATTAACATCAGTAAATATTGGTAACACCTAATGTCTCCATTTAAAATTTTTTTTAAGAGGCCTGAAGAACACGTTATGTTAGTGTCTTTCTGTTTTTGTTTTGTTTTATTTATTTATTTATTTTGCAAACTGAGCGGCATTTTAATGACAGTGCCTGTGTTAATCATGGTAACCAGGGCATCTTTTGAGTTTGGCTGTATTCTGCGCAGGCCGTGTTCAGTTCTTTCACTCATTCGCTTGTCAGTACATTCGCTTGTCAATACAATTCCACTGAAACCAGCTGACGTACTCTTTATCGGCGTAAAGCCGTTGACGTATCAGTGGCAGAAATTCTTGCCAGCAGCCCAAGCACGCAGCGCAAAGTCTGGAACTACGTAAAGTACTTCTGTTGACTAAGCACCAGAGTCAAAAATAGCGCTGCATACGTCACCTTCGTTCTCTTCTTCTTCTCGATCGCCGCTACACTGAAAGTCCAGTCTGCAAGATGAATGTTGTTGTTGTTGTTGAATATGGCCGTCTTCTCCGGTTCATTTTTGTTGCCGTAGAGTCTGGGGTGTAGCTGTTGGCCACGTAATATTGTCGTGATGTCTGCAGAGGTACCAACAACACTGAGAGTCCAGTCTGCAAGATGAATGTGACCGTCTTCTCCAGTTCCTCCCTGCTGTCGTAGAATTTGACGTGCAGCTGGATTGCTGTTGGCCACACATTTTGTCATACTATATCTACAGGTTGACAAAATACTACACTGAGAGTCCAGTCTGCAAGGTGAATGTGGCTGTCTTCTCCAGTTCCTCCCTGCTGCCGTAGAATTTGCTGTGTAGCTGTTGGCCACACATTTTGTCGTGCTGTCTGCAGATAGAAAAAATACTACATTGAGAGTCCATGCAGTCTCCAAGGTGAATGTGGCTGCCTTCTCCAGTTCATCCTTGCTGCCGTAGAATTTGATGTGTAGGTGTTGGCCACATATTTTGCCGTACTATATCTGCAGGTAGAATAAATACTACACCGAGAGGCCATGCAGTCTCCAAGGTGAATGTGGCCGTCTTCTCCAGTTCCTCCTTGCTGCCGTAGAGTTTGGTGTGTGGCTGTTGGCCACACATTTTGTCGTGCTGTCTGCAGAGGTACCCACTACACTGAGAGTCCAGTCTGCAAGATGAATGTGGCTGTCTTCTGCAGTTCCTCCTTGCTGCCGCGGAATTAGGTGTGTATATATAACTATAGCTGGACTGCTGTCGGTCACACGTTTTGTTGAGCTGTCTGAAGAAGTGGGCATCTCTAGTAGTGCATGTCCATACAGCTGCGAGCTCTTCAGGACCTCAGTGACGTTGAGTCAGTTGTGGTCCATGCGTAATTCTGGTCTCTTGATCTCAGCCTGCTACCAACAGTCGGCGAAGTTAAAGTCCATGCATCTACATAAGTAACAATCCAAAAGCGGTTTGAACTTTATGCGATAGGAGCTTACCGCGAGAAATACAGTTTCAGCTACTGGTCTCACGCCGACGTTTGAGGCCGCCGTGACCTTGAAACAAAGTCAAAGTCACTGGAAATGTTTTGAGTTGGCAGAGTTTATTAAGTATTGCCATCATGCAAAGCGTGACAGTCATTATTAATAGTGTCAAAGAAAATCTTTTTATGTTTCCCCCTGGCGGTCCAGACGGCCAAGCACTTGATCATCACTATGTATATTAGACACTTTTTCTTTTCTTTTTTCTCTGTTTTTTCTCTGTGTGTGTGTGTGTGTGTGTGTGTGTGTGTGTGTGTGTGTGTGTGTGTGTGTGTGTGTGTGTGTGTGTGTGTGTGTGTGTGTGTGATGAAACGAACGTCGAGCGCATCCAACTAAAGAAACAAAATCAAAGCCGAAAAAACGTCACTGGTTGATTTATCTTTCTCCAAAGCATTTCCGAGAAGAAAGTGAACCAACCAATCAAAAAGACGCAAAAACCAAATGAACAGTGAAAGCTAGAGATGACGTTTCTTGAACCTTCAAACTACAAAATGTCAATATATAGCCATGTTTCTGCTTCGGCAGACTCGCGTAGTGTTCTCTTTGCTTTTTTCAACGATAAATCACTTCGTTCCAGCTTATGACATGGCTATGCCGTCTTCGACAACAGTTACCTACACATGTTCAGGCAACTAAACTCCTGAACCTCCAGATCCAAACACACAAAGGGTTCAAAAGAACGCTATTTATTAGGACAAAACACAGCATGCGAATATTTCGGGTAATCCCCTTTATCAAGCTACAAAA
>JABMCL010001980.1:380000-405000 GCA_018857735.1 Alviniconcha marisindica
GCCTTGAAGTGGATTACTTGTTACAGGATGAAGAGGGACTGCTCCCTACGTTTGACTTAGATCAGCAGCTGCATATAGATACATTGGCGATTGTTCAATGATTATGACCTGTACATAATCCCAGACTATGCATTTAAGTTTGATTTTTTTTTTTTTTTTTAACGCTTTCGCTTGTTTTGCTTCAAAATATAAGATATACAAAACAAAAAAACAAAAAACAAAAAAAGCATCGTCATTGTTGCTGCTGCTGTACTACTTCGTCTTTGCCGTCGTCCTCGCCGTAGTCGTTGTCGTTGTCATCCTAGTCTGACCCTGTGCGGTAGGCAGGACATTAAGATCCACATTACTAACTACAATGTCGTCTTTTCCTTCTTCACCTGCTTTATGGACACTCCAGACTCCTCGACGACTGCTGTTATCCGCTGAAGGCCCTCCACATCGCCAAGGAGTTTTTGAGACTCCATCGGTCGTCTCCCCTGCCAGTATTGCCCTCGGGGGGTGGGGGGAGAGGGAAATGGGGGGGGGGAGGGGGGGGGGGGGGGGGGGGGGGGGGGGGGTGCAGGTTTGCATCAGTATGGCGTGTATGGGGCAGAATTACAATAATTATGGAAGGCGGGGAAGGGGGAGGGTGCATGTGGACGTAACTGCCTATCGGGGAACAACACAGACTCAGGAACACACACAATATGATATATGCAGCGCAATCTTGCACGGTCTCTTGCTGAACAGTGCCACAGTCGTTTTACACACCCGATAGGCTGTTACCGACGTCACCGAAATGTTTTTGCTACCGCACCTTTAACACCAGAGCTGTGGCTGGGAGAAATGGAGGGCAAGGGGAGGGGGGGGGGGGGGGGGGGGGGGGGGGGGGGGTGGGGGGGAGGTAGCGGGAGAGGGGGAGGTAGGGGGAGCTCAGAAACGCTGAAAAGCGCTGGAGGGGATAACTCTTCACGCGGAGAGCAGGAAGGTAGCTGAGTCAATACGTTCGACAGGGCGGCCAAAACGGCGGCCCTTTCAATACCCACAATGTGCCGGTGAAAGAGAATTAAACCCCCCCAAAAAGAAGAAGAAAAAAAGACGAGGAAGAAGAAAAAAAGACGAAATAGAAGAAGGAAGAAAAGATGATGGAAGGAAGAAGGCAGGGGGGGGGGGGGGGGGGGGGGGGGGGGGGGAATCAGACGAAAAATTTTTTTTAAGGGGGAGGGGGGGGGGTGGGGGGGGGGAGGGGGGTTTAGGAGAAAGGAAAAAAGGAAGTCTTTTGGCGAGAAGAGGAATTGATTTCACGGTTAGCAGAGACCAACGAATTTTTAAAAACAGTTTTTGGGGGGGGGGGGGGGGGGGGGGGGGGGGGGGGGGGGGGGGGCGCGGATTGATTAAAAATGGAGAAGAAAAAAGAAAAGAAAAAAAAAGTGGAGGTTTCTCCACTGACGTTATGAGATGATCAAGGCCCAGCCTTCAGACATGATGATCTGAGGTAGAAAACCGCATTGGGCCGGATGCCTTATTGACCCCGCAGACCGTGACAATGTTCCTGATTATCCGTAAATCGTGAGGTTCTGAGATTTCGTTATTGATTTCGTCTTCCTTTCAGTATCACAATAAAATCACAGACACAAGTCAAGTGAATGTTTGCCGCACATTATAGCCTACTGCACTGGCCCCAATCGCGGATCCCAATGGTGGGATCAGTTCAACAAGCAATACTTGCTGTACATGTTCAGGAGTCGCACCATCATCAAAAAAACTTTCTGTTGGCACGTAGATAATTCCGTGGTTTACCCGCTCAGAGAGGATTTTTGTTCGGAGAAAAGGAGCACGCCTAGAGTGTTTTTGTTCTCTTTACTGCCTTTGTGTGGTGTGTGTGGGGTTTTGTGTGTGGGGGTGTTTTGTGTGTGTGTGTGTGTGTGTGTGTGCGCGCGTGTGTGTGTGTGTGTGTGTGTTTTGGGTTTTTGTGTGTGTGTGTGTGTGTGTTTTTGTTTTTTTTGGGTTGTGTGTTTTGTGTGTTGCGTGGTAATCGTGGTGGTTTTGTTTGTGTGTGTGTGTGCGGCGTGGGTGCGGGGCGTGGGGTGCGTGCGTGCGTGCGTGTGTGTGTGCGTGTTCGTTTCTATTGCTGATTCCTAACCTGTTTGACCTTTTAACCGTTGCCATGGAAATTCTCATAACTCAGCTACAGTTATACGGTTACCACAACTGCAGTGCAGTTAATAACTTTTGTTAGCTCAGGAGCAAGAACATTTCAAGTTCAATCGACAGCCAATGAAAATGGATGTTGCAAGCGGAAATGAACAAAAACAACAAAAACAACAAAAGCATTTAATCAATGTGCTATTTTCTAGTCTCACAGCGCAGCGTCTGAGAGACCTTCACAAAACTACGTCACGCACGCACAACATCATATCTATGGGTCATATGTTACATCCGGTTACAAGCTAACAACATTAGGATCTCTCTCTCTCTCTCTCTCTCTCTCTCTCTCTCTCTCTCTCTCTGTCTGTCTGTCTGTCTCTGTCTCTTCTCTCTCTCTCTCTCTCTCTCTCTCTCTCTCTCTCTCTCTCTCTCACAGCGTGTCACTTGAAGAACAGTTCATTCCAGGTGCCAATAGCCTGTATCCGGAAAGGGACAGCATTTTTTTTTTTTAAATCTCAGTTATCTTTAGCTCGTGACACAGATTCCCCTAGACTCTACCCTGTGCGGACAGAAATGTCAAAGAAAACAGAATGAACCGTCGCTGCTTACTTTCCATTATATCTCACTGTACCACACACAAATGACACTCCACTCTGATAACTTTTACATTCTACTTCACAGCCAACGGCCGTTGCACACCCCATTATTTTATAAGGGCCACCGTCCTTCTCGAAACGTAAGTAAGTAAGTAATTTTGGTGTTTTACGCACGCCCAGTCAACCATTACGGTCATCTCAGGGGCGTTCTCGAAACATCTTTTCTCCAACGGGTAAATAAAATCAAACCGAGATGTCTTGGAAAGATTAAGGATTTTGTTCTATAATGTCTCCCCGCTGGTCGTACATCAACCGTAAAACAAATGAGTTTCCCGAGCACGATTTTCTGAAGCCTTTACAGTTCGGATTACGTAACACTGTTAAGTGTCACAGTAGGTCTGACGCAAACCAGAGGACTTTATAAGTGAGGAAAAATAGCTTAGCATTTGTGGAAGGCTCCCTATTTTTATTTTTATTTTTATTTACTTTTTTAGAGCTCAGGAGCTGTGTGAAAGTGGAGGTGGCCGTCCTGACCTCTACCGTCCCTAATAGTCTCTAAATATGGTCTCTGCCGCGGACGCAATGCATCAATGAACTTGACCTCCCGGAGGTTAGAACGCTTGTCAGAGGTGATGTCATCGCTATATACTCCTGTTCTTAACAATTCAGCCGTCTTTTGCAGCGCTTTGAGACATTCTGATCGTCGCATACAATGCACCAACCCAGACATTTATTATATGATCAAAGATGTAATAATCGGAAGACATATGGGGTTACATTTGCATTCAACGCCGCACTCAGTATTAGGAATGGTTACCCCCCCCCCCTGCCCCCGTCCCCGCCACTCCCAGTAACCACGAGAGTGTAGAGAAGTGCTGATCCCGGCCTGTATTATGACGTAAGCGGCAGTGAGACGCTGGTCACGTTACTTCTCCGCCAAAGCCAGACCTGTAAAATGAACCTCAAGTATGTTCGCTTGCAACTAAATCGAGGAAGCAGAGTAGGCAAATTGCCAAAACTAATCATTCTTTTCGCGCCTCTCTCTCTCTCCCCCTCTCTCTCTCTCCTCTTTCTTTTCTTCTTCTTTTTTCTCTCTCTTCTCTTTCTTTTTTGTCTGTCTGTCTGTCTGTCTGCGTTGTCTTCCGCTGCTGCTGTCTGTCTGTCTGCTGTCTGTCTGTCTGTCTTCTTCTTCTTCTTCTTCTTCCCTTTTTCCTTTTTTCCTTTTTTTTTTTTTTTTTTGTTTGTTTTTGTTGTGTGTGTGTGTGTTTTTTGTGTGTGTGTGTGTGTGTGTTGGGGGGTTTTTTTTTTTTTTTTTTTCTCTCTCTCTCTCTCTCCCCTCTCTTCTTCTCTTTTTCTTCTTCTTCTTTTTCTTTTTTCTCTTTTCTAGCAAAAATCACCAGGAAACTGTTCTTTAACCCACAAAAACCACAGAAGCTAGTCGTACCCTTCAGTCCTCTCCCCCCTACCAAAAACACCAGACACAATACCAAAACCCCCCGAACAACAGGGAATACAATAACGTAAATAAAAAAAAAAGCCAGCCACCAAAAAAATGGAATTTTATAAAAAGCCAGCACCTAATATGATTCCGAAGAGTACAACAACAAGGACAGACCAGGTTGGTAGGAGTTCCGGTGGAAGACATGTGGAAGCTAGAGCCCCTCTACGTCTTCCTTTAAATTTTAAGTCTTTTCACATTAGTGATATTAGACTGACCTTATAAAAGAGCCCCCCTACTAAAGTCTTTTCACATGAGCGATATTAGACTGATCTTATAAAGGAGCACCCTTACTACTTCCTTTTTATTTTAAGTCTTTTCACATGAGCGATATTAGACTGATCTTATAAAGGAGCACCCCTTCGTCTTCCTTTTTATTTCAAGTCTGTTTACATTAATGCTATTAGACTGATCTCATAAAGGAGCACCCCTTCTTCTTCCTTTTATGTAAAGTCTTTTTACATTAGTGATATTAGACTGATCTTACGAAAGCGCCCCCTACTTCCTTTTTAAGTCTCGATTTTCCCATTAGTGATATTAGACTGATCTTACGAAAGAGCCCCCCTACTTCCTTTTTAAGTCTCGATTTTCCCATTAGTGATATTAGACTGATCTTACGAAAGAGCCCCCCTACTACTTCCTTTCTACTTTTTTTTCTTTTTCTTTTTTTTCTTTTTTTCTTCTCATTAATGATATTACACTCATTTTACAAAAAAGCCCCTACTACTTCCTTTCTGTTTCAAGTCTGTTCATGTAAGTGCTATTACTACTTCCTTTTAGTTTTTTTTCCTTCTCATTAGTGCTGTTAGACTGATCTTACAAAAGAGCCCCCTACTATTTCCTTTTTATTTCAAGTCTCCATCTTCCAGTTAGTGATATTAGACTGATCTTACAAAAGAGCCCCCTTACTATTTCCTTTTTATTTCAAGTCTTTTCACACTAGCAATAAATGACCGATCTTACAAAAGAGCCCCCCTACTACTTCCTTTTTTTAATATTATAAATATGTTCACATAAGTGATATTAGACTGATTTATAAAGGAGCCCCCCTTCTTCTTCATTTTTAACTCTTTTCACATTAGTGATACTAAACTGATCTCACAATAGAGCCCCACTACTACTTCCTTTTTAAGTTTGTCTCACATTAGTGATATGAGACTGATCTTACAAAAGAGCCCCCCTACTACTTTCTTTTAAAGCTTACGAAAGACCCCCTACTACTTCCTTTAAAAAACAACAACCGATTAGTGATATTAGACTGATCTTACAAAAGACCCCCCCCCCCCCTCACTACTTCGTTTTATTTCAAGTCTTTTCTCATTAGTGATATTAGACTGATCTTACAAAAGACACCCCACACACACACACACACACACACACACACACACACACACACACACACACACACACACACACACACTACTTCCTTTTTATTTCAAGTCTTTTCGCATTAGTGATATTAGACTGATCTTACAAAAGCCCCCCCCCCCCCTCCCGCCCGCCCCCACTACGTCCTTTTTATTTCAAATCTTTTGTCATTAGTGATATTAGACAGATCTTACAACTCCCCCCCCCCCCACCCCCCCCCCCCCCCCACTTTTTATTTTTAGTCTTTTCTCATTAGTGATATTAGACTGATCTTACAAAGACCCCCCCCCCCCCCCCCCCGCCCGCCTCACTACTTCCTTTTTTTTTCAAATCTGTTCTCATTAGCGATTTTAGACTGATCTTACACAAGACACCCCTCCCCCTCCCCACTACTTCCTTTTTATTTCAAGTCTTTTCTCATTAGTGATATTAGACTGATCTTACAAAAGACCCCCCACCTCCACCCCACCACACACACTACTTCCTTTTTATTCCAAGTCTGTTCTCATTAGTGACATTAGACTGATCTCACAAAAGACACCCTCCCTACCTGCCGCAAGGTGACCTCCTCCTCCTGTGACGTTCCCGACTTGGGCTCCTCGCCATCCTCCTCCCCGGTCGTTTCCATGGCCGCGTGCCTCTGTCGGTCTCCTAGCAACGTGGCGGCCTCGCCGCCGTCGGAGCTTTGCAAGGAGAGGCTGCCCGAGCGGCCCAAGCCCCCTGAGAGACTGCCCGAACCCAGGAAGACGCCGCTGCCCAGATTCTTCTCCGTGACGCCCATGACCTTGTTCTTGCCTCGATCTCAGACATCTTCCTCGCGACCTCTAAGGGGTCAAGGTCACGGGGGAGAGCGCACGGCGGTTGTACATGGCGAGCAGCGTCTGAAACGGAGACTTTCGATCAAGCTGGTGATGGTGATGATGCTGACGATAATGATGGTGGTGGTGGTGGTGGTGGTGGTGGTGGTGGTGGTGGTGGTGGTGGTGGTGGTGGTGATGATGATGATGATGATGATGATGATGATGATGATGACCTATATCATTATCACAATGCCTCGCACGATCGACGCTAGAAGGCGGAGCTGGCTAGGTAAATAGTTCTTGGAGTTTAATGCCCGCATAGTGATATGTCTGCTTTATGTATAAAAAGAAAAGAAAGAAAGAAAGAAAGAAAGAAGAAGAAGAAGAAGAAGAAGAAGAAGAAGAAGAAGAAGAAGAAGAAGAAGAAATAAACAATCATTACAAAAAAAAACTACAAAAAAAAATTTGTTTCAATTTCCAGGTGATAACGCCCCTTAACCGCAAAAGGTCACCTCTGGACGAAGGAGGAGGAGGGAGAGGTAAACGATACAAAGAAGACGAGGAACGAAGGGGCGGGTTGTTGTTGTTCTTGTTGTTGTTCTTCTTGCTATTGTTGTTGAGACTATAAGAAAGAACAGTTAGTTAGTTAGTTAGTTAGTTAGTTAGTTAGTTAGTTAGTTAGTTAGTTAGTTAGTTAGTTAGTTAGTTAGTTAGCTGGTTAGTTGGTTGATTGGTTGGTTGGTTGGTTAGTTAGCTAGCTAGTTAGCTAGTCGGTTAGTTAGCTAGCGTTTTAGTTAGAGTTAGTCAGTCAGTTAGTTAGTTAGCTAGTTAGCTAGCTAGCTAGCTAGCTAGCTGGTGCTTTGAACCCAGTCAACCACATAGGGTTATATTAGGGCTAAGAAAGAACAGCAAACAAGCAATAAAAAGCAGAGAAGAAAAAGAAAACTAACGAAAAACAACAACAACACCAGCTGCTACAAACTCAGAGTTAGAGACAAAGAGTCTAGGTTACACACACAAACACACACACACACACACACACACACACACACACACACACACACACACACACACACATACACACAAACCACTCCAACAGAAAATTAGGACCAGGAAGAGATGGCCTAATTTTCTCTTTAGTTAAACTGAGACATATATATATATATATATATATATATATATATATATATATATATATATATATATATATATAATAGACAGGGACATGACCTCTGCCCTTGTATCATTAGCCCATTTCGCATACACAAGGGCCTAATTGCTTCCCCGTAGTGACACCATGACCTAGTAACATTTAGACTGAGCTCATCTTTTAAAATATCTACACGTGAAACACAACTGTACTCACGAGCTAGCTGGCAGCAAAAAAACACGAGACAGGATTTAAGCTCCCAACGTCATGGATAACTTATTGTTGGAAAATAGGTGTGTATGTGTCTATATGCATATATAGGCCAAACCGCCGCCAGTGTGATTACGTAAGAGACACAGAACGTTAGACCCCTACTTCCTGAACATTCATCATTTTATCTGACATCTGCCTCAAATACTTGGGGGTGTTTCAAGGTAACCCAACACTTATTGCTCGCATGACCGCATCGACCTGTACTATTAAATACTCAAGCTCAAAGGTTAAGCAACTTTTTGCAAAAAAATGCACAGATGTTCAAATCTCAAGAAACTACTTCCACGAAACCTTTACAGATGGAAGGATTATCGGTCTACCTCCATTCGAAACATGCAACAGCTAGGTTTTACACGCGTGGAGGACAAATGCGAAAGGTGCCCGATGTTGCTGGGTTTTGGGTTGTTGTTGGTTTTATATGAACACTTGCCGAGCGCCTGAACTCGATATGATCCCTAAGCGCTTCAGCTGTATAGCGCTGTTCTCTGCTTTCGAGCAGACTTACTGTGCATGCAACTTTAAATGAGTATCTGTAGCGCCATACAGCGCGTTTTGAACATTCAGTGAAGTTGTTAGCCTACGGCATTGTTTGGTTGTTAGGCTACATGGCTGGTACCACGTGAAACTGCTGCTGTCTCGGCGCTCCTTCTGTGTACACCGTATAACCATGCACCAGATCACAGGGTCATTTTACTCGAAACCAAATATGTAGGGTGCATGTGTTTAAGTGTTTAACCTGCCACCTGTACGTTTGGCATAAGTAAGTAACTTGGTGTTTTACGCCCAGTCAACCATTGCGGTTATATCCACATCCATACAAATGGGTTCTAGTGTCGTGCCATTTGTGAAAAGTGTTAGAAACCTTGGTGTTATTTTTGACAGGAGATTGTCCATGAAAGAACACATAAACAAAGTGTGCCAGATGGCCTACTGGGAGCTTCGGAGGATTTCCTCAATCAGACAGTACTTGAGAGGACGCAGCCAAAACCCTAGTAGTATCCCTCGTCCTGTCTCGCTTAGACTACGGTAACTGTCTCCTTGCGGGCGTCCCTGAATGTCTTCTACATAAACTCCCAAAAATCCAAAACGCATCTGCCAGATTAATCCTTAAGTCTTCCCGACAAGAACACACTAAACCACTCCTCAAATCACTACATTGGTTACCAATCTCTGACCGTATAACACAAACTGTCCTGCATGTGTTACAACTCCGTCACTGCCTCCACTCCTCAATACCTCGCTGACCTTTTACAAATCTACACGCCATCCCGTACTTTACGGTCTACCACAGACACACGTAAACTGAAGATCCCTCTGTTCAAAAAGAAATACTCAGGCCAGAGATCTTTCTCCTATCAGGGTCCCGTAACCTGGAATAATCTGCCTTTCTCCATCTGCCACACACAAACATATTCCTCATTTAAGTCACAATTGAAAACCCACTTGTTCTCCCAATCCTTCCAATAGAACCCAGTTTTTGATGCTCTTTGTATTTGATTTCCAGTCATGAGATGTTTCCATGGTCCATGTATAGCTGCATTGCATGTCTAGGTTGCACCGATTGTTCCAGGATGTGTGCATATTTGCCTGCGCTTTGCTGTTGACGTTGGATCGTCTGGTGTATGCATGTTTCATGTATTGATTTTGATTTCCATTCTTGTTTTGAATTGTGAAGTGCTTTGAGCCAGTCAAGTTGGATTAGGCGCTATATAAGAATTACGTATTATATTATTATTATTATATCAAGAATGACTGCGATATTTTACATGCTACTGCAGTAACACGGGGGTGGAACGGATACGGAAATAACAGTCAGCACAGAAGGTTGACCCTGGAGAAAACAATTCTCCCGCTGCGTCTGCCAGGACTCAAACCCGAGACCTTTCGATCACAAGTCCGCGCTCTACAACTGAGCTATCCCGGCTCCCCTACGTGTGTTAAAGTTACCTGTTTTGCTAGTATTAAGTGCGAAGGAAACTATTTAGGTTCAGGAGTCATCAGACGGATGCCACAAATGGCAAAGCTTTAGCCTAGTACAGCATGTAGTCCCTAGACAGTTTCACAGCTTGCAGTCAGCAGGCTATTTGCCAAGTATACAAAAGAAATCAGCTAGGTCAAAGATATCCACAAAAGTGATCGTCCACGGTGTCAGTGATTTGACAACTCATTACGGACTTTCTCAAATCACCATCTGACTTCATTCGATGCGAATATGAAACGTATTAGGCCCGATCCTTACATTCTCATTTGGCTTGAGTGTATAATTATGCTCAGTAGTGAGCTTGCTACTGCCGTCTACATCATCGTACCGCCACACAGGTACTGAGGTACACTTCTTTCAGTCTCTTGTTTTCAACCCGCGCACATTATTTAAACCCAGACTGGCCTCATTGAAGAGAATCCGCCCCCCACCACCCCCACCCCGTCACTCAACCCCACACGAAAAACAATAACAATGGATATGAACGACCCTTACCCACAAAGCGTAGAGGTGGGCACGCACAGCTCTTCGTGGTGGGAAGAGTTTAGCGCGTGCACGCACGCACGTAAAATGGAGGAGAAGCAGTCAATAAACCAGAAGTGCACAATATTACATCTAATGTAGATGTAGAGCTATATTATACACGCACGGCGCAGGGACCTCACTCAGCAAATTGCCCGAAAGCGAAGAGGAGTACGTGTGTGTATATCTATTGATCCTGAAAATGGTATAGATCGCTTCCTTTGCCTTCGCAACCCAGTCAGTCTGGCTCACTCTCTCACGTAGTCTGCCGCCCACACGCGGACGCGTTGTAAGAAGAACTGTCCGCCCGGGTTCCAAAAAGCTC
This sequence comes from Alviniconcha marisindica, assembly GCA_018857735.1. NCBI lineage: Eukaryota > Metazoa > Mollusca > Gastropoda > Provannidae > Alviniconcha > Alviniconcha marisindica. The sequence continues at coordinate 390,641 of JABMCL010001980.1, forward strand.
TGAGGCTGAACGGTTTGATGGCTTGTCAACAACAGTCACATGATACTCTCTCGATAGTCCAAACTCCCGCGGTCTCGTGCTTGGCGAGACGAGATCTCCGCATTGAACACACCACAGCCGCATAATTACTTTTTCATTTATATCACCGTTAAAAAAAGGGGCTTACCCCGAAAATTCGCACGTTTTGCATTGTGATACTAATTTAGCATTCTCTTTAACCTTTTATGAGTTTGGATCTTGTTTTCGCGGGGATACAATTTTCAACTGCAAAAGAGTAGATAGGACTCTGGCACCTCAGGCCATTTCCGCATCTGCCTAAACGAGGGGAAGTCTCGGGTCGGCCCAGGTTTGATGGCTTGTCAACAACAGTCACATGATACTCTTTATCGATAGTCCAATCTCCCGCGGTCTCGTGCTTGGCGAGACGAGATCTCTATATCTATAATTGCCAATGTTTTGCGATTGTTCAACATTGTGAGTGCTTGTTGCGTTTGATATTAAATTTACGGTGTGTATGTATATAATTTTGTCGAGGGCACAACGTTAAGAAGTAATACTCTTTATTGATGTTCTAAACTCCCGCGGTCTTGTGGTTGGTGAGACGCGGTCTCCGTACCTATTTGCCAATGTGTTGCGATTGTTCAGCGGCGAGTGCCTGTTGCGTTTGATGTTTTACGATGTGCATGCATACACACACAGCAACAAAGACCCGAGTCGCCTACGGTATTACAAGGCACATGAACTTCACCAGAGAAACGATCACGCCGATTATAACCATGTTGAACGATCACAGAATCATCATAATTAGGCTGAACGACCAAAAGGACCATAACTATATTGAAAGACCACGCCGATTATAATCACATTGTGCGACCACGCTGATCATAAAAGGTTGAACAACCAAACGGACCGTAATCAAGTTGAACGGCGAAACGGACCGTGATTAGTTTAAACGATCAAACGGACCGTAATTAGGTTTAACCACCAAACGGACCGTAACCAAGTTGAAGGACCACGCTAATAACAATCACGTTCAGAGATCACACTGATTACAATGCTGTCAAAAGACCAAACGGACCACAATTCCATTGAACAACAACGGAGACCATAATCGAATCTGAACGATCACACAGATCTCAGTGATGTTGAAGGCGCATGAGGACCATGACACAGATCACAGTGATGTTGAAGGCGCATGAGGACCATGACACAGTGATGTTGAAGGAGCACGAGGACCATGACACAGATTTCAGAGATGTTGAAGGCGCATGAGGAATATGACACAGAACTCAGTGATGTTGAAGGTGTATGGAGACCATAACACAAATTTCACTGATGTTGAAGGCGCATGAGGACCATGACACAGATCTTAGTGACGCTGAAGGCACATGAGGACCATGACAAAGATCTCAGTGATGTTGAAGGCGCACGAGGACCATGACAAAGATCTCAGTGATGTTGAAGGCGCATGAGGACCATGACACAGATCTCAGTGATGTTGAAGGCGCATGAGGACCATGACACAGTGATGTTGAAGGCTCATGAGGACCATGACACAGATCTCAGTGATGTTGAAGGCGTATGATGACCATGACAAAGATCTCAGTGACGTTGAAGGCGCATGAGGACCATGACAGATCTCAGTGATGTTGAAGGCGCATGAGGACCATGACACAGTGATGTTGAAGGCGCATGAAGACCATGACACAGATCTCAGTGATGTTGAAGGAGCACGAGGACCATGACATAGATCTCAGTGATGTTGAAGGCGCATGAGGACCATGACACAGTGATGTTGAAGGCGCACGAGGACCATGGCACAGATCTCAGTGATGTTGAAGGAGCACGAGGACCATGACATAGATCTCAGTGATGTTGAAGGCGTACAGGGACCATGACAAAGATCTCAGTGACGTTGAAGGCGCATGAGGACCATGACACAGATCTCAGTGATGTTGAAGGCGCATGAGGACCATAACACATATCTCAGTGATGTTGAAGGCGCATGAGGACCCTGACACAGATCTCAGTGATGTTGAAGGCGCACGAGGACCATAACACAGATCTCAGTGATGTTGAAGGCGCACGAGGACCATGACACAGATCTCAGTGATGTTGAAGGCGCATGAGGACCATGACAGATCTCAGTGATGTTGAAGGAGCATGAGTACCATCTCAGTGATGTTGAAGGAGCACGAGGACCATGACACAGATCTCAGTGATGTTGAAGGCGCACGAAGACCATAATCAAGTTGAACGATCACTGAGATCACAATAATTACGTTTCAACGCTGAATGACAAACCAAGCGGACCACAATTTATATTAATCGGCCATACGGACCATAATAATGGTCGACAATCCCGTGGAGCATAATTACATTAAACGGCCGGGCGAACCATAATTATGTTGACCGACCAGGCAGACGATAATGAAGTTGAACGACCACGCGGATCACAAAGATGTTGAATGTCCAGGCTGGCGCTTAGTCTGCTGCCAGAGAGCAATTGAATCAACCTGTCTGAACACTGTCCTGCCATTCTGTGCTTCCAGTTCCCAGTAACTCTATTTTCTTTGGTTGCTACACCAGGCTATATAGGCTGTTGCTCTTCCAACTCACACCGACCCAATTGCATGTCCCTAAACACTGTTTCACGGTCGATCAGTTGCGGAGAAGATGACGTGTTTAACGACGGCGAGTGTTAGCAGTGTGAAGGCCGCGTTTCTTCTCGAGATTCGGCAAAAACCTCTTACGTCAAAGTCCGTTGCCAAGAACCTCTTATGTCAAAGTCTGTTGCCAAGGGCCTCTTATGTCAAAGTCTGCTGGCAAAGCCATCTGTCAAAGTCTGCTGACAGAAAGCCTCTGGCAAAAACCTGTCAAAGTCTGTTAGCAAAAGCCTCTGTCAAAGTATGCTGGCAAAAAGCTCTTATGTCAGAGTCTGTTGGCAGAAGCCACTGTCAAAGTCTGTCGGCAAAAGCCTTTTATGTCAGAGTCTGTTGGCAGAAGCCTCTGTCAAAGTTTGCTGACAAAATCCTCTTATGTCAAAATCTGCTGGCAGAAGCCTCTATCAAAGTCTGTCGGCAAAAGCCTCTTATGTCAGAGTCTGTTGGTAGAAGCCTCTGTCAACGTCTGCTGGCAAAAGCCTCTGTCCAAGACTGTTGCCAAAAGCCTCTGTCAAAGTCTGTCAAAGTAAATCCTTCCAAGCACCGGAAAGGAAAACAACATAGCTCAACCGAAAACAGATTAGTGTCTTAAATTAGCTATGCATCATTTCATTTCATTGTTTTTCACTGTTTAACTTTTGTTTAAGTGTCGAAAATTCACATGTTCTGGTTTGTCCTAATAAATAGCGTTCTTTTGAACCATTTGTGTATTTGGTTCTGTCAAAGTCTGTTGTCATGAAGCTGAAAATGCATAGCTGACAGTAAGCTTCTAGCTAGACAAATTATTCACATCTGACAGCTAATTCCCAGCTTCGTATCAACAACCCGATGGAGCTAGTTCAGGGGGTCTTGTTGACAAGTCTGTGCCGTATCATATTTCAGAGTCTCGTGCTGAAAGTTAGGTGCAAGACCCAAACACAAAAAGGTTCAAACAAACGCTTATTTATCTTGTTTTAGAATGCCTGCAGTCATTCTGTTTCAGATTTTCGTTAGGTGCAAGTCGGCAAACCCTTCGACGCCTTTTCCTTCGTTGATCAGTCAAATGCGAGACAGCCACAAGAGATCCAATCAAATCGTCCTGGCATCTGTCCAGATTTCACAGGGCAACACACACGTAACCTTTCGAAAACTAACGGTTTGACTGCACATTAACACACACACACACACACACACACACACACACACACACACACACACACACACACACACACACACACACACACACATACATGAGTGCGTACGCACGCACACACACAACAACAACAGCAGCAGCAGCAGCAGCAGCAGCAGCACCAACAACAACAACAACAAGCAGTTAACTGCTAGAGTTCTGAAACAATATCAAAACACTCAAGAGGTTAAAGAGAACGAAGAATAATTGGACATTACAAAATATGCTCAAATTTTCAGTACAAATACCTTTCTCAAGCAGCAGACACCAACAAAAATGCTTTGTATTATCGAATTAGCATTCTTATTAACCTCATGTGTGTTTTGATTGGACATCAAAGTACAAAAAAACGTTTAAAAAAAGAGAGGCTTTTTAGTGGGATAGTACAAAACAATTAAAATTGTTTTGTACACTTCCTTTAAAAATGCGTTCTTTGTAACTGATTGCGGGTTTATTTTTTATATGTAATAATCAGTGCTCGAAATCAACTTTGTTCCAAGACTCATTAGAAGTTATGTTTTATTTTTTGTCTGTTTTGTTTTTTGAGCGAGAGATAAATAACGGCACAATCTGAAACAGAACGAGGCCTTGACCACAAGTGCAGAATCAACACACAAGGCAGTTAAGGCAGTTAATTAGCTCTCGAAAGACGCCTCACAAACACAACAAAAACTTGAGTCGCCTACGATAACTCTCACCTGGCACGCGAGTAAACACAAGGTACCTAAACTCCACCGGAGGTACACCCTAATGAAATAATAGCGATTTTAACGCCTAAGCGTCAGTAACGATCACACGATCATAACGCGGATGGAACCCAGGCAGGCACGAACCGTTCTGACTTCACGAACGCCTCAGAGACAGAGTTTTGTAGGTGTCGACCCGCCCTGCCAACTTGGGATGGGGGCGTGAGGGGTGGAGGCGGGGCCGGGAGAGAAGGTGGGGACTGAGGAAGTGCAAAAGCGGTGTCCCTGATCTGGCGATGCGGCTGTCAGCGGACCATTCTACAGACGGAGGCGGCTGTAGTGGCGCTTTAACGCTACACAGCTCAGCCCTGCAAGTGCTTAGGACGACAGCTCGTTATTCCAGTAGGCTTCTCCCATGTGGCTGCCGCTGCCGTGTCTTTAGGCAATGGCCTGCCACGTCTTAACACCGTCTGCACGAAACGTACGGCAACAACTCCCTCTGCAGTTCAGCCTGCAATAGCACATCGGGAGAAACGCACACGAGGGCAGAAAAACGTTGTTGTTGTTGCTGCTTCTTCATCCCCCCCCCCCCCCCCACTCCCGCACCCCCCACCCACCGCCACCCCCACCCCCCAACCCCCTATTATAAACGTTTGGAATGAAGAATGAAGAATCGCTCTCATCTATTTGAATGAAGTCCACGAGAGGTTCACATTTCAGTCCCGTTTCCGAGGGAAAGGGTATTAACATACATGTCTGCCGCAATGGAGAGAGAAATTGACTCCGACACGGCTCCTTGGATCGTTAGGACAACGTTTCTGTCAGTGGCTGCAGTTGCCGCCACAAGTCGAGAGTTGTAACTGCAGGATGCTTCATGCATGGTGTCGCTTCAAACTGTACATTCGCAGTTGCTAGCAAGAATTCGCAGTTGCAAACAAAGATCTGCAGCTGCTAGCAAAGATTCGCCGTTGCAAACAAACACTGCAGCTGTTAGCAAGAATTCGCAGTTACAAACAAACACTGCAGCTGTTAGCAAGAATTCGCAGTTTCAAACAAACACTGCAGCTGCTAGCAAGAATTCGCAGTTACAAACAAACACTGCAGCTGCTACCAGGAATTCGCAGTTACACACAAAAAATGCAGCTGCTAGCAAGCATTTGCAGTTACAATCAAACACTGCAGCTACTAGCAAGAATTCGCAGTTACAAACAAACACTGCAACTGCTGGCAAGAATTCGCAGTTACAAACAAACACTGCAGCTGCTGGCAAGAATTCGCTGTTACAAACAAACACTGCAGCTGCTGGCAAGAATTCGCAGTTACATAAACAAACACTGCAGCTGCTGGCAAGAATTCGCAGTTACAAACAAACACTGCAGCTGCTGGCAAGAATTCGCAGTTACAAACAAACACTGCAGCTGCTGGCAAGAATTCGCAGTTACAAACAAACACTGCAGCTGCTGGTGAGAATTCGCAGACAGCGACGAAGATCGACTCACTCTGCTTTGGCCGGTGCAAAGCCAAAAACGGGAGACAGTTTTGTAACGACAAAATCGACTTGGCACCCGGACAAGACTTCCTCTCGGTTTGGCAGGTGCGGAAATAATGGCCTCAGGTGTCAGAGTCCTATCTATTCCTCTGCAGCTGAAAACTGTATGTCCGCGAAGACAAGATCCGAACACATAAACGGTTAAATGGAATGCTAAATTAGTATCACAGTGCAAAACGCGCGAATTTTCGGGGTAAACCCCTTTTTCAGGCGACAAAACAGGTTAAACGGTGATATAAATGAAAAGGTAATTATCCGGTCGCGATTGTGGTGTGTTCAATGCCTGGAGTGTTCGGAAGAATGTTGGCATGTGACAGTGACGAGTGAAAATAAAACAAAACAGGAGGCAGTTGTTTAGTTGCAAAGTTAAAGCAAACTGCCCTCTCTCTCTCTGTCTTTATAACTGAGTGATGTATGCGTGTGTGTATCTGGCGCTGTGAACACGCTATGTTTTGTGTGGAAACTCTCATGTATAAATTTTCACTCACTCAGTCATGCCTATATGTATATGAATGATGCCTGTAATGTTAGATTTACTCATCAGTAGTTTAGCAAGGACTAATTGTTAGGTTTTTGACTGAACCTAAACTACAGTCCTTGTAAAATAAAGTGTTCGAGTTCTCTCTGTGTCTCTCTGTCTCTCTCTCTCTGTCTCTGTCTCTCTCTGTCTCTGTCTCTGTCTGTCTGTCTGTCTGTCTGTCTGTCTCTCTCTCTCTCTGCCTCTCTCTGCGGCTGCAATAGTAACGTTATTAATACCAAGTGCACGTGCAGGCTTCACCGTGATAACCTGCTGCAGCTACAAGTGTCCGACAGTGGCAGAGACCGCCGATGATACAAGCTTTTCACCGCTGCCGATCGTCTGTCTTCCTGAAACGTGGGGAAGTCCATCGGGAACGAACATAAATTGGCAGATCCTTAAGACAGAATACTCCTCAGAGAGTCTCTTTTTCCCTCCACTTTTTTCGTCTTCTTTTCCTTCTTCTTTTCAGTCTAAACGTGTTGGCATCGATGTGTCCTTGAAGTGAAATCAAAGTGATTAAAGTGGTAGGAATGGTAGTGCTGCCCCCATGCAAATGTTGACATGTATGTTAACGGTGTCCAGTCACCCTGTCATAAGAAAGAGCTAGCTAGATCACGCATTTATTACCCATTCATGCAACACATCACTTGAGGTTTCAAGAGGATCGGGGGATAAAACGAAACTGAATGAACTGAAAAGCCGGAAGCTGGACAGGCAGAATGCGTGGCAGTAGGCGAAGCATGTAAGGCTACATTTCGACAAACTCACAAGTTTGTGTATACTGCTTTGTCACAGTCATGCATACATCTGCGTTGATTGAAACCACACAGCTATTCACACGTCTGTGTTTACTGGTGTCTCACACTCCAGCACAAGCCGTCTGGGTTTACTGATATAATTATCATAGACATACACAAGTCTGTGTTTACTGGCGTCTCACACTCCAGCACAAGTCTGGGTTTATTGATATATCATAGACATACACAAGTCTGGGTTTACTGGTGTCTCACACTCCAGCACAAGTCTGTATTTACTGAAGTCTGAGTCACACGCAAGTATGCGTTTACGGTGTCTCATAGCCAGACATAAGTCTGTAGTGAATGCTGTCTCATAACATGCAAACACGTCCGTGGCCGTTACTGTCGCATAACCAAACTCATTTCTTAAGCCATTACTGCACGGCACAAGTCTGAACTCGTGAGCAGCTGCCCGGGGTTATATGAGAGTTATCTTTACTACATGAACACAATCACCAACTTGCGGGGTGCCTGCAACTGCGGTCTTGAAGACCAGAAGGCAGTGAGTATGTACTTCAGAGATACCCGCCTCTGCTGATAGCAAGACAAAACATTTCAGCGGCCAACCGCAGTCCATGCAGCTACTGACACACAAAACCCTGCGTTCCCAGCAAGTTGGAAGGCTGGAGAAGATGGCCACATTCATCTTGACCTGGACTCTCAGTGCAGCTGCGACCCAGAAGAAGAAATTTGACACCACCTTTCTGTTGAAAAATAGCTTTTTGAGTGAGGATCAGTAGTGTCGGCGATGCATGCAGTCTTAATGGCTTGAATTTGAAGTTTCTGGATCTCCACAGAACCAGGTCAGGTTATACACGTCCGCTGCCAGTTAAACTCTTCTCCTGTCCACGCCAGTCTACTGTTGTAGACTGAGGAGACCGCTCTGGTTACTTGCACGTGCACACCGCTTTAGCCGTGCTGTTTTGCTCACTGCTCGGTGTGTTTTTGTTTGCCGACATCTTTTCTTTTCTCCTACCCACCCACCCGGTTCCCTGAGTCATCTGAAGCCGGTCAATCAATAGTCACGATGATAGCAATGAACCAGTCAATTAACTCCCTTTCTTTGTTGATACCAAATAGCGATCTAGAGGCTTAAGCTTTCCTCTTCACATTATGATGATAATAATAATAATAACAATGATGATGATGATGATGATAGGTTAGTTTGTAACTGGAATTTAAAGTCCTGTCATCCGCACAGGACCCACCTCAGGATGACCACATTCTGTCATAAACACATGTATCCACATAAACCCGTTTAAACCCGTAAACCCGTTCTCAAGTCAAATCTACAACAACAACAACAACAAAAGCATCAACATTAACAAAGAGTAACACACAAGGGAGTTAACTAGCGCTGGAAAGAAGTAATAAAAACACAACAACAAAGACCTGAGTCGCCATCGGTAACTGTCACCTGGCATGCAAGTAAATGCAAGGTACATAAACTCCACTAGAGGTACGTCAACAATAACGACGACGATTTTGATGGTAGTGACGAACACAGAAGAATAATGATGATAATAATAACCCCAGTGTAAGATGCGTTGCATCTGCTAGCCTCATAACTGCACTGCAAAGCACATCAACACACAAAAATACGACTCGCGCTGTTGGGACGTGTAGTCATAACTATTTCACGTGCTGTGTGTTGATGCATGGCCGGTGCCAGGTATTTTGGCATAGGCTGATCGAGTTTAGCGCTGTTACACTGTGTACGCTTTCCCGCTTGAATATTTTCCCTGAGATATCGCTCATAAACCCGGAAGACTCGTTCAGCCCATTGTTTCAACCATTACTAAATGTGATGAGTCACGAAACATGTGAATAGCCTGGCACGCGATCGTCATGCCAAGACTCCGTCCACACGAAAGATTAGCCATTTTTCCTGTTCATGGTCTTCGTTGTTACTGTATCTCAACCTTTTTGCGCTGCCGTGTCGAAAGCATATGTGCCGAAAAGGTGTGTGTGTTGTGTGTGTGTGTGTGTGTGTGTGTGTGTGTGTGTGCGTGCGTGCGTGCGTGCGTGCGTGCGTGCGTGTGTGCGTGCGTGCGTGTGTGTGTGTGTGTGTGTGTGTGTGTGTGTGCATGCGTGCGTGCGTGCGTGCGCGTGCGTGCGTGTGTGCGTGCGTGTGTGTGTGTGTGTATGTGTGTTTCTTTCTTTCTCACCACGATGTGTGGGTTATATCAGGACGAAAAAAATTTGTATTATGTAAGAAAGGCGTACATAATAGTAAATTATATATAGTTATAATGTCATTATGGGATTCGTACACACAAATTCAGTTTTCATTGCACGCATTCATTATAACACATTAATTTAACCTGTTGCTCTGGGCCACGAATCGTGACAGATTATAAATCTGCTTTCTGATTCTTGAATCTAAAACGCAACTAGTAATAACATAACTGTTTTTTGTTTTTGTTTGTTTGTTTGTTTGTTTGTTGTTGTTTGTTTTATAAAGCGGGAACCTGTAACATAAATACAGAGCTCGGCGCACTGTACGAAATTCAGACATAGCCTAAACTACATCCACGTTGAGATAGCTCAGGCGGAAAACGGCAATATCAATGACTATACAAGCAATTCAGATCGGCACAATAAGCTACACAGGCAAGAGGTACACCACACACACACACACACACACACACACACACAACATATATATATATATATATAGAGAGAGAGAGAGAGAGAGAGAGAGAGAGAGAGAGAGAGGAGAGAGAGAGAGAGAGAGAGAGAGAGAGAGAGAGAGAGAGAGAGAGAGAGAGAGAGAGTATAACAAAGTCAAAGCATGTCTTGGTTTGGAAACCAAATATAATTTTTTTAAATCTGAAACAGAATGACTGCTTACACACACACACACACACACACACACACACACACACACACACACACACACACAGAAAACATCACCACACACACACACACACACACACACACACACACACACACACACACACACACAAACACACAACACACACACACACACACACACACACACACACACACACACACACACACGCTGCAACATCGCACGTGCAACGGAAGAAAACTTACCTCGGTCACTCCGGGGTATCAGTTCCTTGTCAACAAGCGAACTCCTCCTTCACTCCGCTGCCAACATCCTCATCGCAGCGACTACAGCCTCAAATTGTCCCACTGCCCCAGACTGCATAAAAGACACTAAGAGAGAGGGGTGGGGTGGAAAACCTCGCAGCCCTCTCGAGTCCTCTCAGGAAACGTTCAATTCGTCATCACTGCCGGGTGAGGATCAATAGGAATGCACCGATAAACCACACCAGTGTGGCGATGGCCAGTTACTGAGTCACTGGGCCATTACGTGGCGACGATCATCGCAACAACCTTCGCTGTCTGCTGCACACACACTCACACACACTCACTCAAATGTGCGTCTCCTGCTACGATTCGCAGGAAGTTCTGCTGGCCGGCAGTTGCAACGCCGTGTCGATAACATTGATTTTTCGGCACCACCACACTCACCAACACCCGCCGAAGGCGAACACAGCCAAAGCCTGCAACACGCTGCGAGCGAGACGATGCACGCAGCTAGCCCACAATCAATGACATTGGATTTTTTAGCTGAGGAGGGGGCTCGGAATTTACGACGGAACAAACAGAAAAGTAGTAGACCATCTATGGGAGCGAATAGGAAGTGGCCAGTGTAGCGAGTCTCTTACACGCCCTATGCTAGTTTTGGTGGACTGGGAGTCTCTAGCTCTTACACGCCCCATGCTAGTTATAGTGGGCAGTTTCTCTTACACGCCCCATGCTAGTTGTAGTGGGCAGTCTCTCTTACACACCCCATGCTAGTTTAGTGGATTGGGAGTCTCTCTTACATGCCCCAAGGCCATGCTAGTTTTAGTGGACAATCTCTCTTACACGCCTCATGCTAGTTTAGTGGATTGGGAGTTTCTCTTACACGCCCCATGCTAGCTTTAGTGGGCAGTCTCTCTTACACGCCCCATGCTAGTTTTAGTGGGCAGTCTCTCTTGCATGCCCCGTGCTACGTTTAGTGGGGTACTGCTCGTGCATGCCCGACGTTACTTTTAGTGAGGAGACTCTTATACGCCCCATGCTAGTCATAGGAGGAAGAATATTGTATATGTGCCAATATGGCCCATGTATAATATGCTCCCTCCTATAACTAACATGGGACATAGTTTCAGTCACGAGTCTCTCTTACACGCCCCAGTGCCAGTCACGGTGGGTTCTCTCACTTACACACCACACACTAGTTATAATGAGGAGTCTCTTTTACACGCCCCACGATAGTTACAGTGAGGAGTCTGTCTTACACGCCCCATGCTAGTTATAGTGGGGAGTCTCTTTTACACGCCCCATGATAGTTACAGTGAGGAGTCCCTCTTACACGCCCCATACTAGTTATAGTGAGGAGTCTCTTTTACACGCCCCATGATAGTTACAGTGAGGAGTCTGTCTTACACGCCCCATGCTAGTTATAGTGGGGAGTCTCTTTTACACGCCCCATGATAGTTACAGTGAGGAGTCCCTCTTACACGCCCCATACTAGTTATAGTGAGGAGTCTCTTTTGCACGCCCCATGATAGTTACAGTGAGGAGTCTGTCTTACACGCCCCATGCTAGTTATAGTGAGGAGTCTCTTTTACACGCCCCATGATAGTTATAGTGGGGAGTCTCTTTTACACGCCCCAATAGTTACAGTGAGGAGTCTGTCTTACACGCCCCATGCTAATTATAGTGGGGAGTTTCTTTTACACGCCCCATGCTAGTTACAGTGAGGAGTCTGTCTTACACGCCCCATGCTAATTATAGTGAGGAGTCTCTTTTACACGCCCCATGATAGTTACAGCGAGCAGTCTGTCTTACACGCCCCATGCTAATTAAAGTGTGGAGTCTCTCTTTACACCCCCATGCTAGTTACAGTGAGGAGTCTGTCTTACACGCCCCATGATAGTTATAGTGGGGAGTCTCTCTTTACACGCCCCATGCTAGTTTCGGTCGAGCGTCTTTCTTACTCGCCCTATGCTAGTTTTAGTGAGGTGTCTGTCTTACATACCCAATGCTAATTTTGGTCGGGGTCTCTCTTTTAGTAATTTCCTACTTACACGTCCCGGAGTCTCCCCTACAGGCTCTCTACGCTAATTTTAATGGGATTAAGTCTCTACAAAGCCTAATTTATGCACAACTTAAACTACGTAAAGCAAAGATACTGAGCACATGGCACACATTTATTAACGCATGTAATGCGCTACGAACATCGCAACTGACACCTACAAGAAATCTTTCAAATATATGAAAAAATGATGACGCTGATAATGACGACGAAGACAACCATGCTGACGATGAAGGACGTGGTTGCCCAAAAGCGAGCAAGCGGAAAGCACCTGCTCGCGGTGTTGCACAGACATAAACAGAAAATGAAGTGGTCTTGTTGGTGCAGCTGGTGGTGGTGGTGGTGTGTGGTGGTGGTGTGTGTGTGTGTGTTTTTTTTTGTGTGTGTGTGTGTGTGTGTGTGTGTGTGTGTGTGTGTGTGTGTGTGTGTGTGTGTGTGTGTGTGTGTGTGTGTGTGTGTGTGTGTGTGTGTGTGTGTGTGTTGCGTTTTGTTGTTGTTGTTTTTTGTTTCTTGTTTTGTTTCTATTTTTCTTTCTTTCTTTCTTTCCGATATTTTCTTAGTAGTTGCTTAGGGGTCCCATGCTTGAAATGTTGGCACGGCTACAGCCGCCGCAAGAGCAGTGCTGCTCAAATAACCCGGTGAAAGTCAATACAAGGCTGCCACCTTTGCATACACATACAATCAGCAGGATAGCTCGAAGAGGTGAGATCTGAACGATAACTGGCACGCACGTAGGCCCGGTATGCAGAGTAAGTCAACTCCGCCGAACATACATCCTGAAATTATGATTTTGGACAAATTAATAGCCATTGAGTTCATAAAGACGGGATGGACCTGCAAAAACCTGCCTGGTTCAAACCGCGGGACGCACGTGCTGCAGTTGCTGTGATGTCCCACTGGTCCAGTCTCCCCTGGAAACAGGATCGAGTTACACAGACTACTCAATCTCTATCAGCTCTGTGACACACTGCGGTGAATGGGGTAGAGCAAATAGGCATTCAACAGATCGCGTTGTAACAGGCAATGGCAGAGCGCCCATTAGCAATAGGTTAGTGAAACGCTTCAGCAGATTGAAAAGTTCTAGAATGTCGACCGGATTGATGTGGCCGTTTAACCCCTCTCTCTCTCTCTCTCTCTATGAAACAAAGGGACCGATTTAAGAAGCAGAAAAACTACCCTGAATTTAAAAAGCAAAGAAGACATGTGAAATATTTAGTCAGGCAGGCAAAAAAGACATATTTTGAGAAAATTGTGTCCAACCAAACTGACAACACTTGCTTGGTTTGGAAAGCTCTGAATGCTCTTACCAAGAATTTCTCTTGTAAACAGAATATACCAAGTACTTTAACTGCGGAGGTATTTAATGATCACTTTTTGTCTCTAGCGAAAACATTAACTAAAACGCGTCAGGGGGGGGGGGGGGTGAAGAGTATCAATGTTCCGATGAACTGAAAAAATTTTTGCACAAAAAGGCTTAAATTTGATGAAAATTTCATCATCCCTGAAATTACAGCTTATGAAGTTGGTAAATATGTTTCCAGTGTTGGTAGCAAAAAACCTCTGGTTGTGATGGAATTAGTAATAAAATTATTATGCTTTCTTTACCATACATTGTTCAACACCAAAGCATATGTTTATAATTTATGTATCAACCACAATTTTTTCCTTCAGACTTGAAAACGGCAAAAGTAGTTCCTCTCCCAAAAGCGAAAGTTTAACTGACATCAATAATTATCGTCCCATTTCTGTTTTGTCATCAATCTCTAAACCCTTGGAGAAGCACGTGCACAAGCACCTGCTCAAATATCTTGACAGATTCAACCTAATCCATACACATCAGTCAGGATTTCGACCA
>JABMCL010001980.1:410000-415000 GCA_018857735.1 Alviniconcha marisindica
ACGTTTATAAAGTCAGTAACTTGTTTTTTGCAGTCTGTCCACTTGATTGGAATGTCTATAGTCAGTAGCTGATTCCAACACAGTCTGTCCACTTCGCTGGAATCAGTGTCTTGTCTAGCTGGTTTTCTGAAATCTGTTCACTCCATTGCATGTCGTCTAGTTTTCTGAGATCTATCCACTTCATTGGAATGTCTAGTCTAGTTTTCTGAAATCTACCCACTCCATTGCATGTCCAGTCTAGTTGTTTTCTGAGATCTGTCCACTCCATTGGATGTCTAGTCTAGTTGTTTTCTGCTATCTATCCACTTTATTGGAATGTCTAGTCTAGTTGTTTTCTGAAATCTGTCCACTCCATTGGAATGTCTAGTCTAGTTGTTTTTCTGCAGTTTGTCCACTTCATTGGAATGTCTAGTCTAGTTATTTTCTGAGATCTGTCCACTCCATCGGAATGTCTAGTCTAGTTGTTTTTCTGCAATTTGTCCACTTCATTATGTAACCGAGTGTATTGTATACATGTTTCGGGCCATGACCCTTTAACCTTTTCTTTCCGGTTTCTTTTCCTTTTTGACTGGGTGGGAGTTTTATGGCTCCAATTATCTAAAGTGTTAAAACTTGTGCACTGGGCCGGCAGCGTCCCTTTTCCCCCAGTGTCCCTGCAGAGGCCGGTTGTTTGTTTGCTGTTGCGGCCGGTGTTCATCTCAGGGGAGAGCCTACACTGTTTCCTGGTTGGTGTGCAAATAAAAAGTTATGTTATAGCAACCTCTGACTTGTGACTCTTCATTCATGCTTCCGACCTGCTTCCCTCACTCCCCACCCCTGCTCCCCTACAATTAGAATGTCTAGTCTAGTTGTTTTCTGCGATCTGTCCACTCCATCGGAATGTCTAGTCTAGCTGTTTTTCTGCAATTTATCCACTTCATTGGACTGTCAAGTCTAGTTGTTTTTTTCTGCAATTTGTCCTCTTCTTTGGAATGGCGGTCGATAACTGATTCTCTGCAATCTGTCCACTTATTGGAATGGTCAGTCTGGTAGGGTTTTTCTGCGATCTGTCCACTCCTTTGGAATGTCAAGACTAGTTGTTTTTCTGCAATTTTCCCGCTTCTTTGGTATGGCGGTCGATAACTGATTCTCTGCAATCTGTCCACTTATTGGAATGGCCAGTCGAGAGCTGATTGTCTGGCTGTCTGGTTCTCCACTTCATTCCCCCCCCCCCACCCCCGCCCACCCCCTGTCTCCCTCTCTCTCAGACACACACCGTGGCCGGACCTGTGGGGAGGGGAGGGGGGGGGGATGAAGAGGAAGGCGCTGAATTCAACTATTTGCGAGACACATTTGTAGTCTCAGTCGTGGCCTATTATTCGGTTTTAGTCTTGCTTTTTCTTTAGGTGTTAATGCGCCCATGTTCTGCATAAGAAAGGTTGAGGGGGGGGGGGGGGGAGCGGGAGGGGATCATGTCAGTAAGAACTAATTTACAACTATACCAGTATTACTTCCAGTTACAAAAAAGAGAGAGGGGGGGAAAGAGAGAGAAAGAGGGAGGGAGGGAGGGGGAGAGAGGGAGGGGGGAGGGAGGGAGGGAGCGAGAGAGAGAGAGGGGGAGAGAGAGAGAGAGAGAGAGAGAGAGAGAGAGAGAGAGAGAGAGAGACAGAGACAGAGACAGACAGACAGACAGAGACAGACAGACAGACAGAGAGAGACAGAGACAGAGACAGACAGACAGAGACAGAGAGAGACAGAGACAGAGTAAGTAAGTAAGTTGGTGTTTTACGCCCAACAGAGACAGAGAGAGACAGAGACAGAAACAGAGAGACAGAGACACACAGAAAGATGATGATGATGATGTTGCTGTTGATGATGATGATGTTGATAATGATGATGGCTGCCCTTTTTGCTTGCATCTTTCGTTATGAATTCACTCCAACCAAGTGATGAATTTGCACAGGAAGTGAAATGCTGATGATTATATAACTTGCACACAGCAGTGTCAAACGAAAAAGAAATGCTTACCAGTTCAAACCGAACTTCATCGTTGTCTATATAATGATGGCATCGGCTACTGATTTTGCTCGATCCTGCGTCTACATAAACGGCACACAGAAACGAAGATGCCAAATTACATCATACATGGATTGGTGCACGAAAAGGAGTGAAATTACAAACAACAGGCAGTAAAAAATATAACGGCGTGAGTGAAGTTGAATCGGGCGCGCACCTGGCGGTCAGCAGTGTGACGTCACGCTACACGCAGCGCTTCAAAACAAAAAGCGTCATCTGCTCCGGTTTCCGGTTTACTAACAGTACAGTTGATGAGATTACAAGGACTTGATAACCGGGGCGGGATTAACGTGAAGGAAGACACCGAAGGTCAGACTGTCTTTGACTGTACACGGACACGTATTGCGACATTAAAGAGTTGACTCTGTGTTTGATGGAGTAATTGTCCCTAATAATATATGTCATCCGACATCCGAGGACATTAAGAATCAAAGAACGATTTGATGGACCCGGTGAACCGTTTGGCCTAGCGGTAAGGCATTAGGCTTGTAAAGCAGAGGGACCTTTGTTCGAATCGACTTCGGCTCTCCTTTCTCTTCAGAAATTGTGGTCTGTGCACTGTCTTTGTGACTTTGACCCTCACAATTAATGAAACATTAAAATGGCTCTCATCGCTGCCCACATTAATGCAGAAGTCATTCTGGTGGTGACAGTGTAACGATAGGTATATAATCTCTCTCTCTCCCTCCACCCCCACCGCCCACCTCCATACCCCCTTCACCCCCTTCTCCCCGTCCCTAATAAGCCTTATGTTTTCTGTGGACGTTAAGCACCATGTTTACTTACTTACTAATTTGGTGGACCCACAGGCTTTGCAGTCCCAGGCCAAACAGGCACGCCCTGCATGGGTAAAGGGAAACAACTTCGGGAAGCATTAATGGCCACTTTAAGGAGTTTGTTCCCTTGTCACCTCTTCGAGTTCCTTCCCATCAACCCTTTCATAAATGCGAGGCAAGACTGCAGCTCGCTTTTTTTAGGCTAATATCCATTCAACGGTCTGAAAATTACAGTTCTAGGCCTATATGGAATATATATGTGTGAGTTTGCTGGGAGGCGGGGGGGGGGGGGGGGGGGGGGGGGGGGGGGGGGGGGGGGGGGGGGGGGGGGGGATGGCACTGTAGTCCGAATTTATTTCCCACAGACATGAAAGCTTCATGGTAAGATTATTTGACTTTGGCTTTTAAATCCCCCCCCCCCACCCCCCCCCCTCCTCCCCCCTCCCCCCCCCCCCCCTCTCTTCTCTCTGTCTGTCTGTCTGTCTGTCTGTCTGTCTGTCTGTCTGTCTCTGTCTGTCTGTCTCTGCCTGTCTCTGTCTGTCTGTCTGTTCTGTGCGTGCGTGCGTGCGTGCGTGCGTGCGTGCGTGTGTGTGTGTGGTGTGTGTGTGTGTGTGTGTGTGTGTGTGTGTGTGTGTGTGTGTGCGTGTGTGTGTGTGTGTGTATGTGTGTGTGCATGATGTGTGTGTGTGTGTGTGTGTGTGTGTGTGTGTGTGTGTGTGTGTGCGCGCGTGCGTGCGTGTGTGTGTGTGCCGTGGTCGTGTGTTGGTGTGTGGTGTGTGTGTGTGTGTGTGTGTGTGTGTGTGTGTGTGTGTGGTGTGTGTGTGTGTGTGAGTGTGTGTGTGTGTGTGTGTGTGTGTGTGTGTGTGTGTGTGTGTGTGTGTGTGTGTGTGTGTGTGTGGTGTGTGTGTGTGTGTGTGTGGTGTGTGTGTGTGTGAGTGTTGTGTGTGTGTGTGGTGTGTGTGTGTGTGTGTGTGTGTGTGTGTGTGTGTATAGTGTGTGTGGGGTGTGTGTGTGTGTGTGTGTGTGTGTGTGTTGTGTGTGTGTGTGTGTGTGTGTGTGTTGCTGTGTGTGTGTGTGTGTGTGTGTGTGTGTGTGGTGTGTGTGTGTGTGTGTGTGTTGTGTGTGTGTGGTGTGTGTGTGTGTGTGTGTGTGTGTGTGTGTGTGTGTGTGCTCGCATATCAGTGTGTGTGTGTGTGTGTGTGTGTGTGTGTGTGTGTGTGTTGTGTGTGTGTGTGTGTGTGGTGTGTGTGTGTGTGTGTGTGTGTGTGTGCTCGCATATCAGTGTGTGTGTGTGTGTGTGTGTGTGTGTGTGTGTGTGTGTGTGTGTGTGTGTGTGTGTGTGTGTGTGTGTGTGTGTGTGTGTGTGTGTGTGTGTGTGTGTGTGTGTGTGCTCGATTATCAGTGTGTGTGTGTGTGTGTGTGTGTGTGTGTGTGTGTGTGTGTGTGTGTGTGGTGTGCTGTTCGTGTGTGTGTGTGTGTGTGTGTGTGTGGTGTGTGTGTGTGTGTGTGTGTGTGTGTATCGTGTGTGTGTGTGTGGTGATGTAGCGTGCGTGCGTGCGTGCGTGCGTGCGTGCGTGGGGTGTGTGTGTGTTGTGTGTGTGTGTGTGTGTGTGTGTGTGGGTGTGTTGTGTGTGTGTGGTGTGTGTGTGTGTGGTGTGTGTGTGTGTGTGTGTGTGTGTGTGTGTGTGTGGAGTGATCCTTGGCATGTTACTGTGTAGCAGACTGGTCTCAGACACAATGGGGAATCGGCAGCATTGTGTTCATGAGACGTACAGCACACGCACTCCCAAGTCGCAGTCGGTACGTCACAGGTTGCCGTAAACATATCAACACGATCGATTACCCGCCCTCTGTTCCCATGACTGCTGATAACGGCACAAGTCGTGGAGAGCGCTAGCGGGTTAGCTTACAAACCTCAACACGTACGTATCACTGCCCACGTCTGTCCCAGACAGAGACACAGCTATTCCCGCCTTCTCCCAGAGAGAGAGAATGAGAGATAGAGAGACAGAGACAGACAGACAGAGAGAGAGAGAGACAGAGAAGGAGAGACAGAGAGAGACAGACAGACAGAGAGAGACAGAAACAGACAGACAGACAGACAGATCTGTTCATGCCTGTCTCGCAGAGAGAGTCACATCTGTCTGTCCCAGTGAGAGACACATCCCT
>JABMCL010001252.1:0-2500 GCA_018857735.1 Alviniconcha marisindica
TTTGGGGGTGTGTGTGTTTGTGTGTGTGTGTTTGGGTGTGTGTGTGTGTTGTTTGGGGTTTGTTTGTGTTTGGGTGTTTTTTGAGTTTTGGTGTGTTTTTTGGGGTATTTTTGTTGTGTGGGGGTGTGTTTTTGTTTTTTTTGGGGTGGGGTTGTTGTTTTGTTTGTTTGTTTGTTGGGGGTGGGGTGTGTTTTGAGTGCGTTGTTTTTTTTGTTTTGGTGTGTGTTTGTTGTGGTGTGTGTGTTTGTGTGGGGTTTTGTGTGTGTTTTGTTTGTGTTTTTTGGGGTTTGTTTTTGTAGTGTGTGTGTTGTTTGGTTTTTTTGGGGGTGTTGTTTGTTGTTGTTTTTTTGAGGGGCGTTTTTTTTAATTTTGTGTGGTTTTGTTTGTGTGTTTTTGTTGTGTTTTCGTTTTGTGTGGGTGTGGGGTTGTTTTTTTGTTTTTGGGGGTGTTTTTGTGTGTTGTGTTGGTGTGTGTGTGGTGCGTGGTGTGTTGTTGTGTGTTGGTGTGTGGTGTTGTGTGGTTGTTTTTGTTTGAGTTGGGGGGTTTTTTGGTGTTTTGTGTGTTTGTGTGTTTTTTTTGTGTGTGTTTTTTTTGTTTTTTGTGTGGTTTTTTTTTTGTTTTATCGATTTTTCCATTCCTCCACAAACCCCAAATCAGACCCCCCAAGGGAACAGATTTTTAAAAAGACCCCTTTTTTGGGGGGAAATTAAAAAAACATCCGTAATTTTTTATTTTCGGCCCCATTCACAGCCACAAAATTGGTTTTCTGGGTCCATTTGCCCCCCCGCAGTTAGGCCAATAAAAAGAAGTTTAGGGGTTGGGCCCAAAGTTTAAGCTAATGAAAATACGGTTTTTTGGGTTTTGTACAAGAAATAAAAAACCGGCTCCCCATCTTTTTTCAAAATAGAGGGAAAAAACTCTTCAACTCTGACTCTTCTTTGAGGGGTGAAACCCCCGGGAAAGCGAATCATGACGTTGGAGGTTTGTGGGTGCTGTCGTTTGAAAAGGCTTCTGATATTGAAAGGAAAATATGGGTTTCGTTGAGCGGTAGGGAAAAAACGTTTGAAGCCCAACCTTCGAAAATAACAACAAATACGTTATACTGCAGGGGGGTTTTTATAATTTTACAGCAATCAAAAACCAAAAACTAAACATCGACAAATAAAAACAAAACCCTACTTTTTTTCCCCCCCTTTTTTAAATTTTGGGTTAGTAAATTTTTCCGTCGCCTTTTGTAACCCCTTTTTTTGTAAGTTTTTTTTGAGAGAAAAGAGAGAAGAAGAGAGGAAAAAAGGGGAAGGAGAGAGGGAAAAAGGAGAGAGAGAGAGAGAGAGAAATTTGGGGGGTTTTACGTCCGGTAAACCCCGTTAGGAAAACCCACAGAAGAGGGGAAAACAGAGAGATGGGGGGGGGGGGGGGGGGGGGGGGGGGGGGGGGACGACAGAGCAAAAGAAACCAAAACAAGACAGCAGATCTGTTTATTCTTTCTGTTTTTTTTTTAATTTTGTTTCACATTTTTTCTTTTCCTTTGGTTGTTATTTTTGGGGTTGTTTTTGGTGGGACTTTTCTTTTTTTTTTGGGTTCATCCCCTTTGTTATTTTTGTTTTTTCAGGTTCTTCTTTTTCCTCCCCCCTTCCCCGGGTAATACCCCCGGGAATTTTTTAAAGGGCTTTTAAACACCAGTTTACTTACTCCCCTCCCCTAAATTTCTGCTTCACCCTAAATCATCTTTCCTTTCATCATCCTTTCATCAATCTTCTTCATCTTTTCCTTCTTTTCTAAAAACCTTTTACCCTTTGGGCCGAAATTAAAGTTCAACAATCAATCCCAGTCGGGTTCTTTGTCTTATTTTTTATTCTCTCAAAATTTGTTTAAAACTTCATCGTACAGAAGAACGACTCCTGTTGGGAACAGGACTCTTTCTAATAATTTTCTTTTCCCGGGTTGCAGCATCTCCAGTCGGCGTGACCCGGGGCCCCCCCACCCGAGCTGATGACGACCAATGGGAGGCCCACGACAGAAGAAAGTGCACACCGTTAGAAAGATTACAGTTCCAAAAGACAGGACTGGAAACAGCAGTAGTTGAAAGACAGTACTAGCTACTGTAGCTGTCGGAAAGGAGACAGGTTTTGAAAAGGGGGGAATGGAAAGGACCGGATCGGAAGGAGACAGAATTGAAAAGGGAGGAACTGGAAAGGACCGGATCGGAAGGAGACAGAATTGAAAAGGGAGGAACTGGAAAGGACCGGATCGGAAGGAGACAGAATTGAAAAGGGTGGAACTGGAATGGACATGATCAGGAAAGAAACAGAATTGAAAAAGGTGGAACTGGAATGGACAGGATCGGGAAAGAAACAGAATTGAAAAGGGTGGAGATGGAATGGACAGGATCGGGAAAGAAACAGAATTGAAAAGGGTGGAACTGGAATGGACAGGATCGGGAAAGAAACAGAATTGAAAAGGGTGGAGATGGAATGGACAGGATCGGCAAGGAGACAGA
>JABMCL010001252.1:15000-17500 GCA_018857735.1 Alviniconcha marisindica
ACACACACACACACACACACACACACACACACACACACACACACCACACACACACACACACACACACTCACTACACACACACACACACACACACACACACACACACACCACACACTCACATACACACACACACTCACACACACACACACACACACACACACACACACACACACACACACACACACACACACACACACACACACACACACACACACTCACACACACACACACACACACAAACTTCTAGCAGGCCATGTCGTAAAATAATAAAAGGTGGAGATTCGAGGAGGCTGTCACTTGTGTTTATCTAAGCGCCATCCAGATAGCTACATCACAAAAGCCCGAAAAAAATATGACTCGGTTGACGGGAATGAATATAATGTGCCACCCATCATGTTTTTGTTCTGCTTCTGCGTTCTGATGTTCTTTGGTCAGGACTCGGATCGCTGTTGATGTTCTTACTGAACTGTGGGTTTTGGTTCGTTGCTCCCTTTGTTAGAACTGTTAAGGCCGAGTTAATTGTCTTCGGACAGGTCATTACCGACTGGCGGTCACCGAGATTCCGCTACACTCTCAGCCCAAATGACTCTGCTTTTAGATCGGCATCGGTCAGAGCCATTTTGATATTTCATTAACTATGAGGGGCAAGGTCACGAGACAGTGTCCAAGGAACACAAGTTTTGAAGAGAAAGGAGAGTCAAAGCAGGGAATCGAACCGACTTTATCCGCTTGGCCATCTTGTCGTGCATATCTCTTCTGTTGATTTTTTTTATTGCTTTTCGAAAACGATGGGTGGATGCCCCATCAGACCTAGGCCGTTGCCTTTGCGATGGCCCCGATATGGATCAGGTCGAAATCAGTATTAGTTGACAGCACACCACACGCGACAAACAGCTTCAAGCTCCACAAAATGTCGAAAACTTTAAAATGCAAACGTAGTGTGGAGTGGGAAGTACAGACTGGCATGTGACATTATTTAATATCCGTCTTCAAACACTCCAGCGGTTTGTCTGTCCTCAGGACATGCTGAGGTCTAGAGAAATGACTGCAGAGCAAATAGATTGGCGGGTGAAAGCAGCCGTCACTAGTGGTGTGCGTCAGGAAAGACCTGAAGTGTTGAGGAGCCCGAGACAAAACCTACCGGCGTGGACAAAGGCAGATTGAAGTGGGTGATCTGCCTACAAAAGACGAAACAGGGCCAAGTCATTGTTAGAGAGTCAATCAGACCAACTTTGAAACTATTTCAATCAGACCAACATTCAAACTATTTCGATCGTTAGAGAGTCAATCAGACCAACATTGAAACTATTTCAGTTGTTAGAGAGTCAATCAGACCAACATTGAAACTATTTCGATAGTTAGAGAGTCTGTCAGACCAACATTGAAACTATTTCAAAGCCAAAAACTGAGAAAACCGCTGAAAGAGTTCAACGCGTACTCCGGTGCCTTCTTGAGTGTACATATCACCTTGAACAGGTCGACACCATACCTGCAAACCGCGAGGCTTTCACGCTGGATGAATTACCCACGAAGCCGTAAAGCCATATCACACACCTTTTGCAATGAGAGTGGTGAATATTTTATGCCAGACTCTATGCGTAGAGTCGCCCTTTGTTTGGTTTTGGTTTCTTCCCTCCACCCCCAAATGTCACGATGATAGCGATGGATAATATATATATATATATATATATATATTATATATATATATATATATATATATATATATATATAACTGATAAAAATCAAATAAAAATACGTTGGCATAAAAGTTCCCAAATTTTCGGCTGACGCCTTCCTCGGGGTTTATTCTTAACAACTGAACGTGGGTAAAAGCACAGTTCACACAACTATATATATATATCTGAAAAAGCCCCAAGATGGGCGAAAATGTGGAGTTTAAGTTTTCAAAACCAAGACATGCTTGGACTTTGTTATATTCTCTCCCCCCCCCTCTCTCTCTCTCTTGTATATGTACGGCATTTTGTCCTGGTTATAGTAAACTGCCTAGATACTTGATATTTAACTCGTAGCCAAGCGCAAAGTCATATATTCTGTATATTCTATATTATAGAAACAATTCATCACAGCACAAGTGATAGCCTCAGTCACTATTCAAACTGCACGCTATGCACTATGCTGAAGAGTGCCTGGAAAACTTGAAAGCAAATAAAACAGTTAGGTAGAAAATAGGAGAGCAGGCTGCAGGCGGAACGAGCGAGGCTGTTTTCTGACCGGCTGCCTGGGCGAAAAAAGGAAGTGTTGATAGGTCTGGGCTCTTGGCAGAGTTGGCATTAACTTCCTGAGCAGACCCGCAGGGAGAAACGTTTGTGGAAGTGCTAGAAATAGGGACTGACGCTGTGGAGAGAAGGGAATTAAAAGCTGCACCCCCCCCCCCCCCCCACCTCCCACACACACTCAAAAAGAAAGAAAGAAGAAGAGGAAGAAGGAGGAGGAGGAGAAGAAGAAGAAGAAGAAGAAGAAGAAGAAGAAGAAGAAGAAG
>JABMCL010001252.1:27500-30000 GCA_018857735.1 Alviniconcha marisindica
CACACACACACACACACACGAACACACACCACACACACACACACACACACACACACACACACACACACACACACACAAATCAGCAGCACACACGCTCTACTTAAATCTCCCGCTCTACTTCCCAGTGTTGTTGAGGTTTGTCGGGCTATGACTTATATAATTATGTGCATAGCCACCCTTACTCAGGTATCTCTGTTCATCCTCGCTGTCCTTGTCTGTGTATGTCTGCACCTAATGCTTGTCTCTCGGATTCCTATGTCCACAAGCTGTACACTTTGGTTGGCTCGCGCGCTCTGTCTGTCTCTCTGTCTCTGTCTCTCTGTGTCTCTCTGTCTCTCTGTCTCTCTCTGTCTCTGTCTCTCTGTCAATGCCTCTGTCTGTCTGTCTGTCCGTCCGTCGGCCCGTCCGTCTGTCTGTCTCTGTCTCTCTGTCTATTTGTCTCTCTGTCTATTTGTCTGTCCGTCTGTCTGTCTGTCTGTGTCTCTGTCCCTGTCTCTGTTCCTGTCTCTGTCTGTCTCTCTGTCTCTTTGTCTCTGTCTCTGTCTGTCTGTCTGTCGCTGTCGCTGTCTCTGTCTCTCTGTGTGTCTGTATCTGTGTCTGTCTGTCTGTCTGTCTGTCTGTCTGTCTCTCTCTGTCTCGTCTCTGTTTTCTTTCTGTTGTCTTCTTTTGCCTTCTCTTTCTCTTGTGGTACTTTCATTGATGGAGTGTGCATCACACAGAGAGAACACACACCTGCCATTTCTCTGTGCTTCATTTTGTACCAGGGTCTCAGTTAAGAAAAAGAAGATAGATAGATAGACAGACAGATAGACAGATAGACAGACAGACAGACAGACAGACAGACAGACAGACAGACAGACAGACAGACAGACAGATAGATAGATAGATAGATAGATAGATAGATAGATAGATAGATAGACAATAGATTATAACGCCCACTCAACCATGATAGTTAGAAGAGAGAAGAAGAAACACCTTTGGATATCAGCTGATATATTTTTTCTTCTGTCCTGGAGAATTATCAATAAAACAGGCTTCCCCAGTGAGCCGCAATGCCCAGTCACAAATCAAGCAACACGGAAGAGAACCGGTGGAGCTATTTAGCAGATCTATGAACACTGGATGTTTGCGGACAGCAGTCGCTGTGTTCTGGGAGTTAGTGTCGCGTAATTTGATTGATGAAAGAGATTAGGCACCGGCTGCTGCCGTTTTGTTGTTTTTGCTTTTGTTTTGTCGGTTTTAGTTTTTTTCTCTCTCAGCAAATGTATTTACTGTCAGCGCATCGTCTACAAGCCGCATGTTGGCTTCATGGTGCGCTCATTCACTTTGTGCTTATGTTTTTGTTTTTTGTTTTTTTTGTTTTTTTGTATTCCGAATTATTTCCTGTTTGGACCAAAGGGAACGTCGCTTTACTGTACAGAGGAACAACAGATGTGTGTAGACAAATTAATGATGCGGCTAAAAAAAAGAAGAGACTTTTGCCGGAAGGAGTGAACAGCTGCTGGTGAGGTTGACAAAACAGAACAGATTTATGCTCCTAATTTTCGTCATTTTGATGACGTCGTTTTTACTATGCTCCAAATAACTCACAACTGCGGGTCTATTACGCACATATTTGAATTTTGACGCACAGATTAGAGATCCGTGCGTCATCTTGTACATATTTTCAAAGCGATTGAGACAGTCGACGGTCATTTAGCGCATCAACGAAACCAGATCGGCAAAGTTCGGAACTCAAAACTTTGACCACAGTCCTGTCCGCAATGCTGATTGGTTCAAATGTCATTTCCGGCAGTTGTATTTT
Organism: Alviniconcha marisindica; assembly: GCA_018857735.1. Lineage (NCBI taxonomy): Eukaryota > Metazoa > Mollusca > Gastropoda > Provannidae > Alviniconcha > Alviniconcha marisindica. The sequence continues at coordinate 29,305 of JABMCL010001252.1, forward strand.
AAAGCTGATTGGTCGGAAATTCACTTCCTTTCTAAGCTGTCACTTCCTTTCTACGTCTTTGTTTTCACTTCGGCTCAAAACGTGTTGCTTTTACCTGGCTTACACGTGCGAAGAAGCGCTCGGCAGCAAATCTGATGAGAATATTCTCGTTGAAGGACAGAGAAGTATTAAACGAGCTGAAAAAGATCCTAGCGCAACCGCAGTCGCTAGCGTACGTTCAAATTGTGCATCGACCGTAGTAGGTAGCGTAAATGCGAATGACATTTGGCAAAGGCGAACACGGCCTCCCTCATTTTTACTGCTGCTCAGTCGCAAAATGGATTTACAGTTCCACAGTGATCTACTCTTTGCCCTGGCAGCCAAATGGTTTATTATAATTACAGTTTTTGCGACAATATATTACATTTAGGGGCAGGGGAGTGAGGGGGCAAGGGGGTCAGATATCTATAAATAGCGCGTCCGAAGCGATCCGACCCCCAAGTGAGCCGGTTTGGCCTAGCGGTAAGGCGTTAGGTTTGTAAGCAGACGGACCTCGATTGGAATCAGCTTCGGCTCTCCTTTCTCTTCGAACGTTGCGGTCTATGGACACTGTCTTGTGACTTTGTCCCTCACAAATAACGAAGCATCAAAATGGCTCTCATCACTGCCCGTCTTAATGCAGGAGTCATTATGGTGGTGACAGCGCAGCGACAGGTA
>JABMCL010001252.1:47500-52500 GCA_018857735.1 Alviniconcha marisindica
CCAAAATCTTATCCTGATAGGGACCATTATAATGCTGGTTGCCCTAAGTCCGATACGTGTTCGATCGCTACCTGAGTAGCTCATCAGTGACCAGCGGCACATAATGGTGAGAGGATATGAGTCTAATACCAACGAAAGAAAACTACCGTCTAGGTGGCAGACACGGTTAGCACGTGCGAATACTGTCGGCTAACACACATAAGAAGCTCTCAATGAAGGGATATAGACGTGTATTCGGAAGAAGTGAACAAATGTTATGTCATTAATTAGTAGTAAGTTTAGAATTTTAAGAAGGAATTGTTTTTTGAAATGCTGAATTTATTATCGTTTCGCAGCAGAATTGTTGCGTGCAAGCCCATTGGGGTTGCGAAACAAATTTGATTCGAGTTGTTCGTTAAGCTGATGTTGGAACTATCGGCTTGGCCACGTTGATGCCACAAAGAACGGACTTAGCAATGTGTCTTGTCTCTATGGAAGGCCATCGGCTTTTGGTGAAAAATCTGTTTTATAAAACACACACACACACACACACACACACACACACACACACACACACACACACACACACACACACACACACACACACACACACACACACACACACACACACACACACACACACACACACACACACACACACACACACACACACACACACACACACACACACACACACACACACACACACACACACACACACACACGCACACGCAAAACAACAACAACCTAAGACCTATCATACGGTAATATTTCACCATAGACTAATAGCATTACTGGCAAAGTAATGGTCAAGCAAAGAAGTACGATGCCGTGACAACTGTCCATTACTTGAATGGATGTGAATATTGACCCTACGTACTGTTTCTGTCTGGCTTTTTGTCACGAGACTGGAATAGGTATATTACCAGAGGCAAGACTGGGTTCTGAGTACAAGTCTTAACAACGCTGTTGACTGTGGCAGCTGCTAGAACCTCTGGCCGTGATCTAAATTTACTTCCAAATAAACGCCAAGCTGGTCCAGCGTCAGAGATTCGATCGTACTGCTAAGCTCTCTGTTTACAGTTACTTATAGATATGATTAACTCGTGAAAGGTTACGCAAACCTTATTTACACACACGCACGCACGCACTTGCGCATCTGGGATTAGATCATGTCCACATCCACTTTAATGTGTTGGACGTGTGTGTGTGTGTGTGTGTGTGTGTGTGTGTGCGTGCGTGCGTGCGTGCGTGCGTGCGTGCGTGCGTGCGTGCGTGTGTGTGTGTGTGTGTGTTATGTTTTTATTTATATATTTTTTAACTACAATTGTATATTATTTTAAGGACACGCATGAGTGTGTTCTGTGCTAGTTTTACAACAGTATTATGTTACGTGATGCACATAGAACTTACGATGTACAGATTTGCGCCACACACATATCATTTTGAATCACTGATTGATTGATTGACTGATACAGATACACACACAAACACACACACAGACAGACGCACACACGCACGCACACTTGCACGCGTGCGCGCGCGCGCGACACACACACACACACACACACACACACACACACCACACACACACACACACACACACACACACAAACACACACACACACAAGTGGAAAACAATGCCACTCGCTTTATCTGTCGTTCTCGGCCAGGTCAGACCACACGTTTCCGGTCCTTCTTGCTGTACACCTTCTTCCTGTAGAATCCCGTGTTCAGTGCTTAAAAAATCTTCTTACTTTCTTCTCTCGTTGAATAACCAAGCTCCTTCCAGTCCTCTGATTTTATCCAACCGTATATTCCTCGTCTTCGTGGTCAGCTCGCCTTCTGCTGTTAAGCACCATATGCTATACTTTGGAAAACCGACCCTACTCTCTGTTTCTCCGGCATCATTTAAATCTGCCCTCAAGAAGAATAGTTTTCCCTCAGAATACTGAATATCTCGTTACGTGGCTTATCTACATGTGGGTGTGTGTAGGGGTTTGTGTGTACGGCTGTGTCTCTGTGGGTTGTGTGTACGGCTGTGTCTCTGTGGGTTGTGTGTACGGCTGTGTCTCTGTGGTTGTGTGTACGGCTGTGTCTCTGTGGGTTGTGTGTACGGCTGTGTCTCTGTGGGTTGTGTGTACGGCTGTGTCTCTGCGGGTTGTCTGTACGGCTGTGTCTCTGGGGTTTGTGTGTATGGTTGTGTCTCTGGGGTTTGTGTGTATGACTGTCTCTGCGGGTTGTCTGTACGGTTGTGTATCTGTAGATTGTGTGTATGGTTGTGTCTCTGAGGTTTGTGTGTATGACTGTGTCTCTGGGGTTTGTGTGTATGACTGTGTCTCTGGGGTTTGTGTGTATGGTTGTGTCTCTGGGGTTTGTGTGTATGACTGTGTCGGGTTGTCTGTACGGTTGGTATGTTTGTGTGTACGGCTGTGTCTCTGGGGTTTGTGTGTATGACTGTGTCTCAGGGGGTTGTGTGTATGACTGTGTCTCTGGGGTTTGTGTGTATGGTTGTGTCTCTGGGGTTTGTGTGTATGGTTGCGTCTCTGGGGTTTGTGTGTATGACTGTGTCTCGGGGTTTGTGTGTACGGCTGTGTCTCTGGGGTTTGTGTGTATGACTGTGTCTCAGGGGTTTGTGTGTACGGCTGTGTCTCTGGGGTTTGTGTGTACGGCTGTGTCTCTGGGGTTTGTGTGTATGACTGTGTCTCAGGAGTTTGTGTGTATGACTGTGTCTCTGGGGTTTGTGTGTATGGTTGTGTCTCTGGGGTTTGTGTGTATGACTGTGTCTCTGCGGGTTGTCTGTACGGTTGTGTATCTGTAGATTGTGTGTATGGTTGTGTCTTTGAGGTGTATGACTGTGTCTCTGGGGTTTGTGTGTACGGCTGTGTCTCTGGGGGTTGTGTGTACGGCTGTGTCTCTGGGGTTTGTGTGTATGACTGTGTCTCTTGGAGTTGTATGTACGGCTGTCTCTGGGGGTTGTATGCACGGCTGTGTCTCTGGGGGTTGTGTGTATGGTTGTGTTTCTAAAGTCTCACCCACACAACGCCCGAACAGCTCAAACGGACCACCAGTCGACGTGGTGGGAATAGTTATAGCAATACCATTATTCCGCAGCTCCAATTCATTCCGTCTCCGTCCCTGGGGACGCTGCATCCAGGGCAACATAAAACGGACAGTGCTTTCCCCGAGAATAAACAAACAAAGAGAGTGATGGGGTGGTGGCGGTGGTCGGGGGCGGGGAACGGGGGGGAGGGGGGTGGGTGCGGAGGGGGAAGGGCAGTGTTAGGGGGAAGGTAGTGATGGAAGTGGTGTACTATGCCAACAACGCGATGTACCCGGCTGCCGCCATTAAAGATCACCACAAGGGAGCCGGTATCCGCCGCGAGTGGAACTCGGAAAGGCCGATTCCCCGTGAAGATGGTGCAAATTGAATAAACTTCATTGTTTATGCACAGCTAATGGCCGGAGCGGCAGACACGGCATGTGTGGAGGTGATAATTTGGGTCGGGCAAAGTTCACGCCCACGTACAGTACCAGCCTGCGACGAAGCGGAAAGTCATGCCCAACAACTTGGGTACACAAAAGAACGCGTGGTTTGCACAGGGATCGCGTGGGGTTGGGCCCGTGGGGTGGGTAGGTGGGGTGGGGGTGGGGGGTGGGGGGGGGGGGGGGGGGGGGGGGGGGGCTCGGTGGAGGGGCGGGATACCTCAGATCACCGTCAACATCGCGTTGTCTCGGATGGTCACGCGATCATGGCAGCTACTTTCCGGCTCAGTTTCTGGCGACTGAAATGACGAGAAAGACCGATGTGCCGGCGAAGGTACTCGGTTTCAACGCTACGCTCGGAAGACGGTATAATTATGTATAATCATATTAGCTTTGTCAGTGATGGATTCCAGGATAAATATTTTGCAAACTGCAAACAATATGGAGACACGTGGGAACTAGTCTCAGTTTGTTTGCCCCTCTGTCTGTCTGTCTGTCTGTCTTGCCTCTCCCCCCCCCCCCACACACACCCCAACTCTCAGTATTTCTCCTTCTCGTCAGTCCCCACGCACTCCCGTCTCTTCTTTTTTGTCTCCCTTATGTCCATCGTCTTGTACGCCGTTCTACAACGTGACAACGAAGACCATATTGCACCAACACCTGCTGGCACTAAGTGTAACCGTGTTGTCAGTCGTGCTTTCTCATTCTTGACATTGCTATTTATGATACATAAAAAGGAAGTGTTAAATACGCGCTCGCACGCTGAACTCGCAAGCGAATTCGAGTGACCCAAATGGCAAATTTGCACAAATCGCAAGCGAATTCGAGTGACCCGAAAGGCAAATTTGCACAAATCGCAAGCGAATTCGGGTGACCCAAATGGCAAATTTGCACAAATCGTGATCCAAAACGGCAAGTTTTCGTTGTATTCATAATTATTATGCATAGTAATATTTTGTATTTGTATTATAGACAACATGCATAATGGTGCTAGTCCGTGCACTGTACGGTCATGAGAAGTGGGAACTTTGTTTCGTCCTTGATCAGTTCTTTGCCGCCTGTTCCCCTAAGGAATGTCACGAGTGTGAGAGTAAGTACTGCGGCGTCCACAGAAACCACAAGGCGTATTAGGGACGGGAAGAAGGGGGGCAGAGGTATGGAGGTCAGTGGAGGAAGAGGAGATTATATACCTATCGCTACACTGTCACCACCAGAATGACTCCCGTCTTAAACGAGCAGCGATGAGAGCCATTTCAATGTTGCATTAATTGTGAGGGACAAAGTCACAAGACAATGTCCACAAACCAAAATCCTTTTGAAGAGAAAGGACAGCCGGAACGGTATAGAGCCGAGGTCCTTCTGCTTACCAGCCCTAACGCCTTACCGCTAGGCCAACCCGGCTCACGTTGGCTGGGATCGCAGCTCTATATTGCTATATATAGTCCCCGTCCATTTGCATATGCGTCTCTCTGACTGGGCGTCTTGCTTAAACTACTTGCCCTGCACCCAGGTGGCCAAGTTCCCGGGAGCGGTTT
>JABMCL010001252.1:57500-60000 GCA_018857735.1 Alviniconcha marisindica
ACTACTCCTCGTCTACCACACAACACACATACATACATACATGCATACACACACACACACACACACACACACACACACACACACACACACACACAAAACAACAACAACAAACAAACAAACAAACAAAAACATCACTACCACCACCACCACACTTGATACAGTTGATACAGTCTCCAGGAACGTTCGTGACAAGCTCAAGCTTTTTTGTTTTCTTTCTTAGTTACCACTGCTCTCTTTCCGTGCGATTTTAAACTATCTATATATTTAAAAAAAGTTTAAAAAAAGCCATTTGCGTCCTTCAGAGCTCAGGAGTTGTGTGAAAGTCGAGATGGACGAACTGGGCTCCCCGTCCCTAAAAGTCCTTATGGCCTCTGTGGACGTAAAGCAACATTGAACTGAACTGGTTGACATTCCGAGCACAGGAGCCGTGGAAAAGTCGAGGTGGCCGAGGTGACCACCCCGTCCCTAAAAGTCCTTATGGCCTCTGTGGACGTAAAGCAACATTGAACTGAACTGGTTGACATTCCGAGCACAGGAGCCGTGGAAAAGCGAGGTGGCCGAGGTGACCACCCCGTCCCTAAAGTCCTATGGCTCTGTGGACGTAAAGCAACATTGAACTGAACTGGTTGACATTCCGAGCACAGGAGCCGTGGAAAAGACGAGGTGGCCGAGGTGACCACCCCGTCCCTAATAGTCCTGATGGTCTCTGTGGACGCAAAGCAACATAAAAATTAAAAATAAATAGTAGCGTTCTAACACAAGCATTATACGAAGCGTATTTCCCTCTCCCCGCAAATCCGCGAACGCAACAGCCTGAATGTTCCAGCCTGTCTCTGATGGGTCAGTGACACAGGCTAATAGCGCATGAGCCCGTCTCACCTCCGGCACAGACATTACGGACCGGACATTACGGCTGGTTACTGGCTGGTTACTGGCCCAACCAGGACTGTGTGCTCTTATGCGGGCTGCCGGCAGCTCAGCTTGTCTGTGGGTGTCTTTGTTTCGTGAGACATCCTACACATCGTTGTTTGTCGTCTTGACAGTAGCATCAGCATCCGTGCAGCATCGCGCTCACTGGCAAAGACAAAGCAGTGATGAGACTGCAAGAGTACACGGTTGACAGCTCCGCGTAAGCTTATACTATAGTTAAACGCACTAGGTTCTTCTTCTTCGTAGAATTATTGAGATATGTTCTTCGTTGTGCGATCGAACGGCAGCTTTAATGCCCCGCTGGGATGAATAAAGTATATTGTTATTGTTTGTTGTTGTTCTTTCTTTCTCTAGACCAGCGTCACATCCACAGAGACCATGACACACGGTCTGTTAAGGACGGGAGAGCGTGGTAAACATAGTGCTTAACGTCCACAGAAACCATAAGGCTTATTAGGGACGGGGGAGAGCGTGGGGGTCGGGTACCTGTAAATAGCTCGCTCGATCCGACCCCTTACGGCCCAGGAGCTGACGATGAGGGGCTTAGTGTCTTCAGATGGCGGGCTGACATTTCAGGAACAAGCCCAGGAGCGAAGTGAAGAGGGAGGAGGAGCAGGGCTGTCATACGTGGATGGATTGTCTTGCTGCTGAGTTGTTCCTCTACAGTGTCTTTGAGACTTTGTTCCGCGCAGCCGTTGAAAGGGCAAGTTGTGGAGTACACAGGTTGCTTCGCACTGGCGGAGTCAGTAAACATGGTGCTTAACGTCCATAGAAAGCATAAGGTTTACTAGGGATGGGGGGGGGGAGGGGGTGGAGGGGGGGCGATGTGGAAGGGGAGGGAAGAGGGAGATTATATTCCTATCGCTACGCTGTCACCACAAAAATGACTGCTGCATTAAGATGGCAAGTGATGTGAGCCATTTTAATATTCCATCAATTGTGAGGGACAAAGTCACAAGACAGCGTCCACTAACCGCAACCCTTTTGATGAGAAAAGAGATCCGAAGCGGATTTGAACCGAGGTCCTTCTGCTTACCAGCCTAACGCCTTACCACTAGGCCAAACCGGCTCACACTGGCGGGGTCCCACCGTCTCAACATTTATTGTTCTGGCTGTGGCTGACGAGCTTTTCGGTCTTTACGGATTGGAGCGCAAGGACGAGCTTTTCATAGGTTATACCCACCCCGTCCTCCCTGTCCCTTGCCTCTGATAAGCCGTATGCGGCTTCTGTGGAGAGAGAGAGAGAGAGAGAGAGAGAGAGAGAGAGAGAGAGAGAGAGAGAGAGAGAGAGACACAGACACAGACGACACAGAGACACAGAGACAGAGACAGAGACAGAGAGATTGACTGATTGATTGATTGATTGATTGATTGACTGAAATTTAATTCTCAACGGTGAGGATATTAGCACAAAGGCCGAATCACATATCTGCCGTTGCTACAGTACTACAAATAACCGAGAGAGAGAGAGAGAGAGAGAGAGGGGAACAAACAGACCAGTTTTCCCTCTTGCATGTCCATATTGTTTGCAGTTTGCAAAGCATTTATGGAGGAATCGATCACAAGATTA
>JABMCL010001252.1:102500-112500 GCA_018857735.1 Alviniconcha marisindica
ACTCAGGACAATGTACGAGACAAAAACCAGCAATTTGTCGGGGTAATCTCCTTTGTCAAGCTACGAAACAACACTTAAACAGCAGCTAAACGGTCAAACACGACGAAAAAATTAAATGAAAAGATAAACCAAACAAACAGCGTTCTTTTAAAACGTTTATCTGTTTGGATCCTGTTTTAGAACGCTAGCAGTTATTCCTGTTTCAGATTGTTTCTGTGAAGGATTAGTTCTGTATAACATAACCACACCCACAGGCCTACAGATGAGAAAGGAAGAAGGAGCACTTACTTTAGTACTCGCGGAACGAGAAGAGAGAGGAGGGGAAAGAGGAAGAGAAGAAGAAAGAGAGCGAGCTAGAGAAAGGGGGACAAACACACAGACACAGAAACAGCCACGCATAGAGAGAGAGGGGGAGGGAGTGAAAGAGAGAGAGAGGGGAAGAAGAAGAAGAAGAAGAAGAAGAAGAAGAAGAAGAAGAAGAAGAACAACAACAACAACAACAACAACAACAACAACAACAAGACGGAAGAAGAAGAAGAAAGAAGAAGAAGCAGAAAGAAGGAAGAGGAGGAGGAAAAAGAAAAAGCATAGAGCATAATATGCGCCCAACACGTTTTTGGTATTATTACAATATCAGTCACACAACATCAGTGACATAGTTCCGAAGCACAAAAGATCAAAGCAGCATATACAACGGATTCAGCAAGCTATCAAAGAACTCTTGCGGAGAAAAGTATGATTTACTGCTTTTGAAGTTTATCGATTTGCACACAGCTGGAGCTGAGCGTTTTAATCACTGTACACTATTCTGTTGCGTTGATCTTTACTGCTTTTCAAATCTCTCTCCGTCTGTCTGTCTATCTGTCTGTCTTTCGCTGTCTCTGTTTGGTTATTTCTCTGTCTTTGTCTCTCTGTCTCCCAGTCTCTCCACCTATGTCTCTGCCTGTCTGTGTATGTCTGTCTCTCTCTCTGTCTGTCTGTCTGTCTGTCTCTGTCTATCTCTGTCGGCCTGTCGGCCTGTCTGTCGTCTGTCTATCTGTCTGTCTGTCTGTCTTTCTGTCTCTCTCTTTCACACCAACACACACACACACACACACACACGCACACGGCGGGGATAGCTCAGTGGTTAGAGCGCCGGACTCATGACTGAAAGGTAGCGGGTTCGAATCCCTGCAGGAGCAGCGGGAGAATTTTCTTCTCCAGGGTCGACTTTCTGTGCTGACTTTTATTTCGGTATCCGTTCCACCCCCGTGTTCCCGCAGTAGCACTAAAAGATCCCGGTCATTCTGCCAAAAGTGCAGGTGGCAGGTTACAGCTAAACACGCATACACCTTACGTATGTGGTTTACATGAAGTGACATGGAGCATGGTTGTATGGTGTACACAGAACTTGCGCCGAGACGGCTGCAGTTTCATGTGGCACCAGCCATGCCAGCGCTGTAAATACACCACTTCGGTGGATATTCAAGAAACGCGTATAGAAAGCTAGTCGCTCATGTAGAACCACATGCGAGCGCAGCGAGTGTGCTCAAGAGAGCGGAGAGTAGCGCTATATAAGCGATCATCAATCAAAACACACACGACACACACACACACACACACACACACACACACACACACACACAACTAACATGTGCTGATATCTAGGTTACAAGAAAGAACGTACAATGGCTGCACGATCTGTCAACATCTAGTTTGTGTTACCTTGGTGACAAAACACGTCGTGGCAACAAAAGGTGCCCTGGTGAGAAAACGTGCTGCTGTGACATGACATGCCATGGTAACAAAACACGCCGTAGTAACAAAACGTGCCCTTGTGACAAAACGTGCCGTGCGTGGTGACAAAACGTGCCGTGCATGACAAAATGTCCCGTGGTGATAAAACGTGCCGTGCAGGGTGACAAAACGTGCCGCAGCATCTGCTGCATCCCGGATTTTATTGGTACCTCTCTCCTGATGATGCCCTCTTCGGAGTTTTATTGTCCTCGGTGTTAGGTCCAGTGAGGCTCGCCTGGGGCGATGCTTCCTTCGCGTTAGCTTGTAAATCGGTCGGAACCTAATTTTGCACAGACTGGAGCTGTAAAATGTAAGAGATGTCTGGCTCAAAATTGTCGGGTTGCAAGTGTCGAGGGGTACTTTAGTGTTGAGGTTGAAGGGGGTTAGTGATGGGGGTAGGGGAGGTGGAGAGCGGGGAGAGGGAGTTACAGCACGGAAAGAGATCGAAGCTGCGGTGTGTGTGTGTGTGACCGTCGGGTGGGGGGTGAGTGTGTATGTGTGGGTGGGTGGGGGGGGGGGAGTATGTGTGTGGGTGGTGTGTGTGTGTGTGTGTGTGTTGTGTGTGGTATGTGGGGGGGGAGGTGTATGTGTTTGTATGCGCGCGCGTGCGCGCGTGCGTGCGCGTGTGTGTGTGTGTGTGTGTGTGTGTGTGTGTGTGTGTGTGTGTGTGTGTGTGTGTGTGTGTTTGTGTATATATGTGTTTGAGAGGAGAGAGAGAGAGAGAGAGAGAGAGAGAGAGAGAGAGAGAGAGAGAGACTGACTGATTATTGATTGATTAAACTTTATTTCTCAACGGTGAAGATATTAGCACAAAGGCCGACTCACATATCTGCCGTTGCTACAGTACTACTAATAACCAAGACATTCACAGTGAAATATTATGATAGAAGGATATAGAACAGACAAATACACCATCAATACTACTACTACTACTAATAATAATAATACATACAAAACGAGAGAGAGAGAGAGAGAGAGAGAGAGAGAGAGAGAGAGAGAGAGAGAGAGAGAGAGAGAGAGAGAGAGAGACTGTGATGAAATGCGCGTATGCTTATAGTCCTTTCTAAGCGCTCCCCAATCTCTTACGAGATGGGTTGCCATAAATAATTCTTATTATGTTAAACGATAAAACAGTTTTTAGCTTTTTAGATCCCCCCGCCCGCCCCTTCTGGATTGCAGAGAACTGACAGAAGAAGAACATTGTTTTATAGCTGACGTATCCTTACAGAGATTCCTTTCTTTACGTTGTAGAACACACAGTTTTTACATTTCACTGTCCTGACTTGCAGACAGCGAGCTCACTTTTTTTAATTTATTTTTTTATTTAACCGTTTAACATACATACAAGCATATGCGAAGTTTAACCGTTGCAGAGAAGTTAGAGCAGAGGCTGTTTCTGAACGCAGCAAACATAAACCAGATACACAAAGGGCCGGGAAAGAGCGTGTTTTTATAGGACGCAACAAAACCATGCCCACAGTTCTTATATTTTGCGTGGAAACAGAGAAAATGGAAAACGTCTTATATGCATGGATTGCATGTGTCTCACGAAGGTAGAAAACATAACCGGAGAGAATGAATGGTTTGATGGTGAACATGGAGTTGAAGATTTGGTTTTGGTTTTGTTGATTGGTTTGAACCTTCTCAAAGATTTTGTGCTGTTCCATACTGAGGACGGAATTCATGGACTTTAAGGGAAAAAACAAAGTGTGTTGTTTGGTGGTTCACATAATTATCATTTTATAGTTGTTGTTGTACTTCAGTCTTCCCTTTCTTGACAACATGCCGGCTTATTTGCTTTTATTCTTCTGAACGCAGGGGGCGGTGGTTTTGGTATTTTGTTCCATGCATGGTGGGCTTAATGCTTAAGGCCATGGTCCACTTTCGAGCACGAGCACGTTACTATATCACGATGTAGCATCTCACCAGTATTATCAATATATATATATATGCCACACGTTCGTTAACTGACTGACGAAAAGGCGATGCGTTCGAAGTGTGGTCTCGATTTACTAGATAAATATAGTCATACTGGCAGCAGTCTTAAATTATACGATATGCAATTTTTATTGGCTACACTGTAGAGCTTCTGATCGAGTTAAGCAGGTTTCACACTTGCTCCGTTCTCATCTGATTCTGTGACACAAGCCGCCTGGCTTGCGTTACAGAATCAGATGAGAATGGAGCAAGTTTGAAACCTGCATAACTCGATCAGAAGCTCTACAGATTCGTCACGATCTGTGCATTAGTTACTTCCTAAAGCAGCTTGCCGTACATGTCGTAGTCATATGACTGTGCTCGAAAGCGGACCATAGTCCTTAAGATCACGATGTTGTGTGAGCCGGTTTGGCCTAGCGGTAAGGCATTAGGCTGGTAAGCAGAGGGACCTCGGTTCAAATCCTCTTCCGCTCTTTCTCTTCAGAAGTTGTGGTCTGTGGACACTGTCTCGTGACTTTGTCCCTCACAATTAATGAAACATTAAAATGGCTGTCATCGCCGCCCATCTCGATGCACGAGTCATTCTGGTGGTGACAATGTAGCGATAAGTTTATCATCTCCCTCTCCCCCCACCGTCGTACCCCCTTCCCCCTTCTCCCCGTCGCTAAGAAGCCTTGTGGTTTCTGTGGACGTTAAGCCCCATGTTTACATACCTCCATACCCCCTTCCCCCCTTCTCCCCGTCCCTAATAAGCCTTGTGGTTTCTGTGGACGCTAAGCACCATGTTTGCTTACTGTTGCAGGACATCTTTGTGTTCAACCTTCGCCAGGAACCCGTGCTGTTTCTCAACACAGACGACGGGGACTTCGCTCCCTACTCTTTGAGGGAACAAGACAAACTCAGAAGGCTCTTTCTTGTCAACTTCTCCCCGCTGGAAGCAGACGAACACGAAGCCGCCATTCGGAAGGAAGTGAGTGAAGAATGGAAGCTAAACGAGGCATGAGTAATGGCTGCTTTCTTGCTTAATTGGCGGACGCGTCGTCCTTTGAGGTGCATTGGCTGTAAGCGTGCAAAGGTCAGACAGAGTGAAAATCAATTACACAGACGGATAATGTGTTATGTTACATTTCTGTCTTTCATTTGAACGTATCCTTTCAGACCATAGATAGCTAGCAGAAGTTCGATTAGAAACTGTGCTGTAGAAGTTACCATTATAAAAAAATTCTTAATTTTTCCCCCTCATATGTAACAAAACAGTGAAACATGAATGCATGTGTATCAGATTCGAAACAAAACTAAACTGTTTATGATCTCTATTTGTATTTTCATATTTTGAATATGATATGCATTCAAAATCCACAATTTTAACAATGAAACACATATTTGTTATCTAAGCAATACTGGAGTCATAATTATGGCTAACACGAATACATTACTGTTTATTTGAAAAGAAATGAGTAACAAAGGAAACGGTTTGAAAGTGGGAAATCTTCAGGTAAAGAGTTGTAGCCTAATACATTGCATTTATTCACCTGTATACAACCCTCTCTCTCTCTCTCTCTCTCTCTCTCTCTCTCTCTCTCTCTCTCTCTCGTCAACCTTTGTGTGTGTTAGGTGCTCTCGCTGTAAAATTGTGGTTAATGTCAACCTTGGTCAGTGTAAACCAAAGTTAATGTGCCAGTGACTGTCCTAACGATGTTACGGATCATGATGTACAAGTTAACAAGTGTGCTGAATGTGTGAAGTGAAATGTACGGGGTTGACTTTTCATGGAAAACACGGTGGTACTTCGAAGGAATGGGCGCCATGATCCGGCCTTCGTGTGTTAAGCGCGGTCCCAGTGATAGTTGTGTGGGGCAGGCGTTGTACTGAATGGATTCTGTGCACGTGGCGGTGTCGGTGCCCTTTGGCCTCCTTCGCTGACCAGACTGTGGTTGAAGTGTTGCTGTACGTCCACAGAAACCGTAGGCTTATTAGGGATAGGAGCCCAGGACGTCCACCTCGACTTTCACACAACTCCTGAGCTCCGAGCTCCCCCCAGATTGTGAATCTGCTCGCAGTTTTACCCCTACAACGTGGACTCAGTTTCGCCGTTTCTACTTGTATCGTGTGATATTGTAATATGTAACCAAACTGTCGCTCTGTTCATACCTTTTTACCCCTACAACGTGGACCCAGTTTCACCGTTTATACTTGTATCGTGTGATATTGTAATATGTAACCAGACTGTCGCTCTGTTCAGACCTTTTTACTCCTTCGATGTGGACTCGGTTTCGCCGTTTCTACTTATATCGTGTAGTTTTGTAATATGTAACCAGACTGTCGCTCTGTTCAGACGTTTTTACTCCTTCGATGTGGGCTCAGTTTCGCCGTTTCCACTCATCATGTGACATTCAGTAGTATATGTCTGTGCCGCAATGGTGCATCCTGCAGCACCCGCTTGTGTAGGGACTGCTGACTCGATGAGCAGCAGACCCTCTCTTTTGGAAGACACAGGCGACCCAATACAAAAAAGAGAAGAAGAAAAAGAAAAGAAAAAAAAGCATTCCGTTGCTCGAAGGATGAGCTATTCATAAGGCGACAAGCATTACTTTATCGCCTAAACCCTCAAACACAAACGTTACCGTCGAAACACGGGATTTTAGCGAAGATGACTTAATGTTAAAATGACACACATGCTCAACGTTTGGGTTGCTCGAAGTTGAACTTCTGCGAGACTTAGTTTCCGCCATTGCGTCTCGTCCTCAACGAATCCGCGAGCTAGAAAACTAAATTCCACCAAGACTTGTCCGGTTTTCCCCAAGTGTACATCATCTGTGCCTTGGACGGAAAACAGCCAGCTGTAGTGGAAGAAAGCCACAGTCCTGCTCCTAGTAACACCACAGGCGAGGCTGCAGAAGAGAAGACAAAGGATTACGACAGGAAGGCAGTCAAGCGGCCGATGCCCTAAAAGCTGTTGCGAAACTCACTCACTTCCCTAAAGCCCATTTTTAATTGGGCGAGCATTTGTTCGCGAACATAGTTAGGAGTATTCGGCGAATATAACTGGTTCTTAATTGGGCGAACTTTTGCTCCGCGAATATAGTTCGGAGTATTCGTCGAGCTGCAACGAAGCTATATTCGGGGTCCAAAAAGTTTCGCTCAACATGTTCTGGGAATATTCGCCCAGTTCGACGAACCTTGTCTCTGACTGGCTGAGAGCAAAGAGCTCTCCTGTGGATGAGGAAGAAATAAAAATAAAAATGGATGACGTTGTCGCTAAGTACTTCACTTGCTTCGGAGGGATTTTTTATTTGTAGACTTTTGGGAGGTGCAGCCTTATCTCTAGGACCCAGAATGACATATAGCAGTTAGTTGAATTACCCTTTGAGGGATGATTAAAGTATACTGACCTGACTTGACTTTAACCAACATTTTAGATCATGCTGTCTGCTGCGCGTCTGCCACAACTTCGGGCCGAAATTTGCATCTCATTATAAGCCAGTTAAGAACGAAGTATAGTTCGTCGAACTGTCCGAAGTATGTTCGACGAACAAACACTTCGCCCAGCTAAGAACGGGTTTAACCGTGAGCAGGAAGAGATTAAAACGTTTGAGGACGACGTAGCATACCACTGCTCTCTGAGCTCAGGAGCTGTGTGAAAGTCGAGGTGGCCGTCCTGGGCTCCCGTCCCTAATAAACCTGCGGTTTCTGTGGACGTAAAGCAACACTTCGACCAACCAACCAACCACAGACGTGCTCTAGTGGTTGGGTCCTCCCCAACCTAACGCAGACATCTTCCGCCTTGTGCTGCGCGTAGGCGTCAATGACTGCAAAGGCGGAGAAATCAGTGCAGAAAGGTGGGCCCTGTTGTCAAGGCTTAGGGCACTCTCGCTTTTTGGCACCTTCCTCCAAACTCTGCCAGATTTGGTTACGCCACTGAAGGGACACTCTTTATTTCTGCGCAACTGTTCACCGACGCGGTCAGCGCCCTCCGAAAGGTTTGGGTACTGATAAGACTGTGGAAGCAACCTAGCGCCCAAGCACGCATGAGACGCATCCACCACGGGTCCACAAAAAAAAAAATCAAAAAAAAATCCGTCTCGATTCAAACGACTGGTTTTATATGAGCTGGCGTAAGCAACATGGCAACATAAAACAAACGTCTAATGTAATTTGAGTTGTTTGTAACAAACTTCCCACTCTTTGAGCACCAACAAAAAACTGCTCGTTAACTGACAGTTTTCTGGAACCTATGGCGTAACTAAATACGACAGTGGCCCGAGGAAGGCACCTCATGAACCCGTCAGTCATGTCATCGAACCAGAACTTCCACACAGTGTGCAGTGCGCTGAACATGGTCTTTGATGACAACAGAAGCACCTCTGTAACAAAGAGTACCCCCCCCCCCCCTCCCCAATCCCCCCAAGGACTTGTATATCGACCCTGCTTTTACTCGTGGTTTAATTCTTTAAGTTTGCCTGTCGCCGATACCTTCAAGTGTGTAGTCCTACTATACAGCTGGATATTGCTGTCTCATTCGAGTTTCCTTTGCGTTCGATTCATTTTATTCATTCAGTTAGTTATTTTTTTAGTTATTTTTAAACAGAATGACTGCTAGCGTTTTAAAACAAGATCCAATCACAAAAAGGTTGAAAAGAACGCTTGTTTATTATGCCACGGACGCACAATATGTATATTTTCGGGGAAATCCCCTTCCTCAAGCCACAAAAGGACACTTAAACAACTGTTAAACGGTTAAAAACGATGAACATGAGAAAGAAACTTATCTTTTTTTGTTGATCTGTTGTCACCTGTAGGAGAATTGTAGGCATGACAAAATAGCATATTGTGTGTCCGTGTCATAATAAGCGTTCTTTTGAACCTTTTTTTTCTGTTTGGCAACAGTTAGTTATTAGTTCGTTAGTTATTCATTTAGTAACGTGGTTCTTTAGTATTGAGGTTTTCTAATACTGAACGCACTCGTCTCGATCCGTACTGTGTGCAGCATGTGCTTCGCATGCCACGCACGAAAACAAAGAAATCAGCAGACAACAACGACAACAACGGAAGCAAAACCCCGGTTGAATGGGCATTAAATAGGAATGATGTGTCCATCTGTCTGGTCCTGATTATCACCTTCTGCAGGCCTGAGCTGTTCTGCAGACGGTGGGTGGGTGATGCAGTCCCCACAAGAAAGGAAGTAGACGCTGCTGGGCAAAACCAGCGAGAGGTCCGAGTTGGAAGCCTCATTACGAGCACGTGCTGTGTCGCACCGGATTCATTCCCCTCCGAGTTGCACGTGCCCTTTCGTCTTCTTCCATTTCTTCGGGGCTAATCTCGTCAGACAGTGCTAGGATTGTCGTAGCGTTTATTGTGTTAGTGGCCGCGATGTTACGGCTGTTTGCTGCAAACGTATTACCGCCTCGTCCCCGTGTGCACTTGAGACACTGCGATAAGTCGAGCTGTGTGTATATATAGGTCCTGCTGGTGTGCCTTGGGTATAGTGTTGGTATGACGTCTTGTGGGACGGGAAGAGGCCAAAGGCTCCGGGGTCTCTTATTACCAGATTGACTGTGTCGGATAGATATTACAGGCTACTAGGCTAAACAGAAACCGCTGTGCAAGTTGCCTTATTTATCTTAATTAGATTTCCAGTTCATAAACGTATTTGTATATTATAGTACGACGAATCCACCCCCCCTCCCCCCCCCCCCCCCAAAAAAAAAAAAAAACCCGCAAAAAACCAACAACAAAACCCAACCTTTTTTTAATAATAATAATAAGTAAAATATAATAACTTTATAATAATAAAAGAATAGTAATAAATAAATAAAAATATAAATAAACTAAAGAAGGCCGAGGACAACATATTGGGGACATTTTAGTCTTTCCCGTTGTCTGAATTCCATTGCACTTGTCGAAACTCGAACTCGAACTCGTACTCGAAAATTTTAATACTCAAGGATAGTAGCGGTAGGTCAATTTGGACCTATCTAATAGCCAGTCCTTGCTATACTACGAATACAAATAAACACGACTAAACCACAAACAGAAATTATAAGTGCGAATAAGCAATTGATTAATGCAGTTTCACAGAGTTCCTACAAATGGCCAGAAACATCGGAATAAAAAATAAATCATAGACATACATGTATACAACAATAAAAAAAATTAGGCAAGCATGTGATTCAAACAAATCCGTCTAAATACAGACAGACAGCATAGCCAGACAGACAGACAAGCAGACAGACAGACAGACAGACAGACAAACAGAGAGAGAGAGAGAGATCTGTTGGTGAATTTT
>JABMCL010001252.1:115000-122500 GCA_018857735.1 Alviniconcha marisindica
GGCAGACTTGGTTATAATGATGGCTAGAATCGAAATGATAGCTAGACCTTGTCACGATGAAGGGTTGAATCATATGCGTGCAGAGGAGACATAGACTTACGGGTGAACTGAGGGCGAGGCGCAGACTGGCCCGTCCCAGAAACGTGGAAAATGTGAAACTGTTTCCATCCGCCCGCTCATTTGGTTGTTCTGTTACTATTCTGTATGCAAACGGTGTACTGTTTTACTGTCTTGTATGCAAAATAGTACTGTTTTACTGCTTTGTAAGGGAAAGATGTACCGTTTTGCTTCGAATTTGAACCATTTAGTTCTGCGCAGCCATGTTTGTCCGCTCTTTAGATAGAAGATAGAAAGAGAATGGCTCGATCATAATTTATTCTGATACTTTCGCCACACATTCATTCGGCCTTGGCTCATGGCGTATTGTGATACTTTTGTTACACATTTATTCGGCCTTGTTCATGACGTCACTAGTAAAATGTTGGGCACAAAATGGCAGCACTCAGGGTCGTATTTCTGCGAATTTGGTGTTCAACAAAAAGGGGTAATACTCGGATGGAAAACTTGTGTGTGTGTGTGTGTGTGTGTGTGTGTGTGTGTGGTGTGTGTGTGTGTGTGTGTGTGTGTGTGTGTGTGTGTGTGTTATTATCCCACTCTTGTCGATAGGATCCGTGATAATCCTTCGCTTCCGTTCCACTTAAATGTTGAATACCTTGATTTAAAAAAAATAAAAATAATAATAATAATAATTCAGAGACTCAAGCCGTCAGAAAAAAGAAAGAAAAGGAAATTGATGTGGATGCCGTTGATATTGTTGATATTTCTCCCACCCGTCATAGTGTGTGCTCAAGACACCGCTGAGTTAGGTCTTGAGCTACGAATAACTGCTATGACATACAGTATGATACAATACAATGAAACGTTATTGCCAAGTGTAAACATTATTGCAACAATGTTTCATGGCGCCAAGTACACGCACACTTTCACACCAACGATAAAACAACCGGTTGTGTTACAACAACAACAGCAACAACAATTGGGGTAAACGGTGATTGATAGATGAATACATAAAACACACTACTGATATAAGAGCTGCACGTATCACATATGAAAACCCCGTACAATTAAAAAGAAAGAAAGAAAAACATCAAAATTGCCTCTACCTTGTCTACATCACAGGCATTGCTCTGTCTTCCTAATAAAGACGTGCATTTTGATCCTAGGTGAAAACAAACCCGTCCATTGTTTTTCTTTTGGATTGAGTCTAATTCACTGAACTCTCTCTCTCTCTCTCTCTCTCTCTCTCTCTCTCTCTCTCTCTCTCTCTCTCTCTCTCTCTCTCTCTCTTGTCTTGCATGTTTTCTTTACCTGGCTCTCTCACCTTTCACTGCTCTGTTTCAGGTGATAGACCTAGCGGCTCTGTCAGACGAGAAGCTGTTCTATTTCTATGCGGATCCTATAGCACCGGGCTCGGAGTACATCATGGAGTATCAGCAGAAGGTGCTGACGGTGGAGGATGAGCTGCTGACCGCCACCGAGGTGTACAACAGGAACAGCTTTGCCAGACCTCGTGTCAGGTCAGCATACGAGTGTCTCCCCCCCCCCCCCCCCTCCCCCCCCCCCCCGTTTGTCTGTCTGTCTGTCTTTCTCTCTGTCTGTGTCTCTCTGTCTCTCTGTTTCTGTTCTCTCTCTGTCCCTCTCTGTCTCTCTCTGTCTTTGTCTCCGTCTCTGTCTCTGTCTCTGTTTGTCTCTCTGTCTCTGTATATGTCTCTCTGTCTCTGTCTATGTTTCTGTCTCTCTGTCTCTGTCTCTCTCTGTGGGTGTCTCTGTCTCTGTCTCTCTGCCTCTGTCTCTCTGTGTGTCTGTCTGTCTGTCTGTCTGTCTGTCTGTCTGTCTCTGTCTCTGTCTCTCTGTCTCTGTCTCTCTCTGTGTCTCTGTCTCTCTCTGTCTCTGTCTCTCTCTGTCTCTGTCTCTGTCTCTCTGTCTCTTTGTCTCTCTGTCTCTCTGTCTCTCTGTCTCTGTCTGTCTGTCTGTCTGTCTGTCTGCCTGTCTGCCTGCCTGTCTGCCTGTCTGTCTGTCTGTCTGTCTGTCTGTCTCTCTCTCTCTCTCTCCCTCTCTCTCTCTCTCTCTCTCTCTCTCTCTCTCTCTCTCTCTCTCCCTCTCTCTTCTCTCTCTCTCTCTCTCTCTCTCTTCTCTCTCTCTTCTCTCTCTTTCTCCTTCTCTCTCTCCATCCCCCCCCCCCCCCCCCCCCCAGTGTTTGGAGGTCTAGATCACTGGGATGGTTGGAAGTACTACACAGTGTGCCTTAGGCATTTTATGAACGTTTGAACCTTCTGTACGTGTCACAGCTGGTATCCCACCTTGTTATCTCTTGACTCGCATCACCAGACTAAGTGGTTTGCCACATACATATTCTGTACGCATAATTATTCATGCGCAGAATGCAGTCTCGCTTGTATCTGGTGTCCATCATGCCACGACATCATTCTACAATCAGAGAGGTGGCTGGAATGGGCAAAATGATCGCGAGATAGGCAGGACAACATGGGTAATTAGTATCGCCTAAAACAAACACACCTTTGTTGAAGTTCTCTGCCCTTTCATTGCGGCTTTTCTGTTGCCATCAAGCAGTCAGCGGACTGAGCCCTCGATCAAAATGAACAGCAGTGTTTAGGGCATGTATTGTTCTAGAGCTTTCTGGACTTGGTCTGATCAGAGACACTATATCTGGTCTGATGTAAACAGCTGACTTTCAGTCACTGCTTTAATTATTTGCCCCTTGCTTGCACCTGTCGCATGAAGCACTTGGTGTAAGTAACTTGGTGTTTTACGCCCAGTCAACCATTACGGTTATATCAGGGCGATAGCGGTCGGAGAACCACAATCCCGCTCAGGCTAGAAACGACTGGGCTTCGGGCTCTTTTGGCCCTGTTCACACCAGTTTTGTGTTGGATTCATATTGCTTCGGGCTCTTTTGGCCTTGTTCGCACCAGTTTTGTGTTGGATTCATATCGCTTCGGGCTCTTTTGGCCCTGTTCACACCGGTTTGGTTCACACCAGTTTTGTGTTGGATTCATATCGCTTCGGGCTCTTTTGGCCCTGTTCACACCGGTTTGGTTCACACCAGTTTTGTGTTGGATTCATATCGCTTCGGGCTCTTTTGGCCCTGTTCACATCAGTTTTGTGTTGGGTTCATATCGCTTCGTGGGCTTTTGGCCCTGTTCACACCGGTTTTGTGTTGGGTTCATATCGCTTCGGGTTCTTTTGGCCCTGTTCACACCAGTTTTGTGTTGGATTCATGTTGCTTCGGGCTCTTTTGGCCCTGTTCACGTCAGTTTTGTGTTGGGTTCATATCGCTTCGGGCTCTTTTGGCCCTGTTCACACCGGTTTTATGTTGGGTTCATATTGCTTCGGGCTCTTTTGGCCCTGTTCACACCGGTTTTATGTTGGGTTCATATCGCTTCGGGCTCTTTTGGCCCTGTTCACACCGGTTTTATGTTGGGTTCATATCGCTTCGGGCTCTTTTGGCCCTGTTCACACCGGTTTTATGTTGGGTTCATATCGCTTCGGGCTCTTTTGGCCCTGTTCACACCGGTTTTGTGTTGGGTTCATATCGCTTCAGGCTCTTTTGGCTCTGTTCACACCAGTTTTGTGTTGGATTCATATCACTTCGGGCTCTTTTGGCCCTGTTCACACCGGTTTTGTGTTGGATTCATATTGCTTCGGGCGCTTTTGTCCCTCTTCACACCAGTTTTGCGCTAGGTTCATATCGCTTCGGGCTCTTTTGGCCCTGTTCACACCAGTTTTGTGTTGAGTTCATATCACCGCTGGAGCCTTTCTGGCAGCTTTCTGGCAGCTTTCTGGCAGGTTATGCCTGAAATAATGCTGATCCTGACTGCCTCCTACCATCAAGGCGCCTTGCAGTTATATACAAGCCAGTCCTCTCTCTCTTCGCTCTCTCTCTCTCTCTCTCTCTCTCTCTCTCTCTCTCTCTCTCCTCTCTCTCATCTCATTTTCTCTCTCTCTCTCTCATCTACACGGTTTACAGCTATTATTCATTTGTTTTTATGTTTTGACCATGTATATTTATAATTATATATATATATATATATATATATTATATATATATATATATATTATATATATATATATATATATACCTACCTCATATGCACATAAATAGCTTTAGCTGTATTTTAAAATAGTAAATGTAACGAATGTTACTTGTGAAATATTATTATCGTGTTAGTGATACACAGCGATGACCTGGAGATTACTGGAACTACGTCAGGCCCCCATCGCCGACAGTGCTGTGGACTGAAATGTGTCCTCGAAGTCGAAAACGTCTATACTCAAGGATGAGATCGTTAGGTCCATTAATTCTGGTCCTGTGTGACAGACAGTCCTCTCTGTACTACAAACACATCAAAGCACGACTGTCCTGGAAAACACATACACGCACACACAATAGATTACTGCGCTGTGCCCACAAATACGCATATTTACAGAAGTATCACAGTCGCATTTTGTCCATGGACATAATTATATGCAACACTCATTTTCGACAAACGTGAATGAAAGACCAGAAGGAAATAACACATTTCTGCGCTCATTGACACGGACGAAATTGCAGTATGTTTCGCAGTGGTGTACGTAAAGCACAGCAAGGTGGAAAACGTTAATGAGAACAATACAATTAACAGACAGTCTCAAGTATCATTGGCGAGAGCTGCCACAAGTATCATATTTGTCGCGACAAACGTATGCTTGTCGTGACAAAAAAAAAAAAAAAAATTGTCACGCCAAAATTATGTTTGTCGCGACAAAATATTTTTATCGCGACAAAAGTTGTGTCGCGACAAGCACACTTTTGTCGCGATGAAAGACGTGTTTTGTCGCGAGAAACACGTGTTAGTCGCGACAAAAGTTTTGTCGCGACAAAAATGATACTTGTGGCAGCTCCCGCCAACGATACTCAACGAGGTCAGTAGAGCTATAAACTCGGTAACGCCGATCGGAAAAAGCCGCGCTCAGCTTACGACGCTGACCTAGATACAAAATGAAACAGTTAATACAGCGCAAAACCAACTTTGCGCTACATCGTAAATAAGCTATTAAAAAAAGAAAGGAAAAAAAAAAAAAGTAAGACAAAAGGCGTTGTTGCAGATTGGCAAACTGTGATGATGGCTACATGATAGCGAAGTAAGGCTGTAGGTCTGTGACTACCAGCAAGAAGAATACAATTTTGCGTACGCAGAAATAAAAACTAAAATTCATGCCGTCTCCGCGGACAAGAAGCTCGGATACCAGGGTCTTGAAGCAATATTCTAGCCAGAGTGCTTGCCCCTGGCGTTGTTATGGAGATCAGCTATAGCTTGTCTGCTGCTCCCACGATATAATGGAATTTTGTCGGTAAATGCCGAAATAGTTTTGTTTCCAAAGTGCAAACAAAGTGTACATGTACTGGCCGATGTTTGTTTATTTTCTAAATTAAAAACTGGAATGGGAAGCCCAGACTATCACGTATCAGTACTCGACATCTACTTTCGGAAACTGCTGTGGCTGTGCTGTACTACGCCACACTCAAGGGAAATGACAGACCTGGTGGACATAGCAACCGCCACAAGTAGCCTGCGACTCGGAAGATCTGAAGTGTTGAGGAGCTTGAGACATTAACTGCGGGCACACAGCCAAAGACGTCACGCCATCAAGAAAGTGGAAACGCTCGATGATTTTCCTTGATGAAGAACGAGAATGGGCCATCATACGAACGCAGGAACTATTTCAAAGGCAACGCTGGGGGGAACGTCCGAGAGAAGAAATGGCCGGAGTGCATATGGGCCTTTCCGAGCGCGTAGATAACCGTCTTGGGCTGAACTGAACTGACGATGCAACCGGCCTCGCAATGATGTAATGGAAGGGGATGGAGCTTGTAGCGTAGGGTGATAATTGATCTTCACTTCATTTCAAATCTAAATCAGCAGAAAGTTCTACTCTGTGTTATGTAATTTGTTCAATCTATTTGAAGTCTGTTTCATTTTGTCTGTTATTTTTGTTGCTGTTGTTTGATATATATATATATATATATATATATATATATATATATATAAGAGAGAAGAGAGAGAGAGAGAAGGGGAAAGAGAGAAAAGAGGAGAGAGAAGAAACGTACAAAACAGTAACGTTATGTGTGTGTGTGTTTGTGGTGTGTTTTGTGTGTGTGTGTGTGTGTGTGTGTGTGTGTGTGTGTTGTGTGCGTTGTGTATGTGACGTTGCTGATGATTTGTTACACCGAAGTGTAGCAGCCTTCCCCAAGGCTAGTTCCCATCTCCAGTGTAGGAGCGATACGTACACCACCCAGTAAAAGCTGACGCCAGTATGAGACTGACCCAGCTTTGAAGAGACGAGAATAATTGTAGCTGAGTTGTTGGCTTTTATCCGCAGTCTTTGGTTTCTTTGGACGAGTCGACAAGATAAATCTTTACTTGTCATTTCCAATTCGCTGTGGCATTCAAAAAGTCCGTCTTTCCGCGAGGTTTCATGTGTCCGCGAAAGAAAGGGGGGAACAAGAAGAAAAAAGGTGGTGGTGGGGGGGGGGGGGGGGGGGGGGGGGGGGGGGGGGGGGGGGGGGGGGGGGGGGGGGGGGGGGGAGAAAATGTAGACCAAGCTATATTGATCGCGATGTCTGCTTTTAAAGATGCTATAGCTGCCATTGTCTTGTTCGGGGGTTTGTGGAGCTGCTGCAGTAGACTTATGTGTCACAAGGTTACTGTTCATCGGTGTGAAACCGAGTGAGACTGGTGGCAAAAAGGAAGATACGTTATTTTGTCAGACAGCGCTCGGTGTGAAAGCGAGTCAGATTGATGGCAAAAAGGGAAGATATGGTTATTTTGTCAGACAACAGTCGGTGTGAAAGCGAGTCAGATTATTGGCAAAAAGGGAAGATATGGTTATTTTGTCAGACAACATTCGGTGTGAAAGCGAGTCAGACTGATGGCAAACAAGGGAAGATATGGTTATTTTGTCAGGCAACATTCGGTGTGAAAGCGAGTTGAGACTGATGGCAATTTGAAAATAAAGGGAAAATGGGTTATTTTTCAGACAACCCTCGATGTGAATGCCAACAAGCATGCTGGTGCCTTAATTCACAGGGTCGAGGACTGGGTGTCGCCCTGGTACCAGAAGGACCGGAGCATGCCTGGCTGTGTCTGTACGGCAAGAGTGTGCATGACCTCATTCCGGTGCCGCTCTGCCTTCTCTGGCTAACGTAAGGAGGGTGACAGCAGCTTCGACAGTTCCACTGAGAGTCTGAGGCATGGCGCAATTTAACCGCTGCCGTCAGACTGAAGTATCTTGGTCGGAATGTGCTAGTTAAAACACACACACACACACACACACACACACACACACACACACACACACACACACACACACACACACACACACACACACACATAGCCACGCACACACACACACACACACACACACACACACACACACACA
>JABMCL010001252.1:135000-137500 GCA_018857735.1 Alviniconcha marisindica
ACCTCGACTTTCACACAGCTCCTGAACTCTGACTTAGAACACGCGTCAACAGCCAGTTAAATACCCACTGGTTTTACACTGAACACGTGTCTACGGTCGATTATCATATCCACCTGTTTTTGCATTGAACGCGCGTCAACAGCCAGTTAACATATCCACCGATTTTCACACTAAACACGCGTCAACAGACGATTAACATCGCCACTGCTGTTTGCTTTGAGAGCGTTTCAACAGCCCATTTATATAGAAATTCCCTTTTTACTGCTTTGAGAGCGTGCATGTCAGCAACTGATTTACATAACCCCTGGTGTTTTCTTTCAATGCTTACCAAGGGCCCTTGGCATCGTCAATGGTTCTTACTTTAAAAACATGTCAGCATAGCCGATTGGAAATACAGTAGCCATAACGGTAACTGCGTCAACAGCTGATTGGCGTAATGGCTCTAGCTGTTGGCAGTTGCTTTGGAAGTGCACCAACGGCCCATGAACATGGCCACCTGGGTTTTGCTTTGATCAGTCGGTTGGTATATGGCTGGTGGTCTTTGCTTTCAAAACGAACGTGTCGTCAGGCAGTTAACTTGGTCTTTGGCTGTTTTCTTTCGTTGACAGAACTGGGCGGCTGTGCTTCCCGCAGAATCGAGCTCCACCAGAAAGCGCCGTGGATTCGTTCCTCGCTCTATTCAAGGTAGTGTACTTACTGTTCTTCACCATACAGTCCCATAGATTCTTCCCTCGCTCCAGTTAAGGTAATGTACTTAATGTTCTTCACCAGACAGTCCCGTGGATCCTTCCCTCGCTCCAGTTAAGGTAATGTACCTAATGTTCTTCATCAGACAGTCCCGTGGATTCATTCTTCGCTCCGTTCAAGGTAGTGTGCTTAGTCTTTTTCACCAGACAGTCCCGTGGATTCTTCCCTCCCTCCAGTCAAGGTAATGTGCTCTACAGAGAATGCACCCTGTTTTCTTTTCTTTTTTCTATCTCGTTCCAGACAAGGAAATCTTTTTCAGTGTTCTCCACCAGAGAATCGTATGGAATCTTCTCCCATTCCACTCAAGGTAATGTGTACATATTCAGTGTTCCGCACAGAGAGTTCTGTCGATTCTTCACTCGCAGCATTCAAGGTAATCGGTATATGTTCAGTTTCTTCACTCGCAGCATTCAAGGTAATCGGTATATGTTCAGTTTCTTCACTCGCAGCATTCAAGGTAATCGGTATATGTTCAGTTTCTTCACTCGCAGCATTCAAGGTAATCTGTATATTTTTCAGTGTTCCGCACAGACTTCTGTCGATTCTTCACTCGCAGCATTCAAGGTAATCGGTATATGTTCAGTTTCTTCACTCGCAGCATTCAAGGTAATCTGTGTACCTTTCAGTGTTCCGCACAGACTTCTGTCGATTCTTCACTCGCAGCATTCAAGGTAATCGGTATATGTTCAGTTTCTTCACTCGCAGCATTCAAGGTAATCTGTGTACCTTTCAGTGTTCCGCACAGACTTCTGTCGATTCTTCACTCGCAGCATTCAAGGTAATCGGTATATGTTCAGTTTCTTCACTCGCAGCATTCAAGGTAATCTGTGTATCTTCTGTGTTCCGCACAGAGAGTTTTGTGGATTCTTTACTCGCGGCATTCAAGGTAATCTATTTAGTGCTCTCTGCGAGAGAGTGCTGTGGAATTGTTCCTCGCTCCATTCAAGATAATCTAGACTATTGAGTGCTCTGCTTGCTTGACAGGGATGTGATGTTTTCCAGCTGTGACAGTTTAGTGCATTATCGTGTTCAGGTTCTAAAGTGTCCAATAATCAGTTCGCTATGGACCTGTGATGTTGTCTAAAGCGCATGCACTGCAACGGTCGATTCATACTCGTGTTACCAGCTACTGGTTATCGGCAAACAGGGTCGGAATTAAAGTAGTTCAGTTATTAACCCCTTCACTGTCCCAGGCTGTAAAATATCCGGGCTGAAAAGTGCACGCACACGCCTGTGAACAGTATAGTTTCCAGGCCTATAACAAATCCGATTTCAATACTGTGCGTTTTATGAAAATCCATTTACATGCCAATGCGAAAAAGAAAGCAAAAATAGTCTAAAGATTTCAAATTTTAGTGGTAGTTTTCAACTGACAGCATATCAGTGAAAGGGTTAATTCCAAACAAGCATACAAAAAGACAGCAACAACAAAAACGAAACAAACAAAAACGAAATAAAAAATAAACGGCCAAATAAAACGCGCACGGCAAACCAATAAATTCCCATCAATAGCTCAGCTCCTAGTATAGTGTAAACAATACGACATGTATGTATATGTCACGTTTAATCGGTCAACTTGCTGTGAACATGCATTCTTTTGGGTGGAATTTTGTAATGCGCATCATCTATTGTTATTCATTGATTTATATTTATGAATGAAGCGCGCCTATGCTTGGCTGCATGAACTGGGCTTTTATTATTCCATTTTTTTTTTCCTTCTTCTTCTTAAGCAATCATACACGCACACGCACGC
>JABMCL010001252.1:142500-155000 GCA_018857735.1 Alviniconcha marisindica
AGTATACGATGTCTCTGTATGCATCTGATGATTGAAAATGGGTGGAAAATCAAGAAGGAAGTACGTATATACAGCATAAAGCAGCAATATATGATGTGCATATACAATATACGATGTCTCCGTATGTATGATATGAATGGGTGGAAAATCAAGAAGGAAGTACGTATATACAGCATAAAACAGCTATGTATGATGTGCACGTACAGTATACGATGTCTTCGTCTATTTGTCGGTGTTGATAGAGGAGACTGAAAATGAATGGAGAGATCGACAAAAGAAGCACGTAGATGTGGAACGGCAATAATATACGATGAACATATATCTCTGTCTATCCCTCTGCTTGCCGTGCATGTCTGCCTCGTATATATAATTTGTGTCTGTCTTGTGTGTGTGTGTGTGCGTGTGTGTGTGTGTGTGTGTGTGTGTGTGTGTGTGTGTGTGTGTGTGTGTGTGTGTGTGTGTGCGTGCGTGCGCGCGCGCGTGTGTGCGTGTATGTGTGTGTGTGTGTGTGTGTGTGTTGTGTGTGTGTGTGTGTGTGTATGTGTGTGTGTGTGAGTATGTGTGTGTGTGTTGTGTATGTGTGTGTGTGTGTGTGTGTGTGTGTGTGTGTGTGTGTGTGTGTGTGTGTGTGCGTGGCGCGCGCGCGTGTGCTATGTGTGTGTGTGTGTGTGTGTGTGTGTGTGTGTGTGTGTGTGTGTGTGTGTGTGCATCGTTTTTGTGTCTCCGTTCTCTCCCTCTCCACTCTCTTTTTTCCTCTATTTCTGTGTCTGCCTCTCTAGATGATCTCGCTTGCACGCTGACACCCATCTGTCTGTCTGTCTGTCTGTCTCTGTCTCTGTCTGTCTCTGTCTCTTTCTCTGTCTGTCTGTCTGTCTGTCTGTCTGTCTGTCTGTCTGTCTGTCTGTCTGTCTGTCTGTCTGTCTGTCTTCTGCTCTCTCTTCTCTCTCTCTCTCTCTCTCTCTCTCTCCTCTCTCTCTCTCTCTTCTCTCTCTCTCTCTCTCTCTCTCTCTCTCTCCTCTCTCTCTCCCGCTCACTCCTCTCTCTCTCTCTCTCCTCGCTCTCTATCTTCTCCATCCTCTCTCTCTCCTCTCTCTCTCTCTCTCTCTCTCTTCTCCTCTCTCTTCCTCTCTCTCTCTCTCTCTCTCTCCCTTCTCTCTCTCTCTCTCTCTCCTCCTCTCCTCTCGTCCGCTCCTCTCTCCTCTCTCTCCTCTCTCTCTCTCTCTCTCTCTCTCTCTCTCTCTCTCTCTCTCTCTCTCCTCCCTCTCTCTCTCTCTCCGCTCGCTCTAACACCCATCTCTCTCTCTCTCTCTCCTCTCTCTCTCTCTCTCTCTCTCTCTCGTCTCTCGTCTCCTCTCTCTTCTCCTCTCTCTCTCCTCCTCTCAATCTCTCCATCCTTTCTTCTTCTCCTAATCTAAACATCCATGACTCTTTTCCTCTCTCCTCTTGTCTACAACTCCTTCTACTCTCTCTCTCTCCTGCAATGCTTCTTCTTGTGCTACAGAATATTCCTCCTGACCTAAACCAAGGACATTATGCTCTTTGTCTACGACTCCATTTACATCTTCCCCATCCGCTAATGATTCTCTTTCACAGGAATACCCTGAAAAAAGAGAGGACAATGCAGGAAGTAAAGAAACTCAATAGTTACAGCAGTAAAAATGGATCCCATCATTGAAAAACGGGGTTAGCTAGCTGACGTCTTCTGTCGCAGGAAGAATTAATGCAAGTGCTTTTTCTTGTGCTTTAAGGTAATTGCTAGAACACGAGACACCATTTAGTGAATTGAGCTTGTTCACGTTGGCGTCTTCCTTTCTCTGATGCCTAATCTTCTGGTTGGTTTTCCTTTGATACACCTCTGCGTTAGCAGGAAGAAATTTCCAGTTATTTAAACTAATCTCGGATATGGGCCGCGTGCAGAGCAATATATAGACCAAAAAGGTAAAACTCGTTCCAAACTTGATTTAACTTTTAATCTCAGGCTGATTTAATCCCAAGAAGACGTTTTTGGGCGACCCACGGTCTCCCTTTCCTTCTACCCAATTTGTGGTTCAATTAGTGAAGGGTCTAAATTACGTCATCAGGGGGCTGGACGCCCCGGTCGATTGGTCAATTGTTCACACCCGAGACTCACAGTCTCGGAGGAAATTTGCCGATTAAAGGCAGTACCTCCCGGCTCTGACCACCGTCTATAATGTCTGTAAAACTGAAGGTGAGGCGCACTAAGGGAAGGATAAGGCTTCACAGATAAAGCACGAGACTTTGTATGGGACGGAAACTCTGCATGTATAAAGCACGGAGGGAAGAGGAGGGGGGAAGAGACAGACAGACAGACAGACAGACAGGCACAGACAGACAGAGATAAAGACGGAGACAGAGACAGACAGGGACAATTAGACAGACAGAGGCAGACAGCCAAAGAGAGACAGAGACAGAGACAGTGACAGAGATAGAGTGACACAGAGATAGAGATAAAGAGACGGAGAGAGACAGAGTGTGTAAATGTAAATGTATGTGTGCGTGTGTGTGTGGTGTGTGTGTGTGTGTGTGTGTGTGTGTGTGTGTGTGTGTGTGTGTGTGTGTGTGAGTGAGAGAGAGAGAGAGAGAGAGAGAGAGAGAGAGAGAGACAGAGACAGAGACAGAGAGACAGAGACAGAGACAGACAGACAGACAGACAGAGACAGACAGAGACAGAGTGTGTGTGTGCATGGTTCATGCATACGTTCGTGCAAGCCTGTTTGTTTGGTCGCGTGCGCATCAGCACGTCTTAGTACACGTGTACTGGTAAGTGATGTGCTTGGTCGCATGCGTACCAGCACATCTTAGTACTCGTGTACTTGTAAGTATTACAGAGAGACTTCGTTTTAGAGTAATAGCGCTCCACGTTACACGCGATTCGTAATGCGAACTTTTGATTTGTTTCAGGTAGACTGGGTTGTCGAGCAGTGCTCCACGCTAACCGGGATTAGTGCATGTGTACTGGACACAAAAGTCAAACTCGACAGCTTTCCTATCAGCAACAACATCGAGGTTAGTCTAACCAGTATAGCCTGGCTACAGCTGGCACCTGTCTAACTGAACTCTGCTCCAGACTGTCTCAACGACAAATTGCACATTAGTATTGAGAGTCAAAGAGGTAAGCAAGTAAGTAAGTTGGTGTTTTACAGACAGCGAGTCAGTTATAGCAGACATCCACTCAGTAAGCGAGCCATCACTAGTCAGCCATATAACTACTGTTAGCCAGATATCCACTCAGTAAGCGAGCCACCACTCAGTCAGCCATGTAACGACTGTTGGCTAGATATCCACTCCGTTAGCCATGTAGTCTCTCAGTCAGCCAGACATCCACTCAATCAGTGATCCAATTATGCAATCAGCCAACCAGGCATCCAGTTAGTCAACCAAACTGACAGTCAAGCATCTGACGGCGCAATCGCCATCACATAACCCAATAGCCCATGCACCCACGCATCAACCAACTCATGCACGCATCCATCTAGTAACCAGCCAACCCATGGATGCATCCATTCGCTCACCAACCAACTCATGACGCCATGCACCCATCCAATCATCAAGCAAGACCTGAATCCACCCACTTACCCGCGAACCAGCGCATGAATTCGCCCACCTACCCATTATCCAACAAATGAATTCGCCCACCTACCCGTTATCCAACAAATGAATTCGCCCATCTACTCATCAACCAGCACATGAATTGACCCACCTACCCATTATCCAACACATGAATTGGCCCACATGCCCACTAACCAACACATCAATTCGCCTACCTACCCACTAACCAACACATGAAGTCGCCTACCTACCCACTAACCAACACATGAATTCGCCCACCTACCCATTAAGCAATACATAAATTCGCCTACCTATTCACTAACCAACACATGAATTCGCCCACCTACCCATTAAGCAATACATAAATTCGCCTACCTACACACTGATCAACACATGAATCTATATACACACCTACTGATCAACCAGCACATGAATTCACCTACCTACTCCTCAACCGACCATGAACCTATGCACCCTATAATTTATTCAAGCAAGGAATGTGTTTGTTGACAGGCGGACCACTACAGAGACCACTTGTACCAACTGTGTCAGGAATACACAGAAAGATACCTCTTCCTCCTCGCATTCAACGCCTATCTGCACGACCAGGTAAAATGCTCGAGGTATTCACACTGAAATTCGATAATGGTCAGAGGCATCTGCCGTTTTGGTGTCGCAATTAGCTTTGTAACTGTCGTCTTGTTCATTGATCCTGAATATCCGTCTTCGCTCAGTAAAGAGTCAGTTACCTTTTGTTCTGTCCGTTACTGTAAGACTTTACCCTAAATAATTATGCAGGTAGCCCTATACCTCCTCTTTTTTTTTTTCTTTTTTTGGGGGGGGGGGGGGGGATTGTTTTGTTTTGGGTTTTTGTTAGTTTTTTCGATGCGTGATTATGTAAATTGTACCGCCTTTGTACTGATTCTCTCCCTTTTACTCTTATTGAATCAGCGGTAATACTGCTTGACTACACGTGTCTGTGAGTTGGTGTGGGGTTTGTCTGTCACAATGCCAGCCGGTGATTACGTATTGGATTGTATGCCTTACTAGTTGTTTTTTATTTTAAAAAATTATGATTAAATCCACTCATTCATTGAGACATTTGCACAATCAAACAGCCAGGCATCCAGTATGTCAACCAGACGATAAATGTACAAATCATTACTAACTGTTAATACGTAATGAATTATGACAGTACATAATGACATACGAGCCATACACTCACCATGGACATCACCTAAATACGAACATCCCATAGATGCATGCATAGGTCTGTTCATAAATAAAGCATTAAAACACACACACACACGCACACGCACGCACGCACGCACGCACGCACACACACACAACACACACACACGCACGCACGACGCACGCACACAGCACGCACCACCACACACACACACAAAACACACACACACACACACACACACACACACACACACACGCACACACACACACACACACACCACACACACACACACCACACACACACAACACACACACACACACACACACACACACACACACACACACACACACACACACACACACACACACACACACACACACACACACACACACACTTACACATAAAACCGGTAACCACGAAGTACGGATGATGATTGCATGCAAAAGCCAGAGTGAGGGGTGTTTTAGCTGTGGTTGTTGTTTTTGTTTTGTTTTGTTTTGTTTTGTTTTGTTTGCTTGTTTTCGTTGAGTTTGTCCGGGTTTCGTCATGCAGCTCCTGTGTGGTGGGTCTGAATTCTTGGATCTGACTGCCCGTTTCCTTCTCATGTGATGGTGACGGTGCTTCAGAGTCGTGTTTGACCTGTGCACCGTTCGTTACTGCTTTGTACGTCGATTGAAGATTTGCCGTTCCGTTGGCAGTTCAGCCAGGGCCTATGTCGGAGCTACAGCCAGTGGTTGGAGCGACAGCCTGGGATTGTGTGCGTCATGTGCAACCTGGACCTGTCCAAGAAAACGGAACCGGCATCTGTTGTGTCGTCTGGTAGACGCTGCTTGGTGAGATATCACGTTGTTCCATTATTTCTTGTTGTTCTTGTTGTTCTTGTTGTTCTTGTTGTTCTTGTTCTTCTTCTTCTGTCCAGTTTATTTCCCTTCTTTTTTCTCCTTCCTTTTTAGTGTTCTTGTCACATCATTTCTTTTCATGTATCTCTTTTCTTCTTTTCTGCCTATCTTCTTTTCTTGTTCCTCTTTCTTTCTTTCTTTCTTTCTTGTCTGCTTTTGGCCTGATATAACCGCACTGATTTACTGGGCGTAAAACACCACCTTAATTACTGACTTATTTCCTTACTTCTTGTCTGTTGTTTTTCTTCTTCTTTTTTTATAGTTTGTTTATATCCCGTCTTTCTTGTAATTTTCCCCTGTTTTTCTTTCCTCTTCCCTCGCTTTTTTTCTCTCTCCATCTTTCGGTCTTCTTTCATTGTTCCTCTTAATTCAGTTTTTGTTTGTTTGTTTGTTTGTCGTTTTCCTTTATATGTTTGTTTTGTTTTTTATCTGCGTGTGTCTTCAACTCTTTCTCTTTCTCTCTTACTGTCTTTCGATCTTCCTTAATTTCGTTCTTCCTTTTTTCGCGTTTCTTTTGCTTAAGTCATCGTGTGCTGCGGAGTTCCATTCCCATCTTGTCCACATCCTTAGGACAAAGCAAAGCACCTGCCATAAATTTGGCATAAAGCCAGTATTTACTGACTTCACAAGGATCCCACTTCTAATTTTGGAGCTTTCACCTTTTACAGTTCTGCAAATGTAAGCATTTTTCCCCTAAAGGAACCATTTTAAACTGTATCCGCCGTTCCAATTGACCGTTACTTCTTTGATTTCTTTTTCGAAAAAAGAGAGCGAAGAAAAAGAAGCTGGATTTAATTTCGCGGTTGTGATGGATAGGCCTAACACTCATGATGGCTGGCTGAACGAGCCATACTTCGAAGAATTTGGCTATGTGTGTGTGCGTGCGTGCGTGCGTGCGTGCGTGCGTGCGTGCGTGCGCTGCGTGCGTGTGTGTGTGTGTGTGTGTGTGTGTGTGTGTGTGTGTGTGTGTGTGTGTGTGTGTGTGTGTGTGTGTGTGTGTGTGTGTGTGTGTTTATGAGAGAGAGAGGGAGGGAGAGAGAGAGTGCGTGAGTGTGCGTGCGTGCGTGCGTGCGTGTGTGCGTGTGTTTGTGTGTGTGTGTGCGTGTGTGTGTGTGTGTGTGTGTGTGTGTGTGTGGTGGTGTGTGTGTGGTGTGTGTGGTGTGTATGTGCGTGCGTGTGCTGGTGGTGTGGTGGTGTGTGTGGTGTGTGGGGTGGTGGTGTGTGTGATGGTGGCGGTAGTGACAGTGAGGTGGGTAGGGGTGCATACATTTCTTGCCCTGGTTCTTTTTCAGTTGGAAGCGAGTGGTGGTGGAGGCAATGGATTAATTTAGCGATTTATGTTTTGTTCTACGTAAATGGTATTACAGCCGCCTTTCCTTTGAGATCCAAACTACTATGCATGTAGTGCAGCGCACACGAGTCACTTCATGCCCTGCTGTCAAAACGCCATTAGCTCGTAATTAAAAAAATAAAACAAATTCGGGGTATAGCGCTATGCAAGAGTTGCTACTACTACTACTACTACTGCTACTACTATTACTACGACTGCTACTACTACTGCTGCTGCTGCTGCTCCTCCTCCTCCTGCTGCTGCTATTTGGTTGCTTAACAGACTTGACGTAACTTGTTCTCTGCAGGTGGCTGACAGCTACATCGGTCTGGATGTCCTCAGCTCCAAGATGGACGTCAAAGTGGCCAACTTCCGTCGTCTCATGGGACTTCCTGTGTACGGCATGGCACAGCCGGCCAGAGATGTAAGTTGAGGCATGAAGCCCCGGTGGCTTCCACGGAACGATCTGTATCACCATTTTATTCCAGCTAATGCTGAGCGAGAAACATGGGACTTAATTCCCGCGTCCGACACTCAGGCTGATGTTAGCTGAGGCATGAAACCCTGGTGGCGCTTACGATGCTATCTGCATCGCTATTGTACTTTCCGAACTTCGCCATCTGTACCCTCAAGGGATGTTTGCTCTTCGGCAGAAACAAGTATTCACGGAATTCCTCGCTCTAATTTTGAAGAAAAAAAAGAGAAAAAATGTCAAAGACCATTCTCACAAGCCGGGTCCTCTGTGTACAATGATCTTCCTTACAGGCTTTGTCACTCTGAGTATCCAACATTATGCACACAGGCCCTAAAAGTTCATCTGTTTTAGCAAAGTCTCTAATGTTCTGTGTACATATTTTCATCTCGGTAAAAATAGTATTGTGAGCGCGCGCGCGCATGTGTGTGTGTGTGTGTGTGTGTGTGTGTGTGTGTGTGTGTGTGTGTGGTGGTGCGTGTGCGTGCGTGGTGTGTGTGTTGCTTGTGTGCTGTGTGGTGCGTGTGTCGTGCGTGTGTGTGTGTGTGTGTGTGTGTGTGTGTGTGTGTGTGTGTGTGTTGCTGTGTGTGTTGTATGTGTGTGTGTGTGTGTGTGCTGTGTGTGTGTGTTGTGTGTGTGTGTGGTGTGTTGTTGTGCCGCGTGTGTGTGTGTTGTGTATGTGTGTGTGCGTGTTGTCGTGCGTCGTGCGTGCGTGGTGGTGTGTGTGTGTGTGTGTGTGTGTGGTGTGTGTGTGTGTGTGTGTGTGTGTGTGTGTGTGTGTGTGTGTGTGTGTGTGTGTGTGTGTGTGTGTGTGTGTGTGTGTGTGTGTGTGTGTGTGTGTTGCGGGGTGTGTGTGTGTGTGTGATGACTTATTCTGTTGATTAATGATTTGCTATTGTACACGCCTGGGGATTACGTCTTCCTCGATTGGTCAGACGCATCGTGCATATACGTTATTAATATTATTGTTTTAATTATCATCATTATTAATATTAAACTCCTGTGCACTGCATTCCGGCATGGCCCGGCCGACTAGAGATATGAATTGAGGCATGATGTCGTGACGGCTCACACGATACGATTCGCATCACCTTATACTTCACAAAATGATGCTCAGCACTCAGAATACTGTTTATGCATGTTCAGTATTGCCTATGCTTACAGCATTATGTAGTTGATCGATTCTTTTGTTTATGCAAGTGCAGCGTTGCCCATGCTTACAGTACAATACAATACAACTTTATTGCCAAGTGTCAATACAAGTGCACGCTGAAT
This sequence comes from Alviniconcha marisindica, assembly GCA_018857735.1. Lineage (NCBI taxonomy): Eukaryota > Metazoa > Mollusca > Gastropoda > Provannidae > Alviniconcha > Alviniconcha marisindica. The sequence goes on from JABMCL010001252.1 coordinate 151,239, forward strand.
GTTTTGTGGTGCCAAGTACACTCATCACATATTCACTCCAATCATAAAACATTAAATTACAACAAACAGCAAATAATCATCCTGGTAAAAAGTCATTCATAGATAAAAGCATGCAAACTCCCACTGGCATCAAGCTGTGCATATCACATAAATTTGCCGCTTCCGGAGGACCCCATCTTAAAAGTCACTGTCCTAATAAAAACAGTTATAAGAATGATCTACAACAAATTAATTAATTAACCCTGCCGGCTTACTCCGCTGGCCACTATCACCCTATTTTACTCCAGTCATGACCCTGACCCATCCAAGATCCTCCGCACTAAAAGCGTCCCCGCCTGGACTCAGATGGCGTGGGAGTGGGCCTAGTTCAAGCTCGCCAATAGACGTCACTATTCTGTAGTTGTTCGGTTTGTTTGTTATACGCGTGTAGAGTATTGCCCATGCTTACGCTATTCTGTAACTGATCGATTCATTTCTTTATGGGTGTGCGGTATTGCGCATGTTTACAGTATTCTGTAACTGGTCGGTTTGTTTGTTTATGCACGTGCAGCGTTGCCCATGCTTACCGTATTCTATAGCTGATCGGTTTGTTTGTTTATGTATGTGCATTATTGCCCATACTTACAGTATTCCATAGTTGATCGGTTTGTTTGTTTATGTATGTGCATTATTGCCCATGCTTACAGTATTCCATAGTTGATCGGTTTGTTTGTTTGTGCATGTGCAGCGTTGCACATGCTTACAGTATTCTGTAGTTGATCGGTTTGTTTGTTTACGCACGCGCAGCGTGTTCGTGTCCATGTCCCATTACAATGCTGTGACCTGTCAATCGCGAGTCCAGTACTGACAGCCTGTACTGAACCACCTTGCCTCCTCCTGTATCGCAGGGCCTGTCGCGGGTGGTGAACTTCCTGCTGCACAAAAAGCAAGGCTACGGGGAGGTGGTGATCGTCAACCTCCGCAACGACATGGTGATCGAGTTTGACGAGGCCACGTATCACGTGCAGGACACCGGATTCCTCGGGGAGCCCGTGCAAGTCTATGGGGCTTCCGGCAAGGACATGGAGGTCAGTGCTCAGTGTTTGTTGCCAGCAAGCTCCGTGCCGAGCGGTGCCGCTAGATTTACAACTACTTTCCCTGTCCAGTAACTGGCTATTGTTATTATTATTATTGTTATTATTATTATTATTATTATTATTATTTACTCAGGTAGTGAAACACGTGTCTGACCCAGGCAACTAACATAATAATGGTCCCCACCAGGATCAGATTTTTGATAACCCCTCTGCTCTCTGCTTGGCATTGTGGGCCAGAAATCGGATTCGGTTCCGAGGTGGTAGGGGGTGGTGGGGGCGGGGGGTTGGGGGGGGGGGGGGGAGTGATGCACACAATAGGCTCTTTACGAAGGCAGTACGACTTTCTGTCTCTCCGTTTTTTTTTCTCCGTCAGATTTACTCTGTTTAAGGTCTTCTAGATCTGAATATAACGCCTCAACAATTAACTACTTGCTTGTTTTTTTCTACACTTCGACCTAAAAAGATTTTTAGTATTATTAGTAGTATATTCATCGCTTTTATATAGCGCTATTCTCTGCACTCAAGCAGACTCGCTGCGCACATGTCGCACGTGATTCCGAATGAGTGACTTTATTCTTTTTGTAAAGCGTAGTTTTAATATCCACGGAAATGGTGTACCCATAGCGCTCTTTGGTTGCTGCATGTATAGCTGGTGCCACGTGAAAGTGCTGCTGTCTTGGTGCAGGTCCTGTGTACACCATTCAACCATACACCAGTTTACAGTGTCACTTCATTAAAAGCCACGGTACTGGAGCGTTAGCTGTTCGGCAATAACAAACTGTCGAAAGCAGCTGCGCCCTCATGAACGACTTTGGGGTTTGTTCTAAAAGACTGGATGGAACATGTCACGTATGCAATGGCTCTCCAGGGCACTGTATAGGCGGTGTCTTGAAATGAACAGAACAGATATGAATACCTAAATTATAAGCAAGACATGATGCTTGTTGTTTAAATGTTGTTCGGTATCTTGAAATGAACAGAACAGATATAAATACTTACATTATAACCAGGGCATGATGCTTGTTGTTTAAATGTTGTTCGTACTGGGATGGTTTTGTATAAATCATATCTACGTCGCTCTTTATATAAATATGCTAAGTGTTGTTTTAGTTATTATTTTTCGTTTTGACTCTTTGTGTTCTTTGTATACGTTCTTTTAAATTTAAAGTGGTTATTTTCCTTTAAATCTTTTTCATACTATTTTATTGTTGTTGTAGCTTGTGTGTGTGTGTTTGTGTGTGTGTGTGTGTGTGTGTGTGTGTGTGTGTGTGTGTGTGTGTGTGTGTGTGTGTGTGTGTGTGTGTTCTTTTTTGTGTGGATCCTTTAAAACGGAATTCGTGTACTTTACAGGCTTGTGAAGAGGCATTGCTGAAAGAGTTGAAGGCAAAGAAAACGATAACGGTGAGTTGTACTCCTTTGAACGTGCAAAAAGTAAAGACAATGTTGACTGGCAGTGATGTAAAAACCAGACAGAAGAAATGTCAAGACACACAGAAGGTTAAAATGGATACTCTTTAATGGGGCGGTACAAAGCACCTACGCATTTTCGAACATATTTCGACTCTTTCGAGGTAACCATGCACAGTGAATTATCGAAAGAGTCGAAATATGTTCGAAAATGTGTAGGTGCTTTCTAACACCCTCTCTCTCCTCCCCTCCCGCCTCTCTCTCTCTCTCTCTCCCTCTCTCTCCTCTCTCTTCTCTCTCTCTCCTCTCTCGTATTGGTACTGTAGCACGGCAGATATTTCGGCTCTTTCTATATCCTCACTCGTTGATTGAAATAAATTTCAGTCAATCAGTCAATCAATCGTCAATTCTGCTCTTGTCTCTGTCCTGTCTGTCTGTCTGTCTCTGTCTCTGTCTCTGTCTCTTCCTCCTCATCTCTCTCTCTCTCTCTCTCTCTCTCTCGCTCTCTCTCTCTCTCCCTCCCCACTCTCTTTCACTCTCTTTCTTCCGGCCTCCTTTCATTAAAAAAAACTCTGCTATCTCCCCCGCCTCACCCGAGTGAACGGTCACAGTGATAACGGCGAATCTCGCGTGTCGTCACGACAGGTTCACGAGGAACTAGGGGACCCCATGGTGTCCAAGACGCCCAGTTCCATCATGACCCCTGATGACCTGTGGCAACAGCAGCGCCTCCAGACGCTGGACATGTGCTACCGGCGACAGCCCTTGCAGTATGACCACAGCTTTCAGGAAAAGGTGAGAGCTGCAGCCGAGGGAAGGAGTTCCAAAGTCATAGACAGGGCTATTTTGTGCTGAGCGATAATTCAAACGCGCCTATACGCTGAATTGAATCCCTCCATGGGGAAAAGAATTACGGTGCGATCCAAAAATTGCGTTTTCAAATTGAATTCGTACAGCGTGAAACATAACCACCATTTGTGTCAAGCTGATATAAATGAGGCCCCAACCTCCACCCACGTTATCTCACCTTCTCACTGCCCCGCCTAAGCGCGTTTTTTGTTTGTTTTTGTTTTTTCGGAGACAACTGGGAATAAGCGATTTTGAATGGCTTAATTTTAGGAAGGAAAGCGTTTGATTTTACTTATCTCCACTTTGGTGGTGGCCAAAAGTTCATAGCCTATGACCATCCGGTTAGGTGTGTGTGTGTGTGTGTGTGCGTGCGTGCGTGCGTGCGTGCGTGCGTGCGTGCGTGTGTATGTGTGTGTGTGTGCTTGCGTGC
>JABMCL010001252.1:165000-167500 GCA_018857735.1 Alviniconcha marisindica
ATTTCCCTATTCGTGCTTTGCTGTGTGTGTTCTTCCAATATATATTGATTGTCGATGTTCGCTGTTCGATTTGAGTTTGGGTATGTTGCCTTGCTGTCAGTTGTAATTAAACCACTGCATGTTTTCCTCATGTCTGAAATGCTAGACACTGTGTGGTGCTAGGATAAGACATGCGACATGTTTTCTAGAATTAGTACGGTCATAAGCTAGAAGTGCGTGTGTCAAAACTCTTCAACTACTACCACAAGTAAACGTGTATAGACTACACTGATTCATTTACTACAACCAAGACTGCTGCCATACCTCCGTTCCTTCTCCTCCTCTTCCTCCTCTTCCTCTGCTTCCTCCTCTTCTTCCTCTTCTTCCTCTGTCTCCTCCTCCTCCTGTTCTTCCTCCTCCTCCTCCTCTTCCTCCTCCTTCTGTTCTTCCTCCTCCTCCTCCTCCTTCGCGTCGTCGTCTTCGTCCTCCTCAGCCTCTTCTTCTTTCCTCCTCCTCCTCCTCCTCCTCCTCCTCCTCCTCCTCCTCCTCCTCCTCCTCTTCTTCTTCTTCTTCGCCCTGATATAACCGTAATGATTGACTCGGCGTAAAACACGAACTTACTAACTTACCTACTTACTTGCTTGCCTACTTACTTGCTTACCTACTTACTTACTTTCTTCTCTCTTCTTCTTCTTCTTCTTCTTCTTCTTCTTCTTCTTCTTCTTCTTCTTCGTTGTCGTCGTCGTCGTCGTCGTCTTTTTTTTCTTTCTGTCTACAACAACGAAGAAACTGTACGCTTTGTCCCTTCGTTGTGTCTTGTGGTCCATTTCACGTACACACATTATTTCAGTGTTGGTGTTGTCATTTTAGACTCTTAACAAAAAACTCGACGTCAAGAAACAAACTGTTGTTTAGTTTGTATGATCACTGCTCGGAGTCAGTCTGTACTTCCTGTTCGTTTTCTTTTCTTTTTTTGGGCATCTGTTTATTATTGTTGTTTCGCTTTAGCTGGTTTAGAAATGTACTTATGCAATCTCTCTCACTCCCTGTGTACCTCTGCCTCATTCTCTCTCCGTTTCCACTCTTTCTTGTATATATATATACTTTGTCATTGAAATTGACATGTGTGTGTGTGGGAGGGGGAGTGCGTACGTGCGTGTGTGCGAGCGAGCGTGCGTACATGCGTGTGTATGTGTGTGCGTGCGTGCGTGCGTGCGTGTGCGTGTGTGTACAAGTTCTTCAATTCACATCAGATTTCTTTTTAAAATTTTGTTTTTTGTTTGAAGAATTGATATTGGATGATATGAAATCAACGTTTTTGCTTTCCACTGTATATGTTTTTCACTGTGCATGCATAGGTTTCCTCCTTAACATTTATTTCTATTTTTACGATGTGTACCCTTTAACATTCGGGCTGTTGGTCCCGTGCCGTTCAGCTGCAAAAATAAATAAATGAAGAAAGCAGACAAAAAGCAAACAAACAAACAAAAAACAAACCAAACAAACAAATCAAACAAAAATGATTTTTCGTCTCTTTTGATTACCATCGTTAATAATTTTACCACAATTGACACTGCTTTGTCGCAAATGTGGAGTAAAATATTGTAACTGTATTTGCTGATTAAATTTTCATAATTATATATTATAGGGTGAAATATACCAGCCGGGCTGTGTATATTGATTGATAGATGTGGTTTTTAAAATTTATGTTTTTATGTTCTTAGTAACATGAATTCATTGTCCAGTTAACTGTCCTGTGAATTAAGACACTTTTTTAAGACACTTAATGGCTTACTCGGATAGACGTTGCACGTTGATGATACGAGGATAACGGTGATGACTAATTTTTTACGGGGTTATGGTTATGAAAATATGATCACAATGATGATAATTGTTGCTATGATGATACTGTTTATTGCTAATACTATTATTGTGGTTGTTACAATCATGTATGTTATATATATATATGCTATTATTGTGGTTGTTACAAACCTGTGTATCGGTACATTTCAATTCCCCCTTTTTTTCTGTATTGACCGCATTAGTAGTTGTTGATTATGAGCTTTATCTAACCGAAACACTTACAGTGTAAGTTTTGTTAGCTGCGTGTGCATGATGCGTTCGATGGAACGGCAAACCAAATACACGCACGTACTCCCTTGTCGCAAATAATGCAGTTTTATCATGTTCTTTACCGAACGTGCTGTTGTGCAGTTTGTTTCTAATCGCCGTTCAGTTGTCAGCCTGAGACCGTTTCACTTTTATCCGTCAAAGTCACTGCTGTCAGTCTACAACAGCTGGTCAAGGTTGAATTACTCGCGAGACAGATGCCGCTGTTTTTCGTCTTCGTTGGCAATGAAGGAAACAACTTTGCTGCGTTATGAGGAGCTACAATTCGACGCATAAACGTATCGATAGAACAACCGTACGAAGTCTCCTAAAGGAAATAGTTGCACGGTGTGTGCGCAGTATATATATGCACATTTTCTACTTTTTCAGGCCAGTTTCCGTCTTCGCTTGG
>JABMCL010001252.1:172500-177500 GCA_018857735.1 Alviniconcha marisindica
ACAAAACTGCTGCAAGGGAGACAGACAGAGAGAGATGTGATGTTCTCCACTCCGAAACTAAACAAGACAGAAATGGAAATAAATACAGCTGGCACACGTTCTGGGTTTGAATTCATGTAGCAATTACTCTGACTGTGACCACTGCCCGGTACAATTACTGTGACTGTGACCTCTCCCCTGTACAATTACTGTGACTGTGACCTCTCCCCGGTACAATTACTCTGACTGTGACCACTCCCCGGTACAATTATTCTGACTGTGACCACTCCCCGGTACAATTACTCTGACTGTGACTGTGACCACTCCCCGGTACAGTTACTCTGACTGTGACCACTCCCCGGTACAGTTACTGTGACTGTGGCTGTGACCACTCCCCGGTACAGTTACTCTGACTGTGACCACTCCCCGGTACAATTACTGTGACTGTGACTGTGACCACTGCTCGGTACAGTACTGTGACTGTGACCACTGCCCGGTACAATTACTGTGACTGTGACCACTCCGAGTACAGACTGTGACTGTGACCACTCCCCGGTAAATTACTTGACTGTGACCACTCCCCGGTACAATTACTCTGACTGTGACCACTCCCGGTACAAATTACTGTGACTGTGACCACTCCCCGGTACAATTACTGTGACTGTGACCACTCCCCGGTACAGTTACTCTGACTGTGACCACTCCCCGGTACAATTACTGTGACTGTGACCACTGCCCGGTACAATTACTGTGACTGTGACCACTGCCCGGTACAATTACTGTGACTGTGACCACTCCCCGGTACAGTTACTGTGACTGTGACCACTCCCCGGTACAGTTACTGTGACTGTGACCACTCCCCGGTACAATTACTCTGACTGTGACCACTCCCCGGTACAATTACCTCTGACTGGTGACTGTGACCACTCCCCGGTACAATTACTCTGCTGTGACCACTCCCCGGTACAGTTACTTGACTGTGACCACTCCCCGGTACAGTTACTGTGACTGTGGCTGTGACCACTCCCCGGTACAGTTACTCTGACTGTGACCACTCCCCGGTACAATTACTGTGACTGTGACTGTGACCACTGCTCGGTACAGTTACTGTGACTGTGACCACTGCCCCGGTACAATTACTGTGACTGTGACCACTCCCCGGTACAGTTACTTGACTGTGACCACTCCCCGGTACAGTTACTGTGACTGTGACCACTCCCGGTACAATTACTCTGACTGTGACCACTCCCCGGTACACTTACTGTGACTGTGACCACTCCCCGGTACAGTTACTGTGACTGTGACCACTCCCCGGTACAGTTATCTGTGACTGTGACCACTCCCCGGTACAGTTATTGTGACTGTGACCACTCCCCGGTACAATTACTCTGCGTCACCATGGCCGCCAGCACGCATTCAGCTTCAGTGACCTCTATCAGCGAAACAATGAATACACGAGATGAGGAGAAGGGGACAGGCTTCATGTGTTTCCATCGACGCGGAGGGCCGAAGCCTTATAAGAAACACTCTGCCAATCTGCTTGCCGTTCCATCTGGAAAATAAGACGTAATAGACAGACTGGAGTGTTTTCAACCCATAAACACTCTGCGAATCTGATTTCGGTCCGTCTGGAAAACAAGACGGAATAGACAGTCTGGAGCGTTTTGAACCCATAAACACTCTGAGAATCTGTTTGTCAGTCCGTCTGGAAAACGAGACGGAATAGACAGACTGGAGTGTCTTCAACCCAGAATAATTCCGGTAAGACAGAGAGAGCTCATGGCTACTCGAAGCTTCTACAACACGGGTAAACGAAGCTGTGCCTTTTTCTGTCGTTGAGGAAAGCAGATGATTCAGGTTCCTGGGTTTTCGGTCCCAGTAAGACTTCAAGTGGTGCATTTCTTGACCGTTTCCAGCACAGATATGAGCCTCTATCAGCCTCTCTTCAGTCGCAAGGCCGACGACACGGGAAAACGAAGCTGTGGCCCCTTTTCTGCCATTGTGGAAAGCAGATGATCCAGATTCCTGGGTTTTCAAAGACTTCAGGTGGTACATTTCTTAACCCAGGTATGAGCCTCTATCAGCCTCTCTTCGGTCGCAAAGGCGACAACACGGGAAAACGAGGCTTTGCCCCTTTCTGCCATTGTGGAAAGCAGATGATCCAGCTTCCTGGGTTTTCATGCCAACTGGACATCCAGGGGTACATGTCTTGGCCCTTTCCAGCCCAGATATGAGTCGAGAGAGATGGCATACGCAGCACGTTCAGTTCCGTACACATCTGATCAGCTTAACTGCCACCAGCCTAGATGTTCGGCACAACAGAGTGAAAAGACCCGATTGACCGTTTCATGTGTCGAGTAAAAAGGACGCAGCACTTGACTGTGTAGAAATATAATCATAACCTGGACCCAGTTTCAAAGCGGCGAACTTGCAATAATTAGCAACATGTTCTAGACCGGACCATCCAGAACGCAAGGAAAAAATTAGAGAGGAAAGAAAAAAAAAGCAGAAAAAGAGAGAAAAAATCCATGCAAAATCCGCTTTCAGAGTAACTGGCTAATGTTGCACCTGAAACCAGCGCGTGGTAAATAGACTTCACCTTGCCCATCTAGACACTAACGAGGCAGAGGGGGCCATATAAATCATGCCTGCAAGCTCCAGCAGGGTGTCTCAACCAGTACGCGCTCCGTCGAGAGATATATGGGCAACGCGCCTGACCTGCTTTCCCAGCCCCCAGATTTACCAGCTTCCCGGCCCCCATAGTTAACAACACACTTCACTACCTGCTTTCCTAGCCCTCAGAGTTAACAGCACACCTGACTAGCTGCTTTCCCAGCCCCCATAGTTACCAGTTTCCCAGCCCCCATAGTTAACAACACACCTGACTAGCTGCTTTCCCAGACCCCAGAGTTACCAGCTTTTCCCCGCCCCCATAGTTAACACACACCTGACTAGCTGCTTTCCCAAAACCCCCAATAGTTAACAACACACCTGACTAGCTGCTTTCCCAGCCCCCATAGTTAACAACACACCTGACTAGCTGCTTTCCCAGCCCTCATAGTTAACAGCACACCTGACTAGCTGCTTTCCCAGCCCCCATAGTTACCAGTTTCCCAGCACCCAGAGTTAACAGCTTCCTAGCCCCCATAGTTAACAGCACACCTGACTAGCTGCTTTCCAAGCCCTCAGAGTTATCCGTTTCCCAGCCCCCATAGTTAACAGCACACCTGACTAGCTGCTTTCTCAACTCTCAGAGTTACCAGCTTCCCAGCCCCCATAGTTACCAGTTTCCCAGCACCCAGAGTTAACAGCTTCCCAGCTCCAATAGTTAACAGCACACTTGACTACCTGCTTTCCCAGCCCTTAGAGTTACCAGCTTCCCAGCCCCCAGAGTTAACAGCACACTTAACTAGCTGCTTTCTCAATCCTCAGAGTTAACAGCTTTCCAGCCCCCAGAGTTAACAGCACACTTAACTAGCTGCTTTCTCAATCCTCGGAGTTAACAGCTTTCCAGCCCTCAGAGTTAACAGCACACTTAACTAGCTGCTTTCTCAGCCCTTAGAGTTACCAGCTTCCCAGCCCCCAGAGTTAACAGCACACTTAACTAGCTACTTTCTCAGCCCTTAGAGTTACCAGCTTCCCATCCCCCAGAGTTAACAGCACACTTAACTAGCTGCTTTCCCAGCCCTTAGAGTTACCAGCTTCCCAGCCCCCAAAGTTAACAGTTTCCCAGCCCAATAGTTAACAACACAACCTGACTACCTGCTTTCCCAGCCCTCAGAGTTACCAGCTTCCCAGCCCCAATAGTTAACAGCACACTTGACTAGCTGCTTTCCCATCCCCCAGAGTTATCAGATTCCCAGCCCTCAGAGTTACCAGCTTCCCAGCCCCAATAGTTAACAGCACACTTGACTAGCTGCTTTCCCATCCCCAAGAGTTATCAGATTCCAAGCCCCCAGAGTTAACAACACACTTGAGGAGCTGATTGTCCACCCTTGACAGTTAACAATACACTCGACCAGCTGAGTTCCGTGCACCGAGAGTTAAGAATACATTTGACTAACTGTTGTTTTTTCCAGCCCTGAGAGTTAACAATACATTTCACAAGGCGTTTTCCCAGGCCCAGAGTTAACAGTACACTTGACTAGCTGCTTTCTCAGCCATGTGAGTTAACAATGCACTTGACTAACTGTTTTCCCAGGCCCAGAGTTAATAGTACACTGGACCTGCGTTCACAACATCTCGCACCTGCATGTCGATCAGACTGCGAGGAAACCGCGTAACCCCGTCTTCAAAGAAATGATACGGACATAAAGAACTTAAGGCTGGCGAACAAGCTGACTTGTTAAAATTAAAACTAGACTAACTTTCTTTTTCAAACAATATTCTGGACCGTGCAGTGTTGTCTATTTTGGATGCCATTGTCGGCTGCGAGCGTGTGTGTGTGCGTGCGTGCATGCGTGGTGCGTGCGTGCGTGCGTGCGTGTGTCGTGTGTGTGTGTGTGTGTGTGTGCGTGTTTCGCTATGTCTTTTATGAATAAGTACGTTTATTAATATGCTGTTATGCTATCGATTTGTACATGAATATTAATGCGCTGTATGTTTTTCGTTAATTAAGCTGCAAAATAGTTTGTATAAAGTCCATATAATAATTTTTATTTTTATTATTAGAGGTAGGTATTAGGAAGGTAGGCTAGGTAGATGATTATTAATTTTGCTTAACGATTTGCAAACATTAGTAATATGAAGGTAGCCAAAGAAATGAAGAGAGAGAGAGAGAGAGAGAGAGAGAGAGAGAGAGAGAGAGAGAGAGAGAGAGAGAGAGAGAGAGAGAGAGAGAGAGAGAGAGAGAGACAGCCAGACAGACGACAGACAAGACACAGAGAGAGAGAGAGAGAGAGAGAAGAGAGAGAGAGAGAGAAGAGAGAGAGAGAGAGAGAGAGAGAGGAGAGAGAGAGAGAGAGAGAGAGAGAGAGAGACTCAGAGAGAGCAGACAGAGAGACAGAGAGACAGACAGACAG
>JABMCL010001252.1:182500-190000 GCA_018857735.1 Alviniconcha marisindica
CCTGCCTACCCGCTGTGAATAACATCACATGCCTAACCGCTGTGGGTAAAACACATGACTACCTGCGTGCCTACCCTCTGTCGGTAAAATCACATGCCTACCCGCTCTGAGTAAAACACGTACGAATTCACCTCTGCAGGTCGACTGCGAATTCAGCACAGTCCCAGACGAAACCCAAAGTCAACCAGCTGCCTGCCTACCCCCTGTGAGTAAAACCATATGCCTACCCCCTGTGAATAAAACCATATGCCTACCGCTGTGGGTAAAACTGCATGCCTACCTGCTACCCGCTGTGGGTAAAAGTACATGTCTACTCGCTGTGGGTAAAACCACATGCCTACCCGCTGTGAGTAAAACCACATGCCTACCCGCTGTGAGTAAAACCACATGCCTACCCGCTGTGAGTAAAACCACATGCCTACCCGCTGTGAGTAGAAACCACATGCCTACCCGCTGTAGGTAAAACCACATGCCTACCCGCTGTGAGTAAAACCACATGCCTACCCGCTGTGAGTAAAACCACATGCCTACCCGCTGTAGGTAAAACCACCCTATGCTGGTGGCTACTGGAGTTTCCCTACCAAAGTAGCGTGGCGTCATCAAAACTGAAAAACGCATTTGGAATTCTGGGCTGGAATTTCCCCACTACCATAACCTTCCTCGTTAAAAAAGACATTCCGCTAGACGGTGTCTCCCTCTTTTGGCTGCGTAAATAATACTCCGATTGAGATAGGACTGACCACGCCCCACGTGACCTGAAACGAAAAGCGAAGCGGTCCGGTACCATCTCTACGAAGCGGTCCTGTACCAGTTAACTCTGTTTGCTATGCTATCGGACATGAGAAACCGAAAGATAGACAAACACATAGACAGACACTGGAGAAAAAAAGAGACAGTGAGATCCACACTTCTCTCCGACCGTTAACGTAAATCCGTACCTTCAAATTTGAGACCCACTTACTGTACGTAATATCAAGAGCTCGTACATATGATCTGCGCAGGTCCAGCGAGTTGATTATATTTTCAACCCGAGAACCTCAAGACATGTGAATTGTGACCTCTTTTTTTACCCGCTATCCTCCAAATGCAAAATCTGTAACCCACTGATCCCTGCCCTCTCTTCCCCATCCTTCACCACTAAGTATAATTCCTCTACTCAGTCCTTCCCCCTCCAATGCCCCCATCCTCACAAAGGAGAGAGAGAGAGAGAGAGAGAGAGAGAGAGAGAGAGAGAGAGAGAGAGAGAGAGAGAGAGAGAGAGAGAGAGAGAGAGAGAGACACACACACACACACACACACACACACACACACACACACACACACACACACACACACACCACACACACACACCGAGAGATAGAGACAGAAACAGAGAGACAGACAGACAGGAACAGACAGAAACAGACAGAGACAGAGACAGACAAACAGACAGAGACACAGAGACAGACAGAGACAGAGAGACAGACAGACAGAGAGACAGAGAGGGTGACAGATAGACAGAGAGACAGACACAGACAGAGACTGAAACAGAGAGACCAGAGAGACAGACAGAGACAGACAGACAGACAGACAGACAGACAGACAGACAGACAGACAGACAGGCAGGCAGAGACTGAAACAGAGAGACAGAGACAGACAGACAGACACACACACACACACACACACACACACACACACACACACACACACACACACACACACACACACACACACACACACACGCACACAGAAAGACACAGACAGACAGACAGACAGACAGAGAGGGTGGCAGATAGACAGACAGAGAGAGAGAGACAGACAGACTGACAGAGAGAGGGGGAGATGCAGAGCCAGAGAAGACCGAGAAAGCCTCAGACGCTGAAATACAATCATTTGATTGGTTTCCTGGCTGCTGCCCTGGTGACGCCGACCGGAAGCGAAGCCAGATGCTGACGACAGGAGCGGATAAAGAATCACCTGCAAGCCCCTGATGCAATTTGGAGCCAGGGGAAATGTGCCATTATTTTCGTAATCACCCGCTCTTTGCTAGACACAGAGTACATTAGGCGTGCCAACAGCTTCTGGCCGAAGCACAGCGGGCCACGGCCATATCGCAGCTCCGCTAAAGGATGCCGGTAATGCGGCACCTTCGTGACATGAAAGGGAAACAAAATGGACTGAAATTCGCCACATCTGGTTTCTTCTCCGCGAAGTCTGTCGTGCAGCTTGTGCACTTTGAGAAAAAAAAAAAAAAAAGAAGAAGAAGAAAAAGAAGAAGAAAGCACACGTATGTACACACGCGCAGGCACGGGCACACACACACACACACACACACACACACACACACACACACACACACACACACACACACACACAAACACACACACCACACACACACACACACACGACAGACATGCACACTCACACACACACACACACACACACACACACACACACACACCACACACACGACAGCATGCACACTCACACACACACACACACACCACACACACACACACACACACACACACACACACACACACACACACACACACACACACACACACACACACACACGCGCGCGCGCACACGCACGCACGCACACACATACATTTCCCCCCAGTGCCTTCAATACAATACAATTACATTTACTTGTTCAAAAACGTTCAAACATGGAATTACTATCAACTGTTATTTCATGGATCTCTGATTATCCTACGAATAGACTGTAGCGTGTACGGTTGAATGGAATAATGTCATCTGCTGTTCGTGCAAACACTGGTGCACCTCAAGGTACAGTTTTAGCACCCTTCTGTTCTCACTGTATACAGTTGACTGTAGAAGCCCTGATGAGCCATGTCCTCTAGCAAAATTTGTAGATGATACAAAACTGGTTGGAAAAATTAGTAATGATAAGGATGCACTATACCACAAGGAGATTCAGAATTGTGTGAATTACGTGTATTTGAATGTTTCCAAGACGAAAAAGATATGCATTGATTTTAGGAAGAATCAAAGATGCTCCAAACCAGTCTACATTAAAGGAGAAGCAGTGGAGAGGGTAGATACATATAAGTACTTTGGTGTGGTTGTTGATAGTAAATTGAACTGGACAGATACCATCAACTCTGTACTAAAAAAGTGAACTCGAGAATGTATTGCACGAAAAAGCTGAAATCTTTTGGAGTCAATTCAGATATGCTAGTCACTTTTTTTATAATGCTCTAATATGTCTGTTGGGGCAGGAATATTTCCAAATTTGATAGAGAGAGGTTGGAAAGGATAGTTAAAAAAGCAGATCATGTTGCGGGAAAGCCACTGGACAGTTTTAAAACTCTACATGACATGAGACTGTATACATTTTGTTAATCATAATACAGATACTAAATGATCCTACACGTCCAATGAAACACTAACATGATAGCAGATGCAGCAACATGGGTGGGATATGTTTACTCACGAGAATAAATACAAACCGTGATAAAGCCTTGGTTTATCCCTCGACTTTGTCAGTTTTTAATGAAAATAATAACGGTCATTAACCGTATGCGCGCATGCGCCAGGACGTCTGCTGAGGATGATAACTTTGCAAGGGAGAGTGGGGGATATGTGTACCTAATGATTTTATTTAATTTGAGAGTTTTGGTTCTGGTTTATCAAATATAACATTATTCCAGGTAATTTTGGTTTTGCTAGTTATTAGCATTAGATCAGTGCTTTAGCGTGTGTCTATTGAGAGACAGGGGGTGTATGCTTAAGAGTAGTACGAGTGTGTGTTTCATGACTTCGAATTACTGAGAGGTGTATAATTCAATTCTTCGTTTTGAGTTACCGTATAAGATCGAACAACAGCTTTAATTTCCCGCTGGGATAAATAAAGTATATTGTTCTTGATACACACACACACACACACACACACACACACACACACACCCCACACACACACACACACACACATTCCACACACCCCCACAAAACACACACACACACACACACACACACACACACACAACACACACCACAACACACACACGCACGCACGCACGCACGCACGCACGCACGCACGACCACCCCGCACTCACACACACACCACACACACACCACACACACACACACACCCCACACACACACACCACTCACACCCACACACCACACCACACAACACACACCCACACACACCACACCACATGCACGCCGCACCCCACCACGCACGCACACACACACACACATACCTCCCCCCCCCCCCCCCCACACACACACATACACTTTGGAAAGAAAAAGTCAAATGGTTATATCAATCGTTACAGACGAAATGGTAAGTATTGATTATTGATTGTGTCTGCGTCCATTAATTGCTTCGAAAAGAAAAGAAAAAAAAGAAAATCAGTATAGTGGTAGGCCCTGAATACACGAAAACTGGTCACCCAATAAAATCGTTTGGATTCAGAACAATTGCCTGTAGACAATTCACAAATCATTTGAAGTTAGTTTAGTTAAAAACTTGAATAAAGAAATCTTTTTATAATTATGTCGGGGTGTTATCGACCGGAACAAGGCTTCAATATGAACTCGCCGCACAGCATCCTCGAAAACGATCCCAGTTTATTGGCACACAAGGAAATAACCATAAATATCTGGAGGCAGTGTCGTGAAAAAGTGTCCCGTCTGATGTCGTAATCAAACTCATCAACCGAACATCAGCAGGCCTGCGATTCGTTTTGAGATGAAAAACAAATACGCAAGACTGGTTCTCGTGTGTATTTTCCAAATATGATTTGAAGAACATTGGCGATAAATTGTTAACCAGCAATGCCTGATGACAAGTTGACTTCTTTGTGTCATTAACTGGGATTTGGCTTTTTTTTGTTTTGGAAATGACAGCCGGGTTATTTATCTGGTAACAGGATTTTACGTTGTAACCTCCTGTTGACGCACACGGTTACTTCAGAAACATGTTTGTAAATATATATATATATATATAGGTGTCAAGCATTTTCAAATTCGATTTCTTGCCTCAAGGAAAGCCAGCTGTCACCGATTCACGTTACTCAGAAGAAAAACAACAACTCTGAAACAAGAATGACTGCTAGCGTTCTAAAACAAGATCCAAAAACAAACAAGGTTCAAAAGAACGCTTATTTATTAAGACACAAACACGCAGATTATGTGTTTGTGTCTTAATAAATAAACGTTCTTTTAAACCTTTTATGTGTTTGGATCAGAATAAATGATCTTATATTTCGGAGACATTTCCTGAAAATTTGCCAGTATTTTCTTCTCTCCTCTCTCTCTCTTCTCTCTCTCTCTCTCTCTCTCTCTCTCTCTCTCTCTCTCTCTCTCTCTCCCTTTTTTGTTTGTTTGTTTTTTGTTTGTTGTTGTTTTGTTTTTGTTTTGTATGCTTTTGTTTTGCTTTATTCTTGTTTTATTTTTTTCTGCTGTGTCGTGAACATACCTGGATACCTCTGGCATGGCCTCAGACCCCGCCTTGGCTTCAGGTGTGGCATGCACAACACATTAATTGCTACCAATACAAACACAAAAGCTATAGTATATATCCAAATGTTGTAATGCGCTACATCTTTATGTGGGGACTTTCTTTAGCCACGACACCACACTCCGAGCATCGCTTTCCGGCACCTTCGTCCAAACTCTGCCAGATTTAGTTACGCCACTGAAGGGGCACTCTTTATCTCCGCGCAGCTGTCCACCGACGCGGTCAGCGCCCTCCGAACGGTTCGGGTACTAATATGACTGTAGAAGCAACCTAGCGCAAAGCACGCACGTAAACATGAGACGCATCCACCCCGGGTGAAAGAAAGAGTTCCGTCTGATTCAACGATTGTGGTTTTATTTGTGCTGGTGTAAACTTTGTTGGCGGCTATAAATGACACGCCTTGTTTCATTTCAGTTGTTTGTAACAAACTTAATACTGTTTGAGCACCAACAAAAAACTGCTCGTTAGCTGACAGTTTTCTGGACACTATGGCGTAACTAAATACGGCAGTGGTTGAAGGAAGGATGTCGTAAACCAGTGCTTGGAGTTTGGGTACTGATAAGACTGTGGAAACAACCTAGCACCCAAGCACGCACGTAAACATGAGACGCATCCACCCCGGGTAAAAAAAAAAAGAGTTCTGTCTCGATTCAAACGATTTGGGTTTTATTTGAGCTGGCGTAAGCAGCATAAAACAAATGTCTGATATAATCTGAGTTGTTTGTAACAAACTTACTACTGTTTGAGCACCAACGAAAAACTGCTCGTTAGCTGACAGTTTTCTGGACCCTATGGCGTAACTAAATACGGCAGTGGTTGAAGGAAGGATGTCGTAAACCAGTGCTTGGTAAAAGGAAGGATGTCGTAAACCAGTGCTTGGTTAAAGGAAGGATGTCGTAAACCAGTGCTTGGTTAAAGGAAGGATGTCGTAAACCAGTGCTTGGTTAAAGGAAGGATGTCGTATACCAGTGCTTGGTTAATGGAAGGATGTCGTATACCAGTGCTTGATTAAAGGAAGAATGTCGTAAACCAGTGCTTGGTTAAAGGAAGAATGTCGTAAACCAGAGCTTGGTTAAAGGAAGGATGTCGTAAACCAGTGCTTGGTTAAAGGAAGGATGTCGTAAACCAGTGCTTGGTTAAAGGAAGGATGTCGTATACCAGTGCTGGTTAATGGAAGGATGTCGTAAACCAGTGCTTGTTTAAAGGAAGGATGTCGTAAACCAGTGCTTGGTTAAAGGAAGATGTTGTAAACCAGTGCTTGGTTAAAGGAAGGATGTCGTAAACCAGTGCTTGGTTAAAGGAAGAATGTCGTAAATCATGCTTGGTAAAATGTGCTGTCGTAAACACTGCTAGCTAAAGGAAAGGGAAATGGCCTTAAACCAGTGCTTGGTAAAGGAAGGATGTCGTAAACCAGTGCTTGGTTAAAGGAAGGATGACGTAAACCAGTGCTTGGTTAAAGGAAGGATGTTGTAAACCATTGCTTGCAGTTTGCCACGACACGTGCTCCTTGCATGGCAGCATCCACCCTGCAAAAAGGGAGCTAAATCTCCGAAGATGGCGTGTGGCTGCCCATGTGGCGGGGTGTTAAAAGTTAAAGAAACAAAACAAAAAACAAATGAGAGCCGGTTTGGCCTAGCAGTAAGGCGTTAGGCTGGTAAGCAGAGAGACCTCGGTTCGAATCTGCTTCGGCTCTCCTTTCTCTTCAGATGTAGTGGTCTGTGGACACTGTCTTGTGACTTTGTCCCTCACAATTATGAAACATGAAAATGGCTCTCATCGCTGCCCAGCTTAATGCCGGTCATTCTGGTGGTGACAGTGTGACGATAGGTGTATCATCTCCCTCTTCCCCCCACCTCCATACCCCCTTCCCCCCTTCTCCCCGCACATAATAAGCCTTGTGGTTTCCGTGGACGTTAAGCATAATGTTTATTTACAAATCTGTAAATATATATATAAAAGACATATATTATAGTTTTTGTTTTTGTTTATGCAATGCTTTCCCCCAGTGGAATGCATTATTTTGTCAC
>JABMCL010001252.1:200000-202500 GCA_018857735.1 Alviniconcha marisindica
TGCGGTGGCAGCTTTTGTTCCTAAGGGACGTCAGGACGGCAAATATATCTTGCTCATTTTGGTGGACATGGGCCAGCCAATGTGCTTTCCCATTGCCACACTTCCGGTGTTGGCAAATCGGTCTTTCATTCTTTGAGTGAGTGAGTGAGTGGCTCACAACAAGACGTCTGGCAACTTCCCGCTCTGCTGATCCATCATTCATCCACCCTCTGTCAACATCGCTGAGCCGTCGTCTATGAGGCACGGTTAGGAAAGTGCCAGAAATTAGGCAAGAAATACCCCTCAGTCTAGCCAAGTTCACTGAAATGTGTTTAGAACTGAAACGTGCTGTACGTGCCATACACTTTTCTTTCGGTTGGAACCCGCTTTTTTTTTTTTTTTTTTAGTTTTGTTGTTCGTGGTTGTTACGTTTATTTTGCTGTCTATTGTAGCACGAGGAACAGTGACAGTCAAATGCTTGTCAAAATCGTGTGCCATCTTACAGTACTTGTTATCAGTCCAATGGTTTTGCGCAATATCAATTTTACTACTTGATACATGATTTAAAGATTCCTTTAATTGTTTTGAGGTGAGTGAATGTGTGTGTATATGTGTGTGTGCGTGCGTGCGTGCGTGTATGTGTGTGTATGTGTGTGTGTGTGTGTGTGTGTGTGTGTGTGTGTGTGTGTGTGTGTGTGTGTGTGTGTGTGTGTGTGTGTGTGTGTGCGCACGTGTACGTGTGCTCTGTGTGTGTGTGTGTGTGTGTGTGTGTATGCGTGTGCGCTGTGGTGTGTGTGTTTGTGTGTGTGTGTGTGTGTGTGTGTGTGTGTGTGTGTGTGTGTGTGTGTGTGTGTGTGTGTGTGTGTGTGTGTGTGTGTGTGTGTGTGTGCGTTCTAGAAGCATGGCAACATTTGAGTGATTTGCGCCACTGGGAAATCAGACATTTTGCATTATTTCGTCTTCTTCTTTCTGTCAGAAACTGAAAAAAGAAAGTAAGACACTGGATCCTGACAGACTGCAAGATGAATGGGACTGGAATCAGCCAATTCTACACAATACTGGCCTTTACGCACGTGCATCTTCCACAAAAAGACGGGACATTTCGTTTGTTTTGTTGTCGCTGTTGTTTTAATATTGCTTCAAAAAGGTATCTGTTTAATTTTCTGTTCATCGTATGTTTTGGACTGCATTTTTATAGGTCCTCGTGAATTTATAGACAGTAGTGAACTATCTCTCTCTCTCTCTCTCTCTCTCTCTCTCTCTCTCTCTCTCTCTCTCTCTCTCTCTCTCTCTCTCTCTCTCTCTCTCTCTCTCTCTCTCAACGGCAGATATGTGAGTCGGCCTTTGTGCTAATATCTTCACCGTTGAGAAATAAAGTTCAATCAAAGAAAATCTCTTCTCTCTCTCTCTCTCTCTCTCTCTCTCTCTCTCTCTCTCTCTCTCTCTCTCTCTCTCTCTCTCTCTCTCTCTCTCTCTCTCTCTCTCACTCACACACACACACACACACACAAACACACTCACGCGCGCGTGTGAGTGTGTGTGTGTGTGTTGTGTGTGTGTGTGTGTGTGTGTGTTGAGTGTGTGTGTGTGTGTGTGTGTGTGTGTGTGTGTGTGTGTGTTGTGTTTGTGTGTGTGTGTGTGTGTGTGTGTGTGTGTGTGTGTGTGTGTGTGTGTGTGTGTGTGTGTGTGTGTGTGTGTGTGTGTGTGTACGCTCGAAATATCAACCAATGCTAAACTGGGCCAAACAATAAATATGACAGGGAAGAAAAACGGACACAATCTGATTGCAATCAATGCCGAATTATTTGATCCCACCATTACGAATACGTGCCATTAATCTCTCTTTGTTTCTAGCGAGAGCCTGACGTGTTCGTTGAGAGCGTGCGTCCCTCCGCCGAACTCTTTGGTCGCCAATCAATAACGTGAAGGCAAAACACGCCGACATTTCTATCAGGGGGGGACCCAATGCCGGAACACTGTGGAGACGGCAGCCCTGAAAATACCTCTGCTGGGTCTGGCAGATAAGAACAAGTCGGTGATTTCGTCTGCAATCAGTCTTCCTGATGCTGCAGACTTTGTAGATGACCCCCGCCGTCCACATTCCCCCACCCCCACCCCCCTCCTACCCCACCCCCACCACTCCCCGCCCCCCTCCCTCCCCCCCCCCCCTCCCCCCCCCCGTCCCCGTGCGCGCCTGGTGTTGTTGTGTCTGTAGACGTTATGTACTAATTAGTCCCACTGCTTCAGTCACCAAAATCCAAAACAGACTGTTTCCAAAGAACATTCAGGAGGCGAAGTCACCAAGGCGACAGAGATGGGAAACGAGACTTGCTAGGAGTGCACATAATTAAGCTACGGCGTGGAGGACAAAATATCTACACGTTCTAGTCGATTTTGTGAACCACCATGATTAGCTAGCGCAACAAGAGATAGAATATAATGGGAATAGTCATTTACACTCACACTGCTACGTCTAGACACGATAGTCACGCGCGATGCCTTGTCTATGCAGCCATATGCT
>JABMCL010001252.1:212500-217500 GCA_018857735.1 Alviniconcha marisindica
GTTGGAAACCCCACAGCTCGGATCCATACATAAGAATCGTTAGGATCTGGGCATCACACATTAAAAAAATACATTTCTCGGTATATTTCCGAGTCTCCACAGACATTGAGTATCTGGCTGGTTCTGATCTTTGCCTTAGCGGCCAAATCACCAACAGCTTGTGTCAAAGACAATCTGGTGGTAAAATACAACCCCAGGTACTTATAGCTATTTACAACCTCTATCTCCTCATCACCATACCTCCAGACCTCATTAGCCGCAAGGAAACCTCCTTTTCTGAATACAGTAATCTTGGTCTTGCTCATATTAACTGTCACTGAAAAATTATCAGCAAAATGTTTCAA
This sequence comes from Alviniconcha marisindica, assembly GCA_018857735.1. NCBI lineage: Eukaryota > Metazoa > Mollusca > Gastropoda > Provannidae > Alviniconcha > Alviniconcha marisindica. The sequence continues at coordinate 212,845 of JABMCL010001252.1, forward strand.
AATATCAATCTGCCTTTGCAGACCCGCCACACAGTAAACGGCAAATAGAACATCGTCAGCAAATAGCATTATCAAGATCTGTACAACATCTGGTGTTAACTGCACACCATACATACTATTTTGGGCTATCTCCAGAGCTAGCTCGTTTATCAAAAAGGAAAACAGTGTAGGCGAAAGCACACACCCTTGTCTGACCCCAATAGGACACTCAAAAAACTCTGTTAGATTATCTGGGCATCGAACACAAGACCTTACACTTATGTACATGCTTTGCAAAATTCTCAGCACTTTTCCGCCTACACCAGATTTCCTTAGCACATTCCACAAAACACTCCTGTTGATGGTGTCAAACGCCTTTTTAAAGTCTACAAAGCATACGTAGACCTTACCAGATTTCTTTAACAGATATCGTTGAACAATAGCATATAATACAAACATGTTGTCGACGGTCGAATGACCTGCACGAAAACCACTTTGTTCCTCAACAATTTTATCATTTTCATCAGCCCACAGTGTAAGTCGTTTGTTTAAAATGTGTGCAAACACTTTCCCTAGAATACTCAGCAATGAGACACCTCGGTAGTTATCAGGGTCGTCTTTGTCCCCACTTGTGAATTGGGACAATGATAACACCACTCCACGCACTCGGGGAGAGAGAGAGAGAGACAGACAGACAGACAGACAGACAGACAGGCAGGCAGACAGACAGAAAGAGAGAGAGAGAGAGAGAGAGAGAGAGAGAGAGAGAGAGAGAGAGAGAGAGAGAGAGAGAGACAGAGACAGAGACAGAGACAGAGACAGAGAGACCGACAGACAGACAGACAGACAGACAGACAGACAAGACAGACAGACAGACAGACAGACAGACAGACAGACAGAGACAGAGACAGAGAGACAGACAGACAGACAGACAGGCAGGCAGACAGGCAGACAGAGAGAGAGAGAGAGAGAGAGATCAAACAAAGCCAGTTACCAACAAGATGAACACCAGTCTGGGATACTATTTGCTCACTGATACTCTTTGCTCACTGTTCAGTAACTTAATGTCTCTGACAGCTCGCAATGAGCTTATTCGGCTTTTACGTGCGATAACATAATATCACAGACATCCCCTGCAGACCTTGTCAAAGCAGAGACTGAAAACAAAGTTGTAAAGCAAAGATGATTGATTTTTTTATAACAGTCACTTGATATGACAAGCCCTTTCTTTCCAATACTGCTACCAGTCGCTTCATTCGGTTATTGTCGCGATGTCTCGGAAAATGAGTTTGGTCCCAAGATAAGGAAGGCAAGAACAATTAGGCCATTAGCTGGTAATTACGTCTGCTTTACCTCCATAGCTTGATAATCGCGGTTATCTTCTAACCAGTGACGACAGTGAACAAATCGGCGTGCGTGAAAGGCTTCCTGTATTATGTAAACTTATGTATCAATGTGTATAATTCACAGTGACATGGTTTATTTGTATCTTTATAATCATGCTATTGATTACATGGGGGTGGGGATAGATCAGTGGTTAGAGCGCCGGACTCGTGATCGAAAGGTCGCGGGTTCGAATCCCTGCAGGATCGGCGGGATAAACTTTTTTTCTTCTCCAGGGTCAACTTTCTGTGCTGACTCTTATTTCGGTATCCGTTCCACCCCGTGTTACCGCAGTAGCACGTAAAAGACCCCGGTCATTCTGCCAAAAGTGCAGGTGGCAGGTTACAGCTAAACACGCATACACCTTACGTATGTGGCTTGCATGAAGTGACACGGTGCATGGGTGTATGGTGCACACAGAACGCGCCGAAATGGCAGCAGTTTCATGTGGCACCTGCCATGCCAGCGCTGTAAGTACACCAATTCGGCGGATATTCAAAATCTCGCTATAAAAAAAACTAGTCACTCATGTAGAATCACATGCGTGCGCAGTGAGTCTGCTCGAGGGCGGAGAAATAGCGCTATATAAAAGCGATCAATAATAATAATAATAATAATAATGTCACAATACGTGGATTGAACTGCAACCCCAGTGCCGATGTGAATTTATGAGAAATGTATGAGAATGTGAGTGGAAATGACACGTAGACAAGGTGGTAGTCCTATATCTTAGCGCCATTAGTCTGGCGCACACACAAATGCTAATACGACTATTCGGCCGGCCTAATCGCGTTTAAAATTATAGACTCCTATTTCAGCACGGTTCTGATGCTTGCGTTACCGACGGAGGCTGATCTTGAGGAGAAAACGAACATTGCACGGACCGAGGCCGCCCCACGTGCCACTGAAGACTACAAATTATTCAAGAAAGTTTAGATTCAGGAATCAAGACACGTAATAAGCACCACAGACCACGAGAGAAAATCTCGAATGGGAATGGGAATGGGAAATCTCGAATGTGAAGGGAAATCTCAAATGGGAATGGGAATGGGAAATCTCGAATGGGAATGGGAAATCTCGAATGGAAGGGGATGGGTAAAGAAAATCTGATGGAAAAATTCAATGAAATGGGAAAATCTAAATTTTGAAGGGGTCCAATCAGTGTTTAGTTTTAGACGTCACGCGTGTTGCGTTGTCGGCAAACAAGGGACTTTCCAGATGTAATAATAACCACAAGCCAATATGTAGCCATTTCTGAGGCTACTGACGACCCGTGCATGTGGACAGAGCCGGACTTATGGACACTTTAAGTAGCCAGTCGTGACAAGTGGCGATCGGCGTTTAGCTCTATTTACTCATTACACATAATCATCGGCGGTTATATCAGGGCGATCAAGGTAACCCACAGAGACCGGTTTGGCCTAGCGGTAAGGCGGTAGGCTGGTAACCATGTGCCTACGTGGATTTCAATGGAGATGTGACCAAAACGGTCAGTCGCAGAAGGCGATGTCTCTGGTGGGAGAATCTCTCTCTCTCTCTCTCTCTCTTTTCCCCTTCTCTCCCCTTCTTTTCTCTCTCTCTCTCTCTCTCTCTCTCTCTCTCTCTCTCTCTCTAAGTTCTCAAAACTTGGAGACCAGCAGAGAAATGAAAATACCGCAGTTTCATCTTCAGCGTCTGCAGACTGAAGAAATAACATTAATGGACCTGATTCGATTCTGTCTTGGCTGAGAAACAGAAATTCTGTCGGTTTCGGTGCATTGTGTATAACGTTGAATATTGATGACGCTCGTTGGAACAAAATGAGTATGTCGTGTATGACATGTCAGCTTTGTCGAACATTTGGGCACTCTTCTCGTTTATAGAAGTGTATTTTCTCGAAAAAATCGGGATTTAGTTGTTCGACCACCTCCCCCCAGTTCAGTTCTCTCCCCTCCCCCCCTCCCCCCCCCCCTTTCTTTCCCTTCCCCTCTCTTCTCTTTCTCCCCTCTTTTCCTCTTCTTCCTTTAAACCCCCTTTCCCCCCTCCCCCCCCCCCCTCTCCCTCTCTCTCAAAATCCCGCCTCTCCCCCCCCACCATTCCTCTTCCCTTTAACAGTGAAGAAACCGAAACCATGGTTAGGTTTACAATGGACTCGCCCTCTTCATCAAAGCCAGGTGTAAGGACAAGGTGAGTACAGGGAATAAGTTGGGGTTTACACCCAGTCAACCAGTGTGGTTATATCAGGGCGATCAAGGTAAGCTAACCCACAGAGAATCGGTTTGGCCTAGCGGTAAGGCGGTAGGCTGGTAAGCGGAAGGACCTCGGTTCGATACCGCTTCGGCTCTCCTTTCTCTTCAAAAGTTGTGGTTTGTGGACACGGTCTTGTGGCTTTGTCGCTCACAATTATGAAACATTAAAATGGCTCTCATCGCTGCCCACCTTAATGCAGGAGTCATTCTGGTGGTGACAGTGTTGCGGTAGGTATATAATCTCCCTCTTCCCCCACCTCCATACCCCCTTCCCCCCTTCTCCCCGTCCCTAATAAGCCTTATGGTTTCTGTGGACGTTAAGCACCGTGTTTACTTACTTACTTAGCTAACCCACACGTCGTGGAAGTAAAACCCAGGGAGGTGCGAGTGTCAGGGTCAGTGCTGGTGATGTGCAGGAGAGAGGCTGAGAAGATAACTACATAATTGACGAAGACAATGATAGTGATTATTCTGGTTGCAAAAGACGGCGGAAGACGACTGTGACAACAGTGGTGTTGACTATGGCAACCAGGGCGATGACGACGAACAAAGGTGTAGACAAAGGAAGAGACGTCATTCATTAAAAATAAAATTATTTATTTAAAAAAAAATCAGTTTCGAACAAAATGTGTGTTTGAGATGTTTCCTACATCGATTTCTAACGACGTTTCACAAGACGGTCATCTCTCGGAAGGACAGATGGAAAATCAATACTCTTTCTGTTTCTGGCGTCTAAACATGGACAGAGACCGATGTTTCCTTTTTTTTCTCCTTTTGTTGGTGTGTGTGTGTGTGTGTGTGTGTGTGTGTGTGTGCGTGCGTGCGTGTGCGTGCGTGCGTGCGTGCGTGCGTGCGTGCGTGCGTGCGTGCGTGCGTGCGTGCGTGCGTGTGTGTGGGTGCGTATCTGTGGGTGAGTGTGTGTGGTGTGTGTGTGTGTGTGTGTGGTGTGTGGTGTGTGTGTGTGTGTGTGTGTGTGTTGGTGTGTGTGTGTTGTGTGTGTTGTGTGTTGTGTGTGTGTGCGTGTGTTTGGTGTGGTGTGCGTGGTGTGTGTGTGGTGTGTGTGTGT
>JABMCL010001252.1:222500-225000 GCA_018857735.1 Alviniconcha marisindica
GTTGGTGTGCTGTCGTGGTTTGTGTGTGCGTGCGTGCGGGTGTGTGTGTGTGTGTGTGTGTGTGTGTGTGTTTTGTGTGTGTGTGTGTGTGTGTGGTGTGTGTGGGGCGTGTGCGTGTGCTCTGCGATTCCACAGGCACTCGTCGAGGAGAGATGACGGGCCGTTGTGGGGGTTGGATGATCCAGCCTGTTTCACAGTTGATACAAATACAAATGCACTTTAACGACCGAGGGGTTCACATCTGCGGGCTTGGTCAGAGCTTGGGTCTTGCCAGTGCAATCCGTCGTTATTTATCTATCTATTTATTTATTTATATGAACAACTGTTGAGAGCCTCATCTCCAGATGAGTTTTAAGCGCTTTACAATGGCAACTATAGCGTTATTGTACGCGTCTGCGCTCTAGTCGTATATGACTCTGAATGAGTCACCGTACCTTTACACAGCGCGTTTTGAATATTAACCGGAAGTAGTTAAACAGCGCTGTTTGATTATTGCGTCGCTGGTGCCACATGATACTGCAGCCGTCTCGGCGCACGTTCTGTGTGCACTGTGCAACCATGCGCTAGTTTACAGTTTCACTTTATTCAAAAGCACATACGTGGGATGCATGCATGTTTAACTGAAACCTGCCACCTACACTTTCGGCAGAATGATCCGGATCGTGTACGGATCTTGTACCTGCTACGGCGGTAACAGGGGGATAAACGGGTACCGAAGTAAGAGTCAGCACAGGAAGCTGACCCTGGAGAAGACCATTTTCCCGCTGCTCCTGCCGGGACTCGAACCTGAGACCTTTCGCTCACGATCCCGTCGCTCTACCCCTGAGCCATCCCCGCTCCCCTTTGTCCCACTGATGGCTGTTGTTTCCCGACAGTAATACTTGCACACTGTTGTTGTCTTTAATGTTGTTTGTTGTTGCTGTTATGCCTCTTCTTCCTTCTTCTTCTACATTTGCGGTTGACTGAACGCAAAAGGCTATCTGTCTGTCTGTTTATCAGTCTCTCTCTCTCTCTTTTCTCTCTCTTCTCCCCCTCTTTTTTTATTTTTTATTTTTTTTTTTTATTTTTTTTTTTCCCTTTTTCCCGTTGATTATTATTATGATTATGTATGGGTTTTATTAAAAGTATGTATGAAAGTATTTTTTGGGATGTATGTATGTATGTATGTATTTTTATTATGTATTTTTTATTATTTCTATCTATCTATCTATCTATCTATCTATCTATCTATAAAAAAAAAAAACCAACCTATTCTCTGGGGTACCCAAACTCATGCGCTTTACAACTTCCCAACATTTTCTAATTTTACAACATAATCATATAATTATGACAACTGACAATGTATATATACAAATACGTGCCATATGAGAAACCAATATATAAAAAAAATGAAACATTATATTTACCTACCCATAATTCCATTTCCCTCACCACCCCCGCCCCCAACTACCCACAAACACACACCCAAAAAAACACACACCCAAAAAACACCAAAAGAAACCCCGGAAGCAGGGCAGACCCCCCAAACAACAAACACCACACACACACCTATGAAAAAGGAGGGTTCGTAAAAAAATAAAACTGGGGAAAAAAAACTATTATCTATCTATCTATTATCAGTTCCATATAAAAATCTGTTCTATCTATATATCTATCTATTGCCATATATCATTCCATATAATAATGGTTCTATTTTCTTCATTATTTCTATCTACTATCTATCTTCACGGCCTTTATTATATAAAAAAATAGTTTTACTCTTTTACTTCTATCTATCATCTATCTATCTATCTATCTATCTATCTATCTTCTATCTTCTATCTATCTATAGTTCCATATAATAAAGCTGTTTACTTTTTCTATCTATCTTCTATCTATCTAATTTTTCTTCTATCTATCTATCATTCCATATAATAAAGCTGTTTACTTTATCTATCTATCTATCTTCTATTTTTATCTGCTATCTATCTATCCCTTTTTTATCTTTTAAACTATCTATCTATCTAATTTTAATCTATTTCCCTTTTTTTTCTTTATTTTTTTATACCAAGGGCTTTTTTTGCTTAGTATACCCCCAAAAAAAAAAAAATTTAAATTTTAAAAGTTTTAATCCTTTTATCTTTCCAATTTCTGTTCATAGTATTAGCAGTAGTAGCGGTAGTATATTGTTATCATCGCAGTGCTATTAGAATATTCATTGCCACATCATTGCCATGTATGTGTGTGTATGTGGAGGAGGGGTGTGCGCGCGCGCGCGTGCGCGCTGTGTGTGTGTGTGTAATATGTGCATACATGTCTGTGTATATACATGAATGTGTTATATGTATATATTCCTTCTATATCTTTTACTTATTAATTTGTTTATATTTTTGTTGTAGTTGTGTTGTGTGTGATGTGTGTTTTGTTTTTGTTGTTGTTGTTTTGTTTTTGTTTTGTTTTTTTTGTTTATTTTATGTACTAATTTAGTATCCATTTCTTTTTCCTTGTTGATATTGTCGTT
>JABMCL010001252.1:237500-250000 GCA_018857735.1 Alviniconcha marisindica
GTCTGCTGCATGTAAACTGTGTTAGTGTGTAGCATGGGGGACGTTTCGTAATCTCGTGTGAGTTTTTTTTTTTGGGGGGGGGGTTTAACACAAAGAAAGGTTCAAAAGAACGCTTATTTATTAGGATACAAACACCCAGTCTGCAAATGTTCGGGGTAATTCCCTTTGTCAAGCTACAAAATTACGGTGAAAAACGATGAAAAATTAGATGAGAAGCGAAATAACTTCTTTTTTGTTTCACCTATATTGTTTTTCTGTCCAGTGCTTGGGATATTTTTGTTTTATTTGTTTTTGTTTTTTAAAGTTCCTCGGAAGCTAAAGCCCAAGGCATGGTGAGGCGATAGCGTTTGCAACCGTTTCCCTACACCCGTGCATATACTGGTATACATTTGCCACTATCAGGCAGCCGCATTCTGGCTTCAGGGATTTCAGTAGTAGAGTTTGCCATACCATACACTCAGATTAGCACAAAGCAAGGTTCGCGTTAACCAGTATTTCCGGCATTTTAACGGATAAGGTAAGCATATACCAAAAACAAAATCAGCAATCGGTCAGGCTGTTATTTTGTTTGACCGGTTCTAAAAAACAACAACAACAAAACGCAACACACAGAGAGAGAGAGAGAGAGAGAGAGAGAGAGAGAGAGAGAGAGAGAGAGAGACTCGAACTCGAATTGTTTATTGTACATCGGCCATAAGCCATTATACAAACAAGAGAGAGAGTGTGATTTAGGTGGGGAAGGGAGCTGGGTGCTTGCTAGTACAGCTCTGGTATTAGTATTACTACCCAGTGTGGATGGCCACGTATGTAGCCGGTTACAGTGATTGTCTGACCGGTTTTCGTCAACCACATTCGCCACCTTATAGATGTCACACCAGCTTGAAACGTGTTTAGCGCCATCACTGTCAAAGTAAGCATGACATTGAACACTTACTACAACAATCATTTTGTTTTGCCCCTAACGTGGCAGACAATCGGTACCAAAACTGGCAATATGAGTAAGCTCTGATCGGGACCCTGTGTGAGTTATTCAGTTCAGTATTGTAACTTTGTTTTAGTGCCATGCTGGTCACCCGTGAAGGACACTGCTATTGGAGCGGAACACAGTCCGCCATATCCGTCCCTTAAATGTCGCTTCATACTGGGAGAAAAACGCGGATTAGTAGCATGGACCAGAATGGCAGAATTTAGAAAGGTAATGTCGTTCTCTCATGTTGCGTTCGAAAGTGGCATGGCCCTTTTGACGAACCGTGCTACGAGGAGCTGTTGCATTATTAAAATATTGACGTAACAGCATAGGGAGTCTGTAAAGTTTGGGAGCTATTCACGGACAAAAGAGAGGAATATTTCCCCATGGTGTATGATACGAAGAGCTGTTGCATTATTAAAATATTGACGTAGTAGCTTAGGGAGTCTATACAGCTACAAGCTGTTCATTGACAAAAAGAGGAACATCTGCCCATGGTGTGGTGTGTGTGTGTGTGTGTGTGTGTGTGTGTGTGTGTGTGTGTGTGTGTGTTTGTGCATTACTATGGTGTGTATGCAAGTATGTGTGTATACACCATAGGAATGCATAAAATAGGAGTAGATAATTAAATGTAAATAATACTTGATATTAATTTTTTAGCCAGGGTTGTTAATGAAACAACAACACACGATCAATTTAGTTCAGTATAACTTTCCTCATCCCGGAAGAGGCAGTTCCAAAATGCGGATCATGAAGGCGCCAGAATGATCGACATGTTGATTGTGGCGTAAAACACCAAGTTACTCTGGGCGTGAAGCATCAGGTTACTTACTTACATGCAACACTCCACGCCCTGATATAACCATAATGGTTGACTGGGCGTAAAACACCAAGTTACTTACTTACATGCAACTCTCCTCGCCCTGATATAACCATAATGGTTGACTGGGCGTAAAACACCAAGTTACTTACTTACATGCAACTCTCCTCGCCCTGATATAACCATAATGGTTGACTGGGCGTAAAACACCAAGTTACTCTGTGCGTGAAACATCAGGTTACTTACTTACATGCAACACTCCACGCCCTGATATAACCATAATGGTTGACTGGGCGTAAACACCAAGTTACTTACTTACATGCAACACTCCACGCCCTGATATAACCATAATGGTTGACTGGGCGTAAAACACCAAGTTACTTACATGCAACGCTCCACGCCCTGATATAGCCATAATGGTTGACTGGGCGTAAAACACAAAGTTACTTAATTACTTAAATGCAACACTCCTCGCCCTGATATAACCATAATGGTTGACTGGGCGTAAAACGCCAAGTTACTTAATTACTTAAATGCAACACTCCTTGCCCTGATATAACCATAATGGTTGACTGGGCGTAAAACACCAAGTTACTTACTTACATGCAACACTCCACGCCCTGATATAACCATAATGGTTGTCTGGGCATAAAACACCCAGTTACTTACTTAAATGCAGCACTCCACACGCCGCAGCAAGGACAACACGACTTGCCGTTATGCGGCGTGACAAAATTTGTCTCTTCTGTTACTTTGATTATTTAAAATTGAAAGAAAAACAAACTGGCTGTATTATATATAACATAGGCAGGTATAGGCGCTTTGTTGATCGGCAAACCGAGTGAAAATATCGTCTCGGGAACAATTATGCCGTGCTGAAGGGAACGATTATGCCGTATTGAAGGGAACGATTATGCTGTGTTGAAGGGAACAGTTATGCCGTGTTGAAAGGAACAATTATGCTGTGTTGAAGGGAACGATTATGCCGTGTTGAAGGGAACGATTATGCTGTGTTGAAGGGAACAATTATGCGGTGCTGAAGGGAACGATTATGCCGTGTTGAAGGGAACGATTATGCCGTATTGAAGGGAACGATTATGCTGTGTTGAAGGAAACAATTATGCCGTGTTGAAAGGAACAATTATGCTGTGTTGAAGGGAACGATTATGCCGTGTTGAAGGGAACGATTATGCTGTGTTGAAGGGAACAATTATGCCGTGTTGAAAGGAACAATTATGCTGTGTTGAAGGGAACGATTATGCCGTGTTGAAGGGAACGATTATGCTGTGTTGAAGGGAACAATTATGCGGTGCTGAAGGGAACGATTATGCCGTGTTGAAGGGAACGATTATGCCGTATTGAAGGGAACGATTATGCTGTGTTGAAGGAAACAATTATGCCGTGTTGAAAGGAACAATTATGCTGTGTTGAAGGGAACGATTATGCCGTGTTGAAGGGAACGATTATGCTGTGTTGAAGGGAACAATTATGCCGTGTTGAAAGGAACAATTATGCTGTGTTGAAGGGAACAATTATGCCATGTTGAAGGGAACGATTATGCCGTGTTGAAGGGAACGATTATGTTGTGTTGAAGGGAACAATTATGCTGTGTTTAAGGGAACAATTATGCCATGTTGAAGGGAACGATTATGCCATGTTGAAGGGAACGATTATGCCGTGTTGAAGGGAACGATTATGCTGTGTTGAAGGGAACAATTATGCTGTGTTGAAGGGAACAATTATGCCGTGTTGAAGGGAACGATTATGCCGTGTTGATGGGGACCATTATGCCGTGCTGAAGGGAACAATTATGCCGTGCTGAAATTTGTTTCGAAATAATCCGCCAGCTATACGAAGCTGCCCCGGGAACATTTCTGCCGCATTCTGTTTCAGTTTTGGTTCAAAATCCGCCAAGCATAGTTAGACGTACAGCATGTGACAGACACCAATAATGTAACGCGCTACAGCGTAATACAGTGGAGCTATATTTACGTCTGTGGTAATACAATAAACTGTTTCCCGGCTTAGCAAAAGTTACTTGGAGCGGAGGGAAGAAAAGAGAGAATAAACGAAGGGAAGGGCTTGGTCAAGAGAAGCGTGGGCGTGTTTATGAGGTGTTTGTCGCTTTTCCTGAAAGTAATGCTCAGGGGAGTGTAGACAGCGTCATGCTGGCTAATGTAACGACTCTGCGTGTTTTCTTTCTGTCCCTTGTGTGTGTGTGTGTGTGTGTGTGTGTGTGTGTGTGTGTGTGTGTGTGTGTGTGTGAGAGAGAGAGAGAGAGAGAGAGAGTGAGAGAGAGAGTGCGTGTCACAGTGTGCGTGTGTGTGTGTGTGTGTGCGGGCACGCGCGCGCGCGTATGTGTGTGTGTGTGTGTGTGTGTGTGTGTGTGTGTGTGTGTGTGTGTGTGTGTGTGTGACTGTCTCCCTGTGTGTGTGTGTGTGTGTGTGTGGGGTGTGTGTGTGTGTGTGTGTGTGTGTGTGGTTCTCTCTCTCTCTCTCTCTCTCTCTCTCTCTCTCTCTCTCTCTCTCTCTCTCTCTCTCTCTCTCTCTCTCTCTCTCTCTCTCTCTCTTGTAATGTGACAACGATGGGTGTGTCAGCAAGCGTAGTAGCTAGCTGCACTGTGTGTTCTGTAGCCTTTTGTTTTCATTTCGGCCCCTTTTCAATGCTATAGTGTTGACACTGCGCACCTACAACTGTGCGGTGTTGATATATATGTATATTTACCATAAGTGCGTGGTGTTGATAGAGTGAAAGTTTCTCTGGCGCAGTCATCACACCGTGTATCTGCGTTCCGATCTTTTCAGCCTGAGCTTCCCGTTACAGCGAGGCCCAGCCTGAGCAGGCCAGAGCGAAACACCTCTAACAGATCGCGATGGTTTGAATGGAGATGTTTTCCCGTGTTCTGTGATGCAAATCTTTTCACTTTTGGTTTTATTGAATATCTCACAATGAACACTCCCCTACAACCACCCCCCCCCCCCCCCCCCCCACCCCCTTTTTTTTTTTTTTTTTTAGATTTCGAACTTTTGCATGCAAAATTGTACTTTCTTCAAACGCGACAGGAAAACACAACCACTTGTTGGCATTTGGTTTAAACAAAAATTTCTTCGAGACGAAATAAACATACAAAAAAATCATTACGTGTTCATCAACAAGCTATAGCTTATAGGCGATGAGCTCATGCAGGTGGAAAAAAACACAATGTATGGCGGACGAATAATTTCACTTCGCAATCAATAAATGAGACGTAACAAAACAAAAAACAAAAAAAGGAAACAAAAAAGAAACAAACAACAATAACAAAACAAAAAAATACGAACAGTTGCTAGAAAACAGTCAAAACAAATTGCAGTTGAAAAAACAAAACAATGTTAGGTAGACAGATAGATTGGCTGTTGGCATTTGATTATCGTCAGTAGTTTATTTAGATATCTCTACATCTGACGCAAAGCATCCCCATTCAAACCAAGACGACCATTTGGAAGTGCAGTACCTACATTTGACGACACTCGGTGTAGTTCACCTGGACTGACGTTTCGCTCCTACCTGCTCAGGCTGGGCCTCGCTGTAACGGGAAGCTCAGGCTGAAAAGTTCGGAACACGGATACGCGGTGTGAGGTCACAGGCTTGGTTGGCTTCGTGACTACGACGCTAAAAATATCAGTCCGAGTTTTTGGCCTTGCGCCCTCCCCAGGCACCCCACTCCCCACACACACACACACACAAAGCACCCAAAAAAACGCCCGCGCTTATTGTCGCCGAGTTAGGATTGTGCAAGCACTGATTTAAATCGACTGATAAGACATCAAGACTATAGTTTTGTCCAGAGGGTAAAAAGACCCAAACGCCTCTGCCCTCGACCCTCTCCCTCCCTTCCCCACCTCCATCAGATGAATTAAGACAGTTGTTTTTAAACTGTTATTTTAAACCGTTATTTAGTAATTCAGTTCCGTGCCATGGATCCTTGAGTCGCGATATGCCTAAAATCTCCTGTAGCTCTGGTGTGCATATACACAGCAGCACTAAGTGTCACAGCTGACAAGACGAAGACGAACAACGCTTTTGTAGTTTCGCCGGCGGTGTGTGTGTGTGTACAGGGGAGGGGGGTGGGGTACGTGTGAGGAGTTGCGCACGCACTTCACCCCAGTCGGGCGATCCAAAACTTAGACAATCGAACCTCTGTCTGTCTGTCTGCCTGTCTGCGTCTCTCTGTCTCTGTCTGTCTGTCTGTCTCTCTCTGTCTGTCTGGCTGGCTGCCTGTCTGTCTGTCTGTCAATCAGTCAGTCAGTCTCTCTCTCTCTCTCTCTCTCTCTCTCTCTCTCTCTCTCTCTCTCTCTCTCTCTCTCTCTCGGTCTCTCTCTCTCTGCTGACTACTATGACCGTTTTTCAGTTTTTGGAGAAAAAATAAATAATAAAAAAATGCTTTTATTAGTATGACCTTTTAAAACAGAATGACTAATTTGAAGTTACGTGTGACCTCTTCTGGGTAAACAAAGCAAGGTTAGCGGTGTCACTACATGCACGAACAGTACCCGTGGCATTTTTCGCTATTTTCATTCCCACCAGTGCTTAAAACACAAACGAACCAGAATTATAGGATACACCTTTGGCGGAGTCTATGCACCTTGTATTTACTCGCATGCCAGGTGAGAGTTGCCACAGACAATTTAGTCCTTTGTTGTATTTTGGTGACTTCGGTCGAGCGCTAATCGAATCTCTTACGAAATATACACATACAACCCCCCGCCCCCCCTTTTTTTATTCTTATATATAGAGAAGATAGAGGAGAGAGAGAGACAGACAGACAGACAGACAGACAGACAGACAGACAGACAGACAGACAGTGTTTTTCTGGTCCACCGTCCCTATATATCTATATACACACACACACCACACACACACACACACACACACACACACACACACACACACACACACACAGTGTTTTTCTGGTCCACCGTCCCTATATATATATATATAGACAGAGAGAGAGAGAGTGTGTGTTTCTGGTACGCCGTACCTAAGAAATCGTATGTGGTCTCTGTGGACGTTGCAGTCCCCGATCCTTTCTTCCTTCCATCTGCTACGCTAAGGATTAATTTTCATGCCGCAGGGACAAGCTCCGCTTGAACTTTAGCAGAAGAATGGTACCATCCGGCTTCATGTTTGTTAATTTGTGACCAATATGCGTCTTGTGACCGAAATAACTGTGAGGCGACAACGACGAAGCAACGTCAGTGTGTTGATGGCTATAAAGTCAATTGTGACAGAGACTGATTGCGGCCATGACGTGGTTACCTGCCCTTGTGTGTGCGCACGCGCAAGCACGCACGCATGCACGCACGCATATATATATATATATATATAATATATATATATATATATATATATATATATATATATATAAAATTTATTAGTGGGGTGGGGTGCATACATGCATTCGTGCTTAGAGCCTATTTACACACATGCATACATACATGATTGCATACATACATACATACATGCATACATATATACATACATGCATACACACATACACACATGCATACATACATTTTACACAAACACCCCATTCTGGCATACGGCTAGCTGGGTATTTAGTATCACTGGGTCGTGTACACTCTGTCGTTGGCTATAATTCATCTTCACGAACTACTCTGTGTCTGTCTGTTTACACACAACACGAATACGGGTTTTTGTCGAAGCGAAGACAGAAAACGGGGAGAAATTAAAAAAGAAAGAAAAAAAAGACTAAGTTAAAAACAAGTCATGGAATAAACGAAGTGAACTTTTGTGACAAATTAAAGTTTGAGGAAAAAATTTACAAAATAGATGTAATAAGAAACTTTACTGATGAGGTCGTGAATTTCGATGCGCGTTGTTTTGCATGCCAGCGTTAGAGGCAGACAAAAAGAAGAAAAAATCAAAAAATAAAATAATCTTGTAACTCAAGATTAGAACATACAAAAGGTTAAAAGGGACGCTTATTTTTAAAAGGACAATGCAGAACATGTGCAGAGGTTCACGATGTACCCTTGTTTCAATGAAGAAACACTTAATCTACAGAGAAATGATGAGGAAGAATGAAATGACCGGTTATAGCTGTCAGCTGCTTCACTTCCAGAAGAATCTAGATAGCAGTCAGATTTTTTCTTTTAAATTATATTTCGTTTATAATTTATGTGATTTTATATTTGTATGTTAGATTTCTGTGCAGCATAACCTATGTTGTTGTAAACGCAAATGTTTTTGCCTCCCTTTTCATGTTCTTAAATTAATGAGCCTTATATTAGTTAAGTTGAATTGCCCTGTGAGGGATGATTAAAGTTTTTTGTCTTGACTTGACTTGATATAATTTGTTTCTTTCAAATTATATAATACATGTAGCCATTTTAGTCTAGCAGACTTTCAGCCAAAGCAACAGTGTGCACAAGATGCAGGGTTTATCCGACCAAAATAATTGCACGACTAAAAAGGTTCGGACTTGTAAAGTCCGCCATTTACCCCACGCCTGCTTTCTTCAGTTTCCTTTCTTTGGTTTCTTTGTTCAGTAACTAAAACGTGACAAAGCAGAAGTAATTGCTACATCGCGACGCGTGTTAACCCCTTCACTGAGCTATAGAGTTTCCTGCTTTCATTATTTCACTGAACAAAGAGAAGCCTCCCTTCATTTTTACTGCTAGCAGCTTTCCTTTCGGTCCTAAACGACTACAACAAGCGGTCGGATGTCAGACTTACTACCTGGTTTATAAATACCCTTCAGCAGTGTTGAACAGGCTGTTTTTATTACACTTCAATGTACACTGTCCTTTTCTTCTTCTTCTTCTTCTTCTTCTTCTTCTTCTTCTTCTTTTTTTTTCCTTCTTCTTCTTCTTCTTCTTTCTTCTTGTTTCCCCTTTTTGGTTTCTGTCTCCTTCTTTTTTTCTTCTCTGTCTGTCTTCTGCTGCTGTCTGTCCTCTTCTGCTCTTTCCCGCTTCTTTCTGCGGTCCTCTTCTTCTCTCTCCTCTCTCTCTCTCCTCACTCTCTCGTCTGTCTGTTCTCTGTCTCTTCTTCTGCTGTCTGTCTCTCTCTTCTGTCTTCTCTCTCTTTTCTCTCTCTCTCTCTCTCTCTCTCTTTTTTCTTGTCTTCTCTCTGTTTCTCTCTTCTGTTCTCTCTGTCTGTCTCTCTCTGTCGTCTTCACGTCTGTGTTCTGTCTGTCTGTCTGTTCTCTGTCTCCTCTCTCTCTTCTCTCTCTCCTGCTTGTCTGTCTCTCTCTCTCTCTCTCTGTCTGTCTGTCCTCTCTCTTCCTCTCTTCTGTCTCTCTGTCTGTCTGTCTCTCTCTCTCTGTCTCCTCTGTCTCTCTCTCTCTCGTCTTCTGTCTCTTCTCTCTCTCTCTCTCTCTCTCTCGTCTGTCTGTCTGTCCTCTCTCTCTCTCTCCTCCTCCTCCTCTCTCTCTCTCCCTCTCTCTCTCTCTCTCTCTCTCTCTCTCTCTCTCTTCCTCCCTCTCCCCTCCCCTCTCCCCTCGAGTTGAGTATTCTACGGTAGTGGGTCAGAAAATAGTTCAAGGAACAAGTGATAGCGCTACACATTGATTACGTGTTTTGGTGACTAGTCTTAGGTTGAATCGCAGTTGGTTGCGGGTTTGTTGACAGATGATTGGCAGAAGCGTGGATCAGGTTACCTCGTGTTACCACAGGTAACAGATCCTGCTCCTTCTGCCTAAAGTGCAGGTGGCAGACTACAGCTGAACACATATACACCCATCGTATGTAGCTTTGCGTGAAGTGACACTGTAAACTGGTGCATGGTTGTATGGTGTACACAGAAAGTGCGCCGATACGGCAGCAGCTTCACGTGGCACCAGCCACGTAACAACCAAATAGCACTGTAAGCCAGTACACTACTTCGATGACTATTCAGAAATGCGCAATAAAAGGCTACATGCAGTCACTCATTCAAAATTCAGAGCTCAGGAGCTGTGTGAAAGTCGAGGTGGCCGTCCTGGGCTCCCCGTCCCTAATAGTCCGTACGGTCTCTGCGGACGTAAAGCAATACTGACGACTGGAGCAGGGCTCGTGCGAGAGTTCAGGAGCTGTGTGACGGAAGAGGTGGACGTCCTTGGCTCCCCGTCCCTAATGGTCCGTACGGTCTCTGTGGACGTAAAGCAATACTGACGACTGGAGCAGAGTTCGTGCGAGAGTTCAGGAGCTGTGTGACGGAAGAGGTGGACGTCCTTGGCTCCCCCGTCCCTAATGGTCCGTACGGTCTCTGTGGACATAAACCAAAATTGAACGAACTTCCAGAATGACACGCAAAACGAGCGCACTGAGTCATCCCGAGAGCGGAGAATAGCGCGATATAAATCTGGTCAACAACAAGGAGTTGAGACCACAGCACATAATTATGACTGTTTAGACGATGGAGCAAGAGCAAGAGTACAATGATCACTGCATGGTCAGCGAAAGGCGTCGATCAATACCCGATGTGAACGCTTCGTTTGTTTTGTAGAGGCAGCCGAAAAAGACCTACTTGAGACAACTCCAGGAAAGAACGAAGAAAAAAAAAGAAAAAAAGAAAAATAAGAAAAAAGAAGAAGAAGAAAAAAGGGGCGGTTTGATGAGGTACGAAATGGCGGCGCGGGCACTCTCTGAAAGACGAATAAAACTATTTAAGCAGACGGAGTCAGGCTGCTGGCAAACTCCACTGATGAAAAGGACAAGAAAGCTTTCACACAAACTCGTGCAAACATTCAGGTGTCTGCAGCATTGAACCAGCCCACACTGTGCTGATTTCTACAGTCACATTGTTCAGTCCATCGCTGTCCAAGTCATGCTATTTGCCAACAAGCAACAACGTGTTCAAACTGCACGCAGACACAAAGAAGGAGAAATCGTTACAGTAGGCTATATACTCCTCTCGGCTGTGAGAGTTTTTCCCTCATAGGTTTAGCGAGGTAATCTGGCACCACAAAAGTAACCATTAGGCAGTGTTAGGCATAATGTTAACACACACACACACACACACACACACACACACACACACACACACACACACACACACACACATAACAACAGGAAAAAACAAATTAAGACCCCCCCACACCCCCCCCCCCCCGCCCCCTTCAAAAAAGAAAGAGAGAGAGAGAGAGCGAAACGGGGGCAAAAGTATTTGATTTTTGTCTGCTTCGGTTAAGATTGTGATTTCCGTCAAAGATGGTTGTCTCTCTTTCAAATGACACACTCTTCACACTCTTACCTTCTCCTTCTTCTTGGAGTGGGGGTGGGAGTGGGGGTGGTGGTACGGATGCTGGAAATATAGGTCTATATACGTCATCATTTGTGCAGAGTGGGATGCAGTTCAATTTATATGCATGCAGTTACATAGCGCGTGGGCTGTGTGCAATAGACCCCACAAACGGTGTTTCATTAAATAACGTTTGTGAAGTGGAAAATAAATTTACTGTCATTGTGTTTCTTGATCTGGTCAAATCTGTGCCTGCCCCCCCCCCCCCCTCTCTGTCTCTCTCTCTCTCAAGCAATCGATAAACAGGGACAGGTTTATGTCGTTTATGCGTCCTTGGAAAACTGAATATTCAGACACTTACTTTCCAGTGGCTTTACCAGCGCTTACGCAGATTCGGCGGGTTTTGTCAAGCATCGTGCTGTGAATAAACAATCTGTCATTTGCGTAAAATTTTGCTCACGTCTGTTGTGCCCTGTATTGTCATGACCCCCCCCCCCCCCCCCCCCCCCCCCCCCCCCCCCCCCCCCCCCCCCCACACAGGCCACCACCACCATCACCCCCACACCTTCACCATCCACGCTGGACAGAGTGCCCTGCTCAGCTGTGGAATCCAGGAATGATTCGAGCTGCCAAAGTTCAGCACAGCCATGCAAGCACTTCTCGTCAGGGATGAAAGCAGGTCAATGGTGTCCAAAGTCCATGTGCTAACGAGGGATATAATATAATACGAGAGAGAAAAAAAAGGACTTGGCTTGGCTTGCATACAAATGCTTCAGATCACTTCAGTTTAGGATGGCGTCTGTGCGCTTGAAAAACAACAGCAACAACAACAAAAACCTTATGCGCTCTGCCTCGCCACATACGTTTTCCCAATGTTTACTTTTTCGATGATACTTTTGATGTGGATTACCGGGCGCAGCCTCTTATTACGCCAGTTCAGTTCATTTTAAGACGGTATCTGTGCGCTCGGAAAAGCCCATATGCACGCTCCACCTCGTCTCCCATACGCTTCCCCAACGTTGCCTTTGAAATATTTGCAATGAGCATTTGTTTGACGATGAGCTCTTGTACTTTCAAGAAAGATCGTCAAGCGATTCCTCTTCCCACGTTTCTCTCCTCCAGGCGATGGGTGGTGATATGTCCTTGGATTTGTGTCCGCAGGTGTAATATCTCTCTTCCAGGCGGTAGATGGTGTCGTGTCCTTCAGTAACTGTGTGCCCTCAGGCTGGTCTAAATTTATTAGCGCTTCCGAGCTTCCGAGACAATATAGACTGTAATGGCAGCTTTTTCCACGAATTAATCTCCTCGGTTGTTTCCTTGGCTTCGGCATGTCCATGATAAAACATCCAGAAAAAAGAAGAAGAAAAAAAACACGAAAAAACAACAACGTCTGAAGACTGATGAGTGTCGTCCATGGTCGTATGCCCAGTCTTGGATTCCTGTTGTTACTATTCACTCTCTGTAAAATGTTTCAGTGAATCCCTGAGAATG